>CM068592.1:5365852-5640852 GCA_035048485.1 Pteria penguin
TCACCAAACGATTTTCCGTACCGATTTCAGTATGAAAACATGTTTCTCAGTATTTGAAAGTGAGCGATTTAAAGGATTTTTAAAAAAAATACCTTATTTGCGTAACTTTCATGTTTTTTCTTATTTGTCGTATTAACAAAGTATAAAAAGGAGAGTTTGAGAATGTATTTTGAATTCGAATTCTTAAACAAAAATCACATTTTTTGCCCTCTACCCGCTACTGATGAACAAGGCAATAAAAAAATCTTGTCCGAGCGTCGGGATTACATCTAAGAGAAGCGCGATGAATTTCCTTTGCTAAATACCGACTTCAAACGCGTATGATAGTCACGGGGAAAGCGCAGTAACTCGCGATTAATTCAATCGCGATTAATTCAATCGAGAGTTACGGCGCTTTGTCCGTGGAATGTTTAATCGACTGTTATAATGGAGAGCCGTAATATGTATGATTTCTTTAACTTGATTTTCGATTTATTTCCTCTAGATAATACTTTTTTCAATTTTAATTATTAATTAATTTGATTGCTTGAGGGTTTTTTTTTGGGGGGGGGGGGGGGGAGGGGGTATTTTTTTGTGTAAAGTACATTTAAGTCATTCTCCTGATCTTTTTTCTTTCTTTCCTTCGTTCTATCTACTTATTTTTCTTTTTTCTTTCGAGAGAGGAAGACCCGCCCTGTTGCCTCGGCAACAGGTAAGCTCTAGTTATTATTATTTTTATTCTTAGCACTTTTTTGACTGCAATTTTCACAGAAACGGCTTCACTGTCAACACTTTTGTTCTCTTTTTCTTGCTAAAAAAGCAAAACCTGATAGAGTTAAAGGAAAATTTTGCTAAAATTCAAATTCTAATTAAAATTATATAACAATGTGTAATTTTTAAAATCTCTCAAATCTAACTTTAATTATGCAAGCTAGATTCCTGAAATTTTCTCTATGATGTTGTACAGGTGTAGTTCTTGACAATCAAATTAACGCCGATTAGGTAACTATTATAGTTAAGGCGCTATAAGAGTTTAAAATTTTCAACTTATTACGTAATTTCAAAAAACTTTTATTTTAAGCTTTAGGGCTGAAAAAATATTACTAAACGTTTTGGAGGGTCAATATAAGGGTAAAAACAGTTATTTCAAAATTTTAAATTCATTTTTGAGAAGGTTTTAAATTTTCTCAAATAAAATGTTTATTATTTAAGCTAGACTCCCCAAATTTTCTTTATAATGTTGTACAGGTGTAGATCCTGACAACCAACTTAACGCCAATTACGTAACTTTTACGGTAAAGGCGCTATTTGTGTTTAAAGTTTTTAAACTGATTACGTAACTTTAAAACTTTTTTATTTTAGGTTTTAGCGTTAAAAAAAATATTACAAAACGATTTAGAATGTCAATTTCATGGTGTAAGAAGTTTTTAAAATATTTTTTATCCATTTTTAATTGAGAAATTTAAGATTTTCACACATTTGGTTAGTTACGTAATTGCGTCATAACTTGCTTATTTTTCGTCATATGATCAAGAAAAAAAACCATACAGCACGTGAGAAGGGTTTATTCTTTTAAATGATATTTTCAAAAACATCGAAATATTTGCCCCCTTCCCTCTAGCGTGCGTAGACCCTATCGAGAGAGGGTCTTAAATCGCCGAAATTTTACCCCGATTTTTCAATTCCATTTTCTGAAAAACGGATTTATGTACAAATTTTATACTATAGTTATAGACTCTCAGAGACATCGTTACCCGTTTAAGTAAAAAAAAAAATCAAAAATAAAAGTTTTCAAAAACATTACATAACAATGAGTAAAATTTTTAATTCTCCGCCATACAGCGTTATTTTAAATGCTAGACTATTTACATTTTATCTGTCACATTCTCTAGGTTCATATCTTTAAAAAATTCATCGGCCGATAATATCTATCTTTTTTAGTTTGGCCGCTATTTCAATTTAAAGTTTTTAAATAATTACGTAATTTGCAAAAACATTTTATTTTTAGTCTTATCGTTTCCAGAACTTCACCAAACGATTTTCCGTACCGATTTCAGTATGAAACATGTTTCTCAGTATTTGAAAGTGAGCGATTTAAAGGATTTTTTTAAAAAAAATACCTTATTTGCGTAACTTTCATGTTTTTTCTTATTTGTCGTATTAACAAAGTATAAAAAGGAGAGTTTGAGAATGTATTTTGAATTCAAATTCTTAAAACCAAAATCACATTTTTTGCACTCTACACGCTACTGATGAACAAGGCAATAAAAAAATCTTGTCCGAGCGTCGGGATTACATCTAAGAGAAGCGCGGTGAATTTCCCCTGCTAAATACCGACTTCAAAACGTGTATGATAGTGACGGGGAAAGCGCAGTAACTCGCGATTAATTCAATCGCGATTAATTCAATTGAGAGTTACGGCGCTTTGTCCGTGGAATGTTTAGTCGACTGTTATAATGCAGAGCCGTAATATGTATGATTTCTTTAACTTGATTTTCGATTTATTTCCTCTAGATAATACTTTTTTCAATTTTAATTATTAATTAATTTGATTGCTTGAGGGGTGGTTTTTTTTTGGGGGGGGGGTATTTTTGTGTGTAAAGTACATTTAAGTCATTCTCCTGATCTTTTTTCTTTCTTTCCTTCTTTCTATCTACTTATTTTTCTTTTTTCTTTCGAGAGAGGAAGACCCGCCCTGTTGCCTCGGCAACAGGTAAGCTCTAGTTTTTTATTCTTATTCTAAACAGGTTTTTGACTACAATTTTCTCAGCAACGGCTTTACCAGTAATCTTTTTTTCTCTTTTACTTTGTTTTCAAAGTTAAACTTATTAGATTTATAAAAAAAGTTTTGAAAAATTCCGGTTTTAAAGAAAATTACAGAGCCATATTTAATTTTTAAACTTTCTCAAATAAAACGTTTATTATTTAAGCTAGACTCCTTACACTTTCTTTTTAATGTTGTACAGGTGTAGGTCCTGACAACCGAATTTACGCCGATTATGTAACTATCAGGATAAAGACGCTATTTGTGTTTAAAGTTTTTAAACTCATTACGTAACTTTCAAACTCGTTTATTCTAAGTCCTAGCGTAACAAAAAGAAAACAAAACGATTTAGAATGTCAATTTCAGCTTGAAAAAAGGTGTTTTAATATTTTAAAATTATTTTTAAGTGAGAAATTTAAGATTTTCAAAAATTTGGTTAGTTGCGTAATTGCTTCATAACTTGCTTATTTTTCGTCGTATGATCACAAAAAACAATACAGCACTAGAGAAGGGTTTACTCTTTTGAACTTTTTTTTGAAAACCATCGAAATATTTACCCCCTTCCCTCTGGCGTCTGCAAACCTTATCGAGAGGGGGTCTTAAATCGCCAAAATTTCACCCCGATTTTTCAATTCCATTTTCTGAGAAACAGTTTTATCTACACGCTTCACATTTTTATTATAGACTTTCACCGTCACTGTTACCCGTTTAGATAAAAAAAATTTTGAAAATCGATGTTTTTTTGAAAGATTACGTAACAATTAGTTTAATTTTAAATTCTCCACTAACAGCCCTATTTTTCAAGCTAGACTATTCAAATTTTATCTATCATATTCTCTAGGTTCATATCTTTAAAAAATTCATCGGCCGATAATATCTATCTTTTTTAGTTTGGCCGCTATTTCAATTTAAAGTTTTTAAATAATTACGTAATTTTCAAAAAACATTTTATTTTTAGTCTTATCGTTTCCAGAACATCACCAAACGATTTTCCGTACCGATTTCAGTATGAAACATGTTTCTCAGTATTTGAAAGTGAGCGATTTAAAGGATTTTTAAAAAATATCTTACTTGCGTAACTTTCATGTTTTTTTATTTGTTGTATTAACAAAGTATAAAAAGGAGAGATTGAGAAAGTGTTTTCAAATCGAAATCTTAAACAAAAAATCACATTTTTTTTGCCCTCTACCCGCTACTGATGAACAAGGCAATAAACTAATCTACTCCGAGCGTCGGGATTACACATTAGAGAAACGCGTTGAATTTGCCTTGCTTAATACCCACTTCAAACGTGTATGATAGTCACGGGGAAAGCGCAGTAACTCGCGATTAATTCAATCGCGAGATCCTGCACTTTGCTCGTGGAGTATCAAGTCGACAATTATAAATTTAAGTTTCTTTGTCTCCTTACTATAGTAGTCATCTCAGTGGTATATACACAACTAACTTGACCGTTGAAACGCGCAATACACACACTCTATGCAGCTATGTCGCATTACGTCACCACGCTTCTGAATGGGAATTCTGTAATACACAGACTTTCTATCGCTGTATTCATGCCGCTTTAATTACATGAGTGTGTTTACATAGTGTCTCGGTGAGATATATACATGTATCTATGTATATATATACTTTTCCTTTGCCCTAATCGGCATATCTATGATGCCGCAATAAATGCGTATACTCATTGCAGTATCTCGTTTCTTTTTTCTTTTGTTTTCCTTCTTTCTACTTGCATATTTTTCTTCTTTTTTTTCTAAATAGGAAGACCCGCCCTGTTGCCTCGGCAACGGGTAAGCTCTAGTTATTATTATTCTTCATCCGTTTTTTTTTTTGTGACGGCTCAGAAATCACTCATTATTAAAGATATTACTATTCTGTTTTCAGTGTTCGATTCGAAATTAAATTTTCAAGATTTGATTTTTTTAATTTTCTAAATTACCGCTTATAAGCGCGCAGCGCCACCTACGACGCCAAAATTTTGAATCGCTATATCTTCCTTATTATTTGTCCGATTGGAATGAAATTTTCAGCATTCGATTCAGAAAAGGAGATGCAAGATTTTATGTCACTGCGTCAATTTCGTAGCTCTACCCCGAAAAAGTTGACCTTGACCCGATTGTTTTCATTTCAAAAAAAATATTTCAATCTTAGATTTTAGACAGTAGGATGAAAGATTTTAATGGTCTGATTTGGAATATGAAAAATTTTTGAAATCGGACCATAAATAAAGTCACAATGAGCGTGGGAAAATTCGCTATGACGTCATCAAAGCTAATTAAATATTCATACGTTAATATCTCTCTTATTAAATGAGATATCGGCATGAAATTTTATATCTAAACATGTTTCCACATTCTTAATCTACCTCTAGAATGAAAATGGCATGCTGCCAATATTTTTGAAATTATTGAAAATTTTCGAATCAAATCTTTCGCAAGGTCTAGCGACTTTATTTGCAGTCGGATTTTGATCGGGTTTCTTCCATTCGATAGAGCGTTCAAATACCTACCAGTAAAGTGTTCTCAGATTTTCGCTAACTCTTACGGTTCTCGAGTTATTTGCGTTTGAACACGACAACCCCCTTTAAAGTGATGTTTGTGACGTCATCAACACTCATTAATTATTCATGAAATGTTTTCGCCTATAGCTCGCTTATTGAGGAAGATAGAGGTGTGAAATTTGGTAGCATGATAGAGATTGAGAATATCTACCGACTGACAAGAGGAATTTGGCATGGAGCCAAATTCCTGAAAATGACGTCATACTTTGTAAATGACGTCATATCTCCCTTATTTTTCATCGGATCGAGGCGGGGACGGTTGGAATCGATTCTGCGTGAAAAAGTAAAATGGTAAATACCGGCAACAGAATTTCGATATCTCTTACCGTTTTCGAGATATTTGCGGTCAAAGTTCAGTGTTTGGCCTTTCCTGAAAATACAATTTAAAACTTCAGGTACCTGTGTCTCGCTTATTGATAAAGCTAGAGGTATGAAATTTGGTAGCATAAAAGAGAATGCAAATATCTACCGACTGGCAAAAGGGAATTGGCAAGGTGCCAAATTCCTGAAAATGACGTCATACTTTTCTAAATGACGTCATAACTCCCTTATTTTTCATCGTATCGAATCGGGGATTGTTGCAATCGATTCTGCGTGAAAAAGTAGTTAAAGGAGAAAGGTCTGGTCTCAGATTTTCGATATCTCTTACCGTTTTCGAGATATTTGCGGTCAAAGTTCAGTGTTTGGCCTTTCCTGAAAATACAATTTAAAACTTCAGGTACCTGTGTCTCGCTTATTGATAAAGCTAGAGGTATGAAATTTGGTAGCATAAAAGAGAATGCAAATATCTACCGACTGACAAAAGGGAATTGGCATGGTACCAAATTCCTGAAAATGACGTCATACTTTGTAAATGACGTCATAACTCCATTAATTTTCATCTTATCGAATCGGGGATTGTTGCAATCGATTCTGCGCGAAAATTTATATGCATAACATTGCCATCAAATTTTCGCTAACTCTTACCGTTTTCGAGTTATTTAGGTTTAAACACGACAACCCCCTTTAAAGTGATGCTTTCAACGTCACATAAAGTTCATTAATGTTTAATGAAATGGTTTCAGCTAAAGCTCGCTTATTAAAGAAGGTAGAGATGTGAAAATTGGTAGCATGATAGGGAATGAGGGTATCTACCGACTCTTTACTTTGAAATTTCATCTTTCGGCTATTCATTCTCACAGACACATACTCCCGTTTAATGAAAAAATTTTTCGAAATATACGACGTTTTAAGAGAATTACGTAAGATTTAATATTTTTCGATTTTCGCGTATGTAGCTTTTAGTTTTAATGGTAGATCTCTCAAATTTTCACTGTTATGTTCTCTAGGTTCATATCTTTAGAACTTTCATCGGCCGATATTATCTATCTCTTTTAGTTTGGCCTCTATTTCAATTTAAAGTTTTTTAAAAATTACGTAATGTTCAAAACTGTCTTATTTTTAGTCTTTTAGTTTCCAAAACATTACGAAACGATTTTCCGTAACGATTTTACTATGAAACATGTTTCCCGGTATTTGAAAGTGAGCAATTTAAAGATTTTTTTATAAAAATATCTTACTTGCGTAACTTTCAAGTATTTTTTATTCGTCGTATGAACAAATTATAAAAACAAGAGTTTGAGAAAGCATTTTGATTTCGATTTCTTAAACAAAAATCAAATTTTGGGCACTCTACTGATGAACAACGCAATAAACATATCTTCAGAAGCGCGGTCAATTTGCCTTGCTTAATACCTTGCACGACACCGCTGTGATATAGGACTTCTTCCATGGACAAGGCGCAGTAACTCGCGATTAATTCAATCGCGATTTAAAGTGCTTTCTATAAAATAGAGTTTGAGAAAGTATTATGCATTCGAATTCTTAAACAAAAAAAAAACCCAAAAAATAAAAAAAACCACCCCCCCCCCAAAAAAAAACAAAAAAAAAAACAAAAAAAAAAGAAAAAAAAAAGCAAATTTACATTCTACGAGCTACTGCTGAACAAGGCTATAAAGAAATCTTCTCCGAGCGTCGGCATTACACATTAGAGAAGCGCGGTGAATTTGCCTTGCTTAATACCTCGCACTGCGCCGCTGATATACAGGACTTCAAACGTGTGTGAATTAATCGCCAGTTACAGTGCTTTACCTGTGGAATACGAGACATTGTCAAGTCTTTCTTTTGTGTATTGGGGAAAGCGGCATTACTAAAGGCCATCGCGAGGAGAATTGTTTATTCCAGCAGAGTGGCGATTCAAGGTCAAACATCTGTACACGCGAAATAACTTGCGTAAGTTCATCGCGAGGAGAATTGTTTATTCCAGCAGAGAAGCGATTCAAGGTCAAACATCTGTACACGCGAAATACCTTGCGTAAGTTAATAAATAAACAACATAAAGCGGGCAGTAAGGACTGAAGATGTAGGTTACACGTGCAGATTGTACTAAGTGTGATTGTCCTACATGTTTCTTGTTTCAAATATATGGTCAAGAGTAGTCGATATTGTGCGATGTAGGCTTCAGTATAATGTGTATAATGTAAGTCGCCGTTACCTACAATTTCTGCAAGTAGATTGCGCAATGTGGATACCATCACTAAAGATCAGATATCTGGATCGTGAAAAAGAATTTTGTATTAGAGTAGGAGATCTCAGCTTCGCTGCTTCGACTTTAACTTGTGAAACCTACTCGTTGCTTTAGCAACGAGCTCGTTTCTAGTTGTTATTATTGTTGTTGCTTTTATTTAAAGATTAGCTTATTCATTTATTTATCCATTTTTTATTTGTTTGTTCATATTTTGTTTTTATTTAATTTATTTTATTTATTTATTCATTTAAAATAAATATATAATCAAAGGACTCAAAAGTCCTGAGAGTCGGCTTTGCTGATTTTAAGTATGTAATCATTTTACCATTTTAGTGGCGGATTCAGGATTTCAGGAAAATACCTATGTACAAAATGCTAATAAAATTTGCTCTCTTCATACTATCTTACGGCAAAGAGTTTGCAATTGCTTGTATCAGAAATGAACGTGCAATCGACAACTTCATGGCAACAAGTTTTACTGCATTGTTGTCACGAGTCGAAGCTTAGCCAAGGAACGACATTCCTTCAAGTGGGACATTAAATAACCATCTTATTCACGATTCTCATAATGTTTTAACATCATTTATATTTAGAAACATACAACATTTACCTATATATTTATATTGCATTTTCCTTATCAGAGGAAATGCGGGAAGATCGATCTTTAAATTTGTCATATATGTAAAAAAGAACTAAAGTTCCAGAACATGTTGGGGAAAACTTTAATTGAAATATCTCGATAAAAACAAGCGATACAAGATCAAGGCAAATGCTTTGTCCGGAGAATTACACAATCGAGTACATCCGACGGTGTCGGTGGTAAACACATCGTAAAGTAGTCACAACTACATATTATTACGCGAAATTTGAAAACATTATTGCAACTCCTTTTTCGAGTTATTGAAACTAGTTTATGTTTAGCTTAAATTAACTGAGCTAAAGGTACATTGTGCTGATCAAAAATTTTTAAGACAACATCAGTTATTTTTCGGCACTTTATTTTTTAGCGGCGTAGTAAGCTCTATATCGGTAGTGAAAGTTATAAACCCTGAAAAGAAAGTGATTGCAATGAGTGCGGCTTCACCAAAGCCGACTCAAAAATGAACATTATTTAAATTTGATATTCAATGTAATTTATAAAAGTAGACTTTGCTAAACTGTTATAAATGATTCTTGATGCATAGATAACATATATTAGGAACATATTAATCTTTAAAGAAATAGCTAGGGAAAGGCTTTACGTTTAGTAAGAGCAGTTTCTTGTTCAACGTTTGGGGGCAGATAAACAAACACTTTTATTATTATAACACTCCCTAATAGGATATAATTTAGACAATGGTTGCTCAGTATACCAACCAGCAACACGAGACACATTCAAGACATACATGTAAGATCACATCCAATACACAGCGCTCACAGCCGTTCTGGTCGCTCTATAGAGAACTAGAGTGGAGGCTCCCTTAGTGCAGCAGCTGGGGAACTCCCTCTATGGTCTGTCAGTGGCGGATGTAGGGGGAGGGGCGGTCAAGCATACCATTCAGTAACATCAGTTCTCGATATTTGATTTTGTTATGAATGACTATAGTAGAACAAAAGTGACAATTTTTATTCAGGATACAGACAAATGAAGCAAAGAGATATAGTGGTTCCCCCAGGATACAAAATAATAGGGGTAATGGGATACCTATGGGAAAAAATAGATGGGCCCAGAGAGATGACTAAGGCTATAAAGCATGAGACACGATACGGCAATGGGAAACCTAATGTAAAGAAGGCTGGAACCTAAAGCGGAAGACTGACTTATGTGATAAGTGTTAAGGAAGTTGACGAGTGACATATTCAGGGTAACACTAATGGGCGGAAAAGAACCCCTGAGAATCTCGTTTTCTCTGAAAAACACTGAAGTCTACCTGAAAAACTCTAACGGCCTTGATGAACTCTGATAAACTCTGACGCCACTGAAAAACTGACACCTTCCGCGATTCCTCCGGTCGTGTGGTCGCGGTCTCGCGTACTCCTATGCGATCCCTTCTTTAAAATATTAGCCCTTAAAATGGTTCGTTGTAATCCGTCTTTGACCTATAATATGTATTAAATGTGATGACTTTATTTTGGGAAATTAGAAGAAAAGTCTAACTTTTTTACCATCTTTAAGCGAATATTTTTAACGATTTTTAAAGATAATTTTACTAATAAATCGTTCCTATTCTGACTTACGTTTGTAAAATGATCTTTTCATATGAGGTTTAATAAATTACAAGAATGACGTACTCAACAAAAACAATTGATACAGGATTTTCCAGTTTTCTTGTTTTACTGATCGACTTAAGGTAGTAAAGGCGATCCAAGGGACGTAAATCTGAAAATTGTTTAAACGTTTCCATACATGGGCGCATTTCAAGCATGTTACAGACCTAGACCTATAGCAACCTTTGTTAATAATTTTATCTAAAACATATAATAAAAGCCTAGGATATCTATAATCATAACAGACGATGATTTCTCCTATATTCGCAGAGTTATCCACTTTGTCACAATGATCAGCCTCTCTTCCACAAGAGAGTGAGAGATAAGCGAAATCCGAATTATAGGAAAGACGCTTACCGAATTACTGACATCTATCTGACGTCATTGTGTGCTGAATGTGACGTTAGGCATTTGTGGCATTGCAGAGTTTATGGTTACCGTAGTTGATTGTGTACGGCGAAGTACAACTTCAGTATTTTCAAACATACATGTATGTTTCATATGATGCTAATAAAAGTTGTTTCTTCTCGGCGATGTAGTGAATAAATCTTCCAGTGGATGGGCTAATCTGTGAAATGGGCCAAACGTGTTGTTCCACAAGGAAAACAATCTATACGCACAAAATCACATGTTAATGTTTGCAAACAAACCATGTTGGTAATAATAGTACCTATGCAACTACTATTGATCACAATCAAGATCACAAGATAATTCACCTTAATATCATCAGAAAGGGTTTTCAAAAATGAAATGCACATATCATAGGCAAAATTTGAATTGTTAAATCAAGTAATGAATACCTTTTGCTACGCGCAGTGACGCATACCATGGTAAAAGACTACATATTTTACGTTTCATACGTATCACTGAGGGTTCACGATGTCTAGCATGATATGCGATGATGGATGCCAGGATAACTAAGCATAAATATAGAACATAAATACCTTTTAATTTAGTGCACCATGTGCGCATTTCGACAACTTATGTCTCATCATCAATGCTCGTGGGCAAATGATTGGAATTCTCAAAATATATAAATATTTGAAGAGCAGTGTTGAAATCAAAATGACCAAAAAGTGAACCAAAGAATCAATCTAAGGACAGAGCTATGCATGAGGGAGATACTCCTTAGTTTTAGAGTGATTTACTTATTATGGTGACTGAAAATTAGAAGTATATAGTTCATGTCAGTACAAAAGCACTGAAAACTAGACTTATGATGCCCTCGGGCACTATCAGTCCACCAGCAGTGACAACGGCCTAGTAGTTATAATAAATAAAGAACATATATACCTTTTTATTATATTTTTTGACGTGGTTACTATGGTAACGGACTAAATTTTCAATCTTTTCTTATGTATGTTATTATTCTCATTAAGTATCTAGCATTTTAACAGAATGACTAGAAATACAAGAGGGTTGTGTGCCACCAATTTCTGAAGGTTACATGGACTGATACTTAAACGTCTTCGTCATAGACAATATGATTCAGAGATTATCAGAAGACCATAAGTCTTGTACATATCTTGTACATATTTATTGGAACAAAGCAAAAGAAAGAAACAGTTTGATTATGTACGATATAAATCACAACTTGGACTACACAAATTATACAGGTTTGCAGAATATACATTATGTCAGTGTATAGATGGGAAATGTGAGAGATCAAAATTTTACTATCATAGTGTTCATTGCAGAAATGAATGTCTTATTGTTGGTGTTCATGGAAAATAAAGCGAGCTTGTCCAGCACAAATTCCATGAATCCTGAAACGGTTCTTGAAGAATTTGCATGAGATCTGCTGGTTTCATATTCCATAAACACCGACAATAAAACATTCATTTCTTATATTTTCATTATGAAGTATTTCGCAAATTTAAAATGCTTTCATTCCTAAAATATGTATTATATCTAAGCTGTCAATTTGTTAAGCTTTCCTAACCTCATTTTGAGAAAGCTTCATGTGCTAGTTTCGCCCATTAAGTTCATCTTTAATGTGCATGTACCATAGTGGTGTTTACGGAAATGTAATTCCATAATACTCTGTGTAGTTCATTTTGGGAGATATGTTGAAAGAGGAAATATTAACATATCATATAATCTGAAAGAGAACACCTTGTGGTTAAAAGAGCAGTGTTCATAAATATACAGTCTCAAATCATATGACCAAGAACATAGTTTAAAATAATAATATAATATACATCAAAATATACATTATCATATCATATGGAAAGGAAACACCTTTCAACACACCTACTTAGTCAATAGTGTCAATTCAATTACTATATACTGTATAAATGAGTTTATGTCAAACAATAGAGTCAAATTTCTGTTCTTTTTTCTAACACATTGGAATGCATTAATACTTAAGTAGACAGACACAAAAATGGTTGTTTATCAAATCATATGAATAAATACATTGTTTAATGTAATACGTCATATAATATATAAATCAAATTATCTTATCATATAAAAAAATCATTCATAGCACCTACTTAGTAGCTAGTGTCAATTCTAATGACTATAAAAGTCATTACAACTGTATAATATATAAATGAGTTTTTGTCAAACAATCGAGTCAAATCTCTGTTGTTGATGTTTTTTTTTTCTAATACAGGTGGAATACATTAATATCAGAGTAGCCAAATATCTAAATAGTACAATTTTTGGTATCTGACAAATCTCATGTTAACAAAAAAAAAACTATTAATTACTGTTTCTTTGACTTCCATTTATCAAGAATACATTCCTAAGATGTGCGTCTTCATTATTTATACCAGTCAAGCGCTTTAACTTATAGCTTCTTCCATTTGTTGAAAAAAGAAACTTACAAAAACAAACCTTGTCATAATGTGGATGAATTATCAAAAGACAAGAGAGGTCCAGAAGAAGTCATTATGATTTTTAAGTAAATGACTTTCTCACTTCCAACCGTGTTCTTGGGATTTTTATTTTTGAAAGACGTGGTTTTTAAGTGAAAGTGGGATAGATTGTCTTACCACCTTCTACCCTTCTTTTTTCCTACTACAGGAGTTTGTTTTACATCTGTGGTATCACACCTGCTATTTACAAGATCTTTAAAGTCTGAAAATCCCCTGCCAATTCGTAATAATGCACATGCAACTTCACGAATTTTCATACCACCTTTTGTGCTTTTTGCTGTTTCCAATATTGCCGTGGTTATGTTTATCATGGTCTTCTTATCATGTATAATCTCCTCAATTTTCGTTTTTTCCAGTCCCAACTCTAAGCCGAAATGATAATATTCCTTTCCTGTGTATTGTGGCAATTGGTCAATTACCTCGTCAGTGCACTTATCCTCCAGAATGTCCCTCTTGATTTCTCCCATTTCTATTTACAAAAAGGAAAAATGAAGAACTAAATTCATATTCCAGTACTTGTCTTTATAATTTAGACAGTTATGAAGATAATCTGCAACATCAAATTGATGCGAGTACGTTATAACATTTGACATACAACACCCAATATAACATTTACTCTCCTATTGTTACATTTACTGGTTTCACTTTTCACTGCAGTATTTTTATATCCCGTTTTCTTTTCACATTTGTATTTTTATTTTATGTTAATGTAAAAGCTCTTCCAGAGGGTTCAATTTACGTATTATGTTACTTAAAATTTGGTGGTTTTAGCACTTTGTATAACAGCAACTCAATCACCTCATTTCCAAAGTGTATAAATCTTTATCTAGGTACAATTACGTTTACTGATAGTTGATTTAAAGTTATCCACTGTGATATATTATGTGAGTGCCAAGTAACACATGTTACATTCGCAGTAAAGAGTAATTATTATTTACTTGATTGATGTTTGTTTAACGTCACATCACGAATATTTCACGTATATGGTGACGGCATCTGCCTGATGCGGGGCGTACAAATTTTGACCCTTTGCAACGGACCCACCTGAAACAGTGAGGGATCTTTTACCTACCATGTATACCACGACACGGGGCCTCGGTTTTTACTGTCTCATCTGAAAAACAGAACACCGATATGCCCAGAGCGGAACTCGTACCCCGGCTCCCGATTAGGAGGCGAGCGCGACACCACTACACCTGGCCGGCTTTATCATTTACTAGGTTGTAAATATATAATATCAATCATCATTCTCAAGATTTAAAATAGTATACTATTCATCATTTTACTTACGTTTGTAGTCGCTAGTGTCGTTCATAATCTAAAAGAAAATGACAAAAAGAACTGTAAATGTGCATGCTTTTTGTAAGGTTAAGCATCATGGTTAGGGCTTTATAAAGAGCAACGCATGTAGAAAATGCTTCGAAAATGTCCCCGACGTACACTTTAATGGTTGATATATATCTTATAACATCAAAACCGCGAGTTTGAACCCCTATACTACTATACGCTTTTTATCATGATAAGGGTTTTATAACTAATCGCCCATGTAGATACTGATTCAAAATGGCTCTATTGCATGCTTTATTACCGTTCACAGTTGCAATAATATCGAAACCGTAAGTTTGAACCCAAGTTCTCTTGTGTGATATTGTGCGGGTTACGATTCTCAAGAAAAAAAGTACAATTCCCGTGCAGTTATGTGTCGATATAACATCAAGACTGCAAGACAAGACGCCAATTTATAAAAAAGCATTTTGCAGACACTTCATCCTACTTTTACTCAATTTGCAATACATATTCAACATTACTTAATGTTTACTTTCAAATATAACTAGAGTTGTCCTAGTTGCACAAAAAACCCGTATGTCAGCATAATTGTATGACAAATTTGGTCCATGACCATGGCGATATGACATTGAATCAAGATCAAGACAACCCCTAGTGTAATGGGTAATAATTGTAAGATGCAAGATGACTCCTGATTCTAGAATGAAAAGCTAATGAATGACACGCTTGAAATCTGTTCATGATACAAAGGTTTTTAACCTGTGCCTTTCACACTATTATCCAAATATAGTGACCCTCTCTGGGTCATAGTCGATGTTTGCATTATAGCTCTATGGTGAACAGTCTGGAACGTGTGGAAAATTTATTTTATTCAAAGAACGAAAGCTCCGAAAAAAGATGGTCCATTACAACAAATGCTACACTTGAACTGTATTTCATAGTAACAAATCAACGTATTGAAGTTTAGTTCAGTGCTTAAAAATATGTGTTGTATACACAAGTTCATACATGTATCATATACATTGACTATTTAATTTATGTAACGGTCTTCTCTATGGAAATTTTTCTTCATGCTTGAAATATAACATCCTACCATGTCTGATTTTCTTACAGACTAGTCATTATGTATGTATGTAATCTTACTATCATTCTTAGAATTAGTTCTAAAACTCTGCATATCAAAGGAATGAAATTGCATTTACAGATTCAATACTGATAATAAAATCACTGCACGTGTCATTATAAAAAGTGAGAATGTATCTCTAAGATTATTGGGATTTCTGCTTTGTAATTTTTGTTTATCACAATTTTAATATCAGACTGAAACGGAAACAACAACACTCCGTAAGTCACCCTTCTAAATTCCTATGATGCATTTAGTTCTTTTTTATCAATACAGCTGATCAGTAGAAAAAGTTTGTCAAGAAAGGGCCCGATATGAAATTAAGTGATTTTATGAGGCAAATCTTGTACTTACCTTGCATATGATATGACTATCAATTTCTTCACAGCTGCTAGAGGCTGTAAGTAAAACTGATAGTGACTTTTCCCCTGAACCGTTATCAATCCAATGCTCACAGTATTTGAATACTTTCATTGCTAAGTTATCGCTTTCATTATGCTCAATACTATTCATCTCAGGCAGTTTCAACCCAAGTTTTGTTGCAAACACTCCATGATAATCCTTCGCATCAGCCCACAGCTTTGCAAAGCGCATCATTTGCAGAAACGTGGGTTTTTCCTTTAGTATATCTTCCTTAGGACCTACATGTATAACAATACTCAGAATTGAAATAATTAAGAGACTTTTTTCATGAACTGAAAATTAAATTGCAAATATTCAAAATTATCAGAAGTATGTTATATAATAATCATGCACAGAATGGCATAGGCCAATGAATTCACAATTCTTGTGAAATTAGGGCTATTCTGGACAACAAAGGCCAAACTCTCGTGCAATATTTTGGATAGGAATTAACTTTTTTTATGATGAAGTACATCTGACCAGAATCAAAACGAAAACCATGCATTGTGATGTTATTTAAATATATTGATACCGATCATCATTCTGAATTTATGTTATGGGACATGTAAATGTGATATGGCATGTAAACGTCTCTAATAAGTCAAGTTAATGTGTTTTAATCTTTATTTTTTTAGGAAACCTTCACACTGTTGACACTGCCTAGTGTCCTGTTACATTACATATTATGTCAAGTGAAACTTAAAAGAAGGAAAGAATTAAAAAAAAATGCCACTGTTGTTTCTTTTAATATGAAGATGTTTCATTGATGCTATAGTTATTAGAATATTCCAGCCAAAAAAATCTGACACATACTGAATATTAGGACATACCTTTACAATCTCTATCACACCCGTCACAGGTCGCCTGTTTGGTCTAATTGTAAAGAAAACAAATATGCCATTTCAATAGAAATCAAAACTTGTATTTCCTTATATTATAAATCTGTTCTTAATCTGGAAATGTCCTATATGACGTGTCCCATGATATGATATTAATTTGAATAAGGTATTAATCTTCTGAATAGACCATAATCCGGTTTTGATAAATGACGACTTTTTGTCCGAGCTAACAATTTTTGGCATAGTGACGTTATAATGAATATATGTCATGTGTTATGACCTCACTATGAAAATCAACACCAAAATGTAATAGCTCGGACAAAAAGACAGCAATTATCAAAATCGGAACATGGTCTATTGTACACAGCAATACAAGATCATGCTAGATGTATAACTATGTCTTAGCTGTAAGTAATATAGAGGTATCGGCATGTAATTCCAATAAAACAAATGGTGAAGTTTAAAAAAAAATATAAACAGTAGCGAACCAAATTATAAATTTGAAAAGAAGGAAGTTAAGCCAATGCAACATTCTATCATGGAGTGTAACCTTCGATCCTAGATCATCAAATGGATGTTTGAAAAATGAGGACATCAATATTGAAACTGACGGAGTCTAAAGATCCATGTGTTAGAACAGGTAGGAGTACCTACACATGCAAGCATTTCACATCTCACATCCGTAGCTTTATCTGGCTTTATTTAACCAGTAAGTGCTGTAACCATAACATTCTAAAGTAAGTTAATTATTAACCTTTAAATTTTCTACAGAAGATTTGTCTACCAAGAAGTGTATGCCTTTTATGTTTCCTTCCTTCACTGGATACAGGGAAATAACACTCTTCATCATCTCCGTCATAATGCACATAACATTGTTGGTGGTATTTCGGCTGAGATACTCGTTGTCTTCCTGATGCTCGAATGTTACATTGATTTTATTAACCTCTGTGGTGAGCAGCATGCGATGCCAGTCATCAAGTCTGAGGTAGCAACATCCATAAAACAAAGACTCAGGCTCTGCAAGAGGCCAAATCCTGATGCAACTCCCAATAAAGCGAAAAACCACAGCTGGTGGTAAGTATGATTTTGTAAAATCAAAAGTACAATGGGTTAAACTCTCGTCATTTGCCAAATCCTTGATATCAGGTGGAGCCATGGATGTTTTCATTGATGGTATATAATATGTGTCTCCATCAACAATCTTACCACTTCTATACTGCTTGGGCTTGATCAACAGATCTAATTCCTGCATAACCTTGATTAAGTATTCCTTGTGCTCATACATTTCTTCAAATCCCTTTTCTTTCCATATATTCTCTATATACTCTTTTGATATCTTTCCTGTTTTTGCAAGAGTGTCATTTATCTCTTTCCTGTTTGGGGATTTACAGAACTGACTGCAAGTTATCAATGACCTTAGTGTAGTGATCAGCATCTTTGGGTTGAGTATTAAATGTGTGTTAAGTCCTGGTCTTGAATAATAAATTATGTTGCCTCTGGAATGTAGAAATTGCAGACAGAGATCAATTTTTTCTCGGCTATCAAGTGATTCCGCCATCTTTTCAGATTTTACATACTCTTCGACTTTTTCCATGGGTAAAATCTGCGACACTTTTCTTTCGCAGTCCAGGTAATGCTCAAGGGGTAACCAAGACATAGGAAGTTCCTCACCCCAGTGAGGTTGCTTTTCTGCTTCATCGCTGAGTTCTTGCCGAATTTGATCATACATAGCTTGATCATCTTCAAGAAGGTCTAGCATAAAAGATTTCCTTAGAACCATCTGACCAGAATCAATTTCTTCCTTGAAAAATGACTTGATTTCATTAAACAGCGCATCAAGTTTCACCGCCTCTGTTCTCTAAAAAAATAATAAAGTTCTTTTCATTTATATTAGACCTTTACAAGGACTGATAGTTAAAGGCAATAAAGTTGAAATTTGTTTGAAAGTGAAACAACAAAGATAATGTTGATGGTCAGTTTCAGAAAATATTCAGCATAAAGAAAATGTCTGAAACTTATCTGGAATGCTCTCAATTTCAGACAATATGCTATATATTACAACGGTACCTATGTATCCACCAAAACAATCTGATTAAAATCATATCTTTATTTGCTTCTCCATTTGTCCCATTCCGGATAAAGATCTGGCGAGACTCTGTAAGGGGGCATGTTCTGGTGAACTCCGATTCCCAGCCAATCAGTGGATCAGCTACAAATTCCTAGGAATAAAATTAACATCCCCAGCGTGCGTGACCCACGAAGAAGGTTTCGAACAGTGTTTGTTACATATTGCGTCATTATCACGATTGTCATTACCTTATCATTGATTGGCTATGGGAAATAACGGTTTCGGTGACTGAAATGTCTTCAGAGTTCACCAGTACATGACCCTTACAAAGTTTCGCCACATCTTATATAGAATAAATAGAGAAGCGAAAATAAGATATGGTTTTAATTAGACTGCCACCATAAAAGTAATTCAAAAACATTACAAAGTAACTACTTGAAATATGAAGTTAAGGACTCATACATTTGAAGTAAAAAGAGAATGAATTGCAAATTAGTTATCCCATAGACATTGAAAAGCACAAATTGTCAATCTATTTTGACCCATATCACAGAGGAATGTAAATTTCAGTTTTCATTAATTAAGAAAGACAACAATGTATTTTTTAAAAACGTCAGTAATTAAACAATCTGGAAATGCTCAGTTGAGTTACGAATAATCCAGGTCATTTTCAATTACCTTTTAAAATCATGTTAACATACCTGGAAATTATGGCTCTGTAGATGCATAGTTTTATAGATATTTAATTTATCCAAGACCTAGATCAACTTTAGACATTTACAAATATTTCCTTCCTATGGTCACACCTAGTCATTTTCAACATGTTAGTTATATCTTTAAAAGCATTTCTACTATTTTTGATGTAGATATCAATACACTATCTGAATGGCAAACGTACAGAACTGTAGTAATGAGTACCACATGAAAATATGCAATACACTCTATTATAGGTCACAAAATCCTGAAGAAGCAATCGTAGAAGAATTGGTAACTTTACAACCTGGTGAAGTTGTTTCAGAAGCTGCAGAAATTGTGAAAATAGAATGAAAAGACATATGCAAAAAGGAAATAGAACACCCCCCCCCCCCCCGGCTTTTCAAAAAAAAAAAGAGGCCCAAATGGACCTATATCGCTCAACTGAGCACAAATTACTTATTTACAATAAAATGACAGCTCATTTCAGTAGAAAATTTTGCTTTTTTCTACAAGACTTTCTATAAGGTTTGGTGATATTTTGTGCAGTCGTTTTGAAGTGTCCAAAATGTGTCAACCAATCAGAGCCAATGCCGGCCATCTTGGATTATGGATCGGCACGAAATAAACACAAACTTGGTAGAGGACCTTGAGTACTTACTTCCTATGAGGTTTGGTGAAATTCTGTGCAGCGCTTCTGCAGAAGAAGTCCAAGATGTGCCAACCAATCAGAGCCAATGGCGGCCATCTTGGATTACGGATCGCCACAGAAAACACAAACTTAGTAGAGGACCTCGAGTACTTACTTCCTATGAGGTTTGGTGAAATTCTGTGCAGTGCTTCTGGAGAAGAAGTCCAAAATGTGTCAACTAATCAGAGCCAATGCCGGCCATCTTGGATTACGGAGCGGCACGAAAAAAAACAAAGTTGGTAGAGGACCTTGAGTACTTACTTCCTATGAGGTTTGGTGGAATTCTGTGCAGCGCTTCTGCAGAAGAAGTCCAAAATGTGTCAACCAATCAGAGCCAATGGCAGCCATCTTGGATTGCGGATCGGCAAGAAAAACACAAATTTTGTAAAGGACCTCAAGTAGTTACTTCCAATGAAGTTTGGTGAAATTCTGTGCAGCGCTTCTGGAGAAGAAGTCCAAAATGTGTCAACCAATCAGAGCCAATGGCGCCATCTTGGATAACGGATGGGCACGAAAAACACAAACTTGGTAGAGGACCTTGAGTACTTACTTCCTATGAGGTTTGGTGGAATTCTGTGCAGTCGTTCTGAAGAAGAAGTCAAAAAGTTTTGTTTTGAAGTGTCCAAAATGTGTCAACCAATCGGAGACAATGGCGGCCATCTTGGATTACGGATCGGCACGAAAAACGCAAACTTGGTAGAGGATCTTGAGTACTTACTTCCTATGAGGTTTGGTGGAATTCTGTGCAGCCGTTCTGAAGAAGAAGTCGAAAATTTTTGTTTTGAAGTTTCCAAAATGTGTCAACCAATCAGAGCCAATGGCGGCCATCTTGGATTACGGATCGGCACGAAAAATGCAAACTTGGTAGAGGACCTTGAGTACTTACTTGCTATGAGGTTTGGTGGAATTCTGTGCAGCCGTTCTGAAGAAGTCGAAAATGTGTCAACCAATCAGAGCCAATGGCAGCCATCTTGGATTACGGATGGGCACGAAAAACACAAACTTGGTAGAGGACCTTGAGTACTTACTTCCTATGAAGTTTGGTGAAATTCTGTACAGCGGTTCTGGAGAAGAAGTCGAAAATGTAGAAAAGCTAACGACGGACGACGGACGACAGACCGTTATTGATTACAATAGCTCACTTGAGCCTTCGGCTCAGGTGAGCTAAAAAAATAAAAAAATAAAGGACTATGATGATATCATGACTTTCACATGACAGAATTTTCACAGCGAGTTGAAAATTAGAGCATAAGTATATGTTCACATGTTGTTTGAATCAATGGCATTTTCACATTTCAAATTCAAATATCAAAACTTGCCCCTGGCATGTACCATAAAAACAAGATATATATACATAAAAACATAAAAACTTGAACACTGCAGGTTTTATAGCAGATGGGCATGGCCGTTTTTGATCAGCAAAGTATGAATAACTATTTATAACAACAGTTTAACAGAGGATACCGTATTTTGGACTCAGGGCAAAGAGAAAGGCTGACAGCAAATAGAGACATTGATTTAAAAAAAAAAGGGGGGGGGGGGTTATGAGTATGCAGAGTTATTGAATAGGGACAGTAAAATAACTTGTTCTGGCTTCCAAAGAAAGGCAAGTAGCATGCGTTAATTAAAAATAATTTACACACATAATCAGTTCTGTTAAACATTATGATACTTTTTAAAAAAAAAAAAAGGATTTCACCACATGCCTTCGTATGTGCTGGATGTTAGAAAAGTCATAAGAGAACTTGAAGACATCAATGCATTTCATAGAGACCTGGAAGAAAGATGAGGTGTAGTGATATTTTCAATGACATTTTCAAAGGGTTTGGGACTCTTATTCAAAGACATAAACTGGTGACTGTTTTCATCGTTTAAACAATAGCATATTGTCACCAGGTATCCAGTTTATTCCAGGTTAATCATAAATGAACTTATAACTCAGATCTATACTGATAGCATACTTACTATCTAACCAGAAACAACAGGAATAACGATATATCTACATGTTTATTGCATTTTACAAATATTAAAGATAAATACATGCATATTTGATAATATTTTCATAATTATTTACATTCGGCTTCATCTATAGAAATGTATGTTCTAGTTTCATAGTCATATTTTTCTTTTCATTTATGCAGGGGTGAGAAAACAAAGTCATATTAAAGATGTTATCACGAGAGTGTAACAAATTATAAAATATATCATAGAAATGGCTGTTAATACATTAAAGACACGATAACAATATACATTATAAAATCTTTCATCTGCTTCATAATCCGAATAATCAGGTTTTTTTTTATCTGAGATATGTTCAAATTTTCATCAAAATCAACTGATCATAGTTTCTCTTACTCTGTTAAATTACAAGATCCACATATACATTTTCCGGCACACAAGTCACAACATAAATGTATACCAGTGTTCTATTCAATTTCTTCCAATTCCGTGGCATGATCTGAGCATTGATAATCTCCGCACTGTGAGGTTTTCATCAATTCTTTTTCATCAGTCTCAAATGTCCTTAAATGATAAGAATTGTGAAGCAAAAGGGCAACTGCCCTCTTTGACATCACGTTCAACTCTCCCACTTTGTTGCAATACATCTATTATATTGTTTATATAACGTTAGAAAAGTTTTTAATGTCAATATCCATGCCTAACGCACTTGAAATTTTGATTTTCTCATTCTTCAGAGCATCCAAAATAGTCATTTCACTATTCTAATGTGTTTCAATATGATATAATTGTACTGAACCACTTTCGGAATGCCTCTCGATTTTCATCTTCATATTCATCCCTAGAAATTAAAAGGAAACAGTTCAAAATTGTATCATTTATGATTTATTTGTGGCACAATATCAATCGCAATGTTGTTAACACAACACAGTAAGTGACACATAACTTCAAAAGACTGTTCTTAAAACTGTTTGATACTGTTCTTGCTCACTTTACTTTAGTAATTTGAAGTTTTCATGACTTTGTTAAGTTTACATTTCACTTTGCTATGGAATTGGAACTTTATTTTTTATCTGCCTGTTTTCTCATTCACATTTTTGTAAATAAATACACATAAGAAATTTACCAAAAATAAATGGTTTAAAATTCAACAATAACTTTTGTTGAGACTTCAAATTCTAAGGGTCTTGATTGGAAATTTTTATTTCATACCAGCCTTTCTGGAGATGAGAAAAGGTAATTGAAATTGCCATTTTCAATCTCTTCATGAAGTATCTTTTCAGCACCCTAAATACCGAAATAAATTATTTAATTTATTACCAACCTATTACATATAGATCTATATGTTGGAAATAAATACCACACAAAAAACATTAAAAATAATTAGGCTCTATCAGTATAGTATAAGGAAGGAATCAAACTCAGCCTTATGTTATGATTGTGTAAAGCAAGAAAAAAATATTAAGTCCAGCTTTACAAGTTAAATTCAGTGCAATATATTTATAAACAGAAGTTGTAGTCCTTCGCTTTTCCCCATACTTATCTGCAATGCAATGTGATAATGGAGAAACATGTTGCTTAATCTCTCACATTGGTCCTGCATTAGAGCTGTTAACAGGGAACAAATTATTTTGTTCGTGTCATTCGTCATCTGCAGCTCTTTCCCAATTAGTATGACCAACTGGTGAGGAAGCGACTTTGCAAAGCTTGTTGGTCATATAGTCATGTCTAAGTATCAATGAATCAAATATTTCCTTCTGTTCATTTCCAGTTTTATACAGCGATTCTGACTGGCCCGAATTATTGTGTCAACTAATTGCATATTCAAATACAAAAGGTAATTTGGACGTGACCCTCAACTGGACTAATTCAGACCCTTTTCTGCAAACAAAAAGTTAACAAGCGGAGTAAAGGTCTAATTTTAATTAGATTGGGTTATAGCCTGACATGGATCTATATAAATTTACATCACCATAAGCTGATAATTGAGTTATATCAGATAATTTTGATAACTCTGTTGCTTCTGTAGCAAAGACCACAAATTTCTCGTAGGAAGAGAAATCAAAAGGTGCAGGCATCCCTTCTATATTTGATGAATTTGAATTTGCAATTTCACTTCCATAAGTTGCACCTTTTTTGACTGACTGCATAGATTCTTTCTGAGGATCTTTTTTCCTGTAAAGTAAATGGGTAGTAGTGAATATATTATAAACCTGTTTTTCAAAATCATTTATATAGGTATCTCTCTTTTTCTTCCAAAACTAATATTATTAGTATCATTTACGAAGAAAATAACATTTTTGGATAATAGTTTAATATAATTTTTCTTACACCTATGTCACCATTGCCTTGCTCTATTAAATGTATGACACAGAATCATTGGGCTGAAAGTGTTCTTTCTATACCTTGATCATTTTAGGCCGCACCCTTGTGCCATTGGTGCATCAATATTTAATTATGGGGCACTCTTTTTTCAATCAAGGGGCAGATCAGTGTATTGTCGTTATATATGGTGATGAAACTCTGTACAGTCATACGCAATTCAAAATGTTTACATATTTAAGATGTATTTCATTTTACATCACACTATGATTTTCTGGAGCAAAAAACAGAAAGAGAAAGGTTTTGGTTAAAATCACAGTCATTCCTCATCAATAACTCTGACGATTTACAATTTTTATTGTTACAGTATTACATATTTCCCCTTACTCCATCAAGGACATAGACCTCTGACAGAAAAGTATCTGCCTGTACATATATAGCTCAACGGTGAAAGTATCCACATTGAAGATTCTCAGTGTTCAGTTTTCATGTTCGGTCACGCACAACGTCTCAATTTCGAAGAAATCATCTACTTGGTGTGTTTAGTGAATTACAGGACAATAAAACATTAATGATTATAAACTAATAACCTTGAATGTCAGTCAGCAGTCATGTAAATCAGACCACTTCATCATGGTAATCATTAAAAATCTGCGTAGACATAAAAAGTAGACTGTCATATTTCAGGACATGAAGATTTACTGCAAGCAGATACTTTATTAATATTATTGGATTACAAAATTGATGCTCTCATTGACTCAGTAATATTTGTACTTACCAAAAGTGGCTTTTTATTGATTAATAATTTCTTTTTCCTGATGATATTTGAATTACGTTGTGCCATGCCGAGTATTCACACCAAATAGTAAACAAACTTCAAAGGCCATCTCTGTTTTCAGACACGATGTCCGACTGGTGTAAGCGTAAATTTTTCAACTGGTTATCCATATGCTTAATTACATCTTCAGTCGTGACACGTCATCTTGTCTTCATCCTCAAATTGACACCAACGTCAATATCACGGTAAGGTTATGACGAAGGAACCAAGGCCAAGGGAGGGCAGCGGTCTTTCATATTTTCCTTTTCATAATAATGGTTGAAAACAATGAAATCGTTTGAATTCATGTGGTATAAACACTTCATGCCAGCAGATTGTCATGAATTAATCTTTGTTGAAAATTTACCTTGCAGTCTTGCTTTTCGCAGTCTCGATTGTTTGTCGTCTGATTCTGTCGCCATTGTTTACATTAATCAATCGGAAACACTACCCGAGCAAATTTAGAAATCAGTCACGTGCAAATAATCCGTAGCTACCTTAAAATGATTCCACAATTTCTACTTAAATTACACGATATTTTGTTACTAGTAAGCAGGATACCCTTCCCAGGCACTTGATCTCACTCCATTTTGGAACACAGTGTATTGAATTTTTTTTTTTTTGCAAGTTTCATTTTTATGTTACTGTAAATTGTAAGAGAAATTGTGACCACAAACTTTGTGTTTTTTAGACATAGAGAAAGTGGAACAGAGAGATGGAGAAGACAAAAACATTATTTCCCATCCAAATCATGGTGGAATATACAAAATACTCACATTTAAGAAGTCATTCAGATGCGTTCCTATAACTATGATTCTAGGAAATCCATCCTTCCCTCCAGCATAATATTTCACAGAATTCACCCAAAAGGACATATACTCTATAAATAGAAAGTAGTAAATGGAATCCTATACATTATCAGTGAAGTATAACGAAGGAAGAATCAAAAGAAAGGAGAGAAGACAATCGACACGGAGACACAAGGAGATGAAAGAAGAATAAGCAAAATCTAAATAATAATAAAATAAAAATAAAAAAAAAACACAAAAAAAATTATAACAATAATAAATAAGTAAACAATATATGAAAATAAAAAATAATAAATAAATTAATTTAAAAAAATAATGA
Organism: Pteria penguin; assembly: GCA_035048485.1. NCBI lineage: Eukaryota > Metazoa > Mollusca > Bivalvia > Pterioida > Pteriidae > Pteria > Pteria penguin. Next base: position 5,392,183 of record CM068592.1, read on the forward strand.
TAATAAGCCGTCCACTGAGTACTCAATAATACCAATACTGCTGTAGTAATAAAAAAGTGGCAACATCCAGGTTACTAGAAGCATGTCATTGTATCCCTCACAACTGTGTGACAAAATGGACTTTCGTGGAACCTTGAAAATCAGGAAATGGTGCTCCAGAGGAATGAACGTCAAAACACATCCACGGCATTAAGCTAATCCAACACTGTTGAGATAACTGTATGGAAAGTGTCTTTGCTTCACAACACTAGAACACAGGTACTATACCGCATAAAGGTAGAAATAAAAGTTATTGACTCAGTCATATGACAAAAGTGAGCATGGGAATATTCATTATTTACATTAATTTATACATTATTTGATATGAAAAAGATCCACATAAGAACATTAAAAAACATTTGATTATAGTGCAGTTATGATACCGACTTAGGACAGCTTTTTATATGACAACAGTCAACCTATTGAGTGGTTGACTGGTTCATGGGTCCACCTTAAGACCAATACCCAATTGTTCTACACTGCAAAGGGAATAAGAAACAAAGTGCGGACACTGAGGAGAAATGTAATTAGATTAGAAGATCAAAATGACACTTCCTTTACATGATTCATATTGTATTAAAAATTACCTATGACAGTACATTTTCGCCTTTTTGCTATATCTAGTCCTTCTTCTTCTATTTCACACTGCAAATCTTTACTTAGGTCAACAACCAGTATGTACAGTGGTCTATGAGACAAAAAGGCTTGGTGAGTGCAATAGAGGGCAGCCTGTCCTCCGAAATCCCAAATGTGATTTTTTTCTAGTGTGTTTTTATATATGTTAACATCCTGTTTTATTTCATGAAATAATTTTCTTCTTTTCACATCCGCTCTTTCGTTATCTAAAGGTTCCCGTTTCATTTCAAGTAATACTGTTTTATTTATCGTATCTACTTTCTCATAATCATAAAATTGGTCGCTTTTGCTATCAGACATGTCATCATCAACCTCTTCTTGCTGCCCTTGATCTGAAAAGAAAGGAAAACAATCTACTTCAGCTCTGTGACAAATGTCACAACAATCATACATAGCAAAGACATGCAACCTCATAAAACATCACTTAAATGCTCAAAAAAGAACAGTTATAGATGTCATACTCTAGTTGAGAGGTAATGAAAGTAGACAAAAATAGTACTGCGGAATAAATTTTCAAAATGAAAATAAAGTCATAAACATGAGCTAAACGTACTCATTCCTTATTCTTTCCTAAACACCTTACATGAGCAATAAAAGGATGATATCTACTTTAATATGTTTACATAAAATGTAGAGTAAAATTTCGAGATGTGCCTCATTAATGAAAACAACCACATAATAAAATTCACATTGAAATAATCTATTCAGATCTCACTCAAAAACTAATAAGTGCTGATTATTTACCGTGCTGGTCCTCGCACTGCGAGGCTTCCTTGCTTTCTATTTTCTCAGTCATTCTAGCACTTTTTGTTTCACTGGTGGTTTCCTCCTTTAGATATTTATTGATACCACATTTTTGAAATGTTTTTGCAAGATCTGGTGCTTCATCTGTAAGAAATCATCAATATACCCATATCAATCATTTCAATACCCTGAACAGATGACAAAATATTTAAAAGTATTTTATTTTTGCTAAGTTTACTGTTAACTTAAGATGTTTTAAGATTATGTCACAAAAATGTATTTGATAGTTATTGTCATTATTTATTTTTACAATGTCCAGATTCGTCTGTTGTTTACTTCAAAGTCTTATTGATTATTTAACGTACCCACATTTTGTCAAAAGCATACAAATTGTTAGGAATGAAAGACGTATATTGACCAAATTCATGTTTAATATTGTTACTTGTTTTATGAGATCAACTAATTGGAAATGTGCTTATAAGTGCATGTTAACTTACGCAATGAATTAAGATTTTAAGAGTAAACTAAAGTAAGACATATCACTATATTCTCCCCGATTTTCTGAATCACCAGTCTATTTAGAGGAGGATATGTTTCGAGATCTTCCATATTCATGTCGGCTTCGAAGTAAGCAATATCTATGGACACAGTTCTTGAGAGTGTGACCCTAAGACATTCCAGGCCTTAAATGTCAGAACTATTTTCCTTTGTTTTATTTTTAAGTAATAACATTCATAGTATGTCTGTGCATATTCCATATACTATAATTGCCATAGTTCTTGGGCGCTCCCTTGTGGTTTAATATCTTGATATGTGTTTATGATTTAACCTGACATTTGTAAAGAATGTGAAAATTAATGATAAAGTTGACATGTTAGATAGGTACACATACGGGTTTGATGTATCGCATTAGAAGTAATATTAAAACTGCTTAGTGATTAGCATAATTCTGTTTGAAACTTTAGTTTTATTTAGAGTTGCGTTTGGAATATAGTAGAACTAAATTTAAGATTAATGAACTTTATGTCTAGAGTTCAGCTCCACATAGTTTCATATTCAGGGCTGTTTAGCTTTAGATCTAATCTGTTTTCAGTCATGTACTTGAACTTGCCACTGTAACATTCAAAACAAACACTGGAAAATGCAATGCAAGGCTCATCGCTAAAGAAAATGACCACAGATCAAGAGAAAAGAACCAGAAATACCATTCTCTACAGAAAGTTTATATGCATCCATAGATGTCCGACACAGATAATTACAGGTTAGACAGCAATCATGATGAACAAGATCGGGAAAATGGGGCGACAAAATAGAAGGAATATAGACAATTCAGAATTAGCAGATTCTGACCCGTACGAAAAAGAGATCCGTATGAGGGGAAATGGAAGGAATACTCAACAATATTGAAGAGGGGAAAATCAACCCCATTTTAGATCTGGAATCAAGTCGGACATAGAACAAGACCGATTTGATATATTGTATAAACTGGACAACAGTAAAGAAAGGTATGCATCAAAATACTTCCGATTGCATCTTATCGTGACAAAACTCAAGTATGAATCCTGGAGGACGCGCCCATGTGGTCCAATATATTTGTCATATCACCAGATGTGGGTGATTTTATACATGTAACTGACATTGTGGGTGACCAGAAGGCACTTAAATTTCAAAAAATGAAAGATTCGACAGTGAAATTCTTGGAAAAACGCCCAGGATAATGTTTGGGTCTCTAAAATATGGTACGTTGGGACCAGGACAAAAAGACAATGAATATTGAGAAACTCGTGCAGCTCGTCGAGAAGAGTACCTTTATGATAGGAAAAACAAATTGTGGCTTGTTTCTTTGAAAGACGCTTGACCTGTCTTGTTTGTCTAATGCACAGAGCAAAAACCAAAAAAAAACACTGTAATAATAATAAAATAAAATTAAAACCAGAAGTCTCTGTCGAGACTGGAGCTGTACTGTTCTCCTCTACTCAAACAACAATTTACCTTCAGAGAAGAAGGGGTAAAAATATATTTGGACCACACATGTATGTTTTGTATTGCACATGCACAACTAGACCACCTACCAAACATGATGAGATCATAATTAAGTCTCACAGACATATACAATAAGAGAAGAAGTGGGAACAAGATTTTGGGACCACGCCCCTTTGTGGGGCCCCAGGGGGTCCGAACTGGTCCAAAATTGCACATGCACAATTACACCACCTATCCAACAAAAGGAGACCATAATTAGGTCTCTAGGCTATATACTTTCAAAGAAAAAGAGGGAACAAGATTTTGGGACCACACCCCTTTGTGGGACCCAAGGGGGTCCGGACTGGACCAAACTTATACATGCACAACTACATCACATATCAATCATGATGAGACTATAATTAGGTCTCTGGGACATATACCTTCAGAAAAGAAGAGGGAACAAGATTTTGGGATCACGCCCCCTGTGGGGCCCAAGGAGGTCCAAACTGGTCCAAAATTGGACATGCACAACTACACCACCTATCCAACAAAATGAGACCATAATTAGGTCTCTAGGATATATACCTTCAGAGAAAAAGAGGGAACAAGATTTTGGGACCACACCCGTTTGTGGGACCCCAGGGGGTCCAGACTGGACCAAAATTATACATGCACAAGTAGATCACATACCAAACTTGATTAGACCATAATTAGGTCTCTGGGACATATACCTTAAGAAAAGAAGAGGGAACAAGATTTTGGGACCACGCCCCTTTGTTGGGTCCCAGGGGGTCTGGACTGGACCAAAATTGCACATGCACAACTACACCACCTATCCAACAAAATGAGACCATAATTAGGTCTCTAGGATATATACCTTAAGAGAAAATGAGGGAACAAGATTTTGGAACCACGCCCCTTTTTGGGACCCCAGGGGGTCCAGACCAGACCAAAATTATACATGCGCAACTACATCACATACCAGACATGATGAGACCATAATTAGGTCTCTGGGACATATACTTTCAGAAAAGAAGAGGGAACAAGATTTTGTGACCACGCCCCTTTGTGGGGTCCCAGGGGGTCCGGACTTGACCAAAATTGCACATGCACAACTAGACCACCTATCCAACAAAATGAGACCATAATTAGGTCTCTGCGACATATACCTTAAGGATAGAAGAGGGAACAAGAATTTGGGACCACGCCCTTTTGTGGGACCCCAGGGGGGGACGGACCAGGCCAAAATAATAAATGCACAACTAGATCACATACCAAACATGATGAGACCATAATTAGGTCTCTGGGACATATACCTTAAGAATAGAAGAGGGAACAAGATTTTGGGACCACGCCCCTTTCTAGGAGCCCAGGGGGTCCGGACCGTACCAAAATTGCACATGCACAACTAGACCACCTATATAACAAAATGAGACCATAATTAGGTCTCTATGATATATACCTTCAGAAATGAAAAGGGAACAAGATTTTGGGACCACGCCCCTTTTGTAGGGGCCCCAGGGGGTCCGGACCAGACCAAAATTGCACATGCACAACTAGACCAGCTACAAAACATGATGAGACCATAATTAGGTCTCTGGGATATATACAATCAGAGAAGAAGAGGGAACAAGATTTTGGGACCACGCCCTTTTGTGGGCCCCCAAGGGGTCGGAACTGGACCAAAATTGCACATGCACAACTAGACCACCTACCCAACAAGAAGAACCCATAATAAGGTCTCTGGGGTATATACCTTCAGAGGAGAAGAGGGAACAAAAAATTGTTTACGGACGGACGGCCGGACAACGGACGAAGGACCATCGCATGAGCTCGACTGGTCGAGACCAGTAGAGCTAAAAAATCAAAGTAGAGATAAGAAAGAAATAAATAAATGATAATAATCATTATTATACTAATAACAAAAGTCAAATTTGTGAGAGAGAAATGGAAAAAAAGTCTGACTTAGCTGTAGCACAGAAGTCACCAAGAAGATGTGCAAAAAAATGACAAAAATAAACTGAAAAAAATAAGGCATCCAAATTCGGTATTAATCTAAAAAGTCAAAGTACGTGTATTTCAAAATGGAAGGGTTTGGCATGACAAAATCTTAAGACTGCATGTGCTATACGAAACACTAGAGGACTTGACAAAAGACATTGAATGGCCCTACAATATTCTTCACAACTTGGGATGGTTGATAAATTAAAAAAAAAAATCTGTATTGAACCCAACACAGAACAGAATTTTTGGGATTCAAACTACTCTCAGAATATAATGGTTTCACAATATAGACAATATAGACTATTTTCAACCAATATCTATCGCCAAAACGCAAAGTCCAACTAGTTATTCAGTGGCAAGTCTTGTAGGCACACTACAATCAATAATGGAAGCAGCAATCCCAGCAGCACTGTATGTAAGACAGTGTCTAATACACTAGACGTAATCTAACAAACACTACAGAATCATACAAGTCAGAAATTTAACTGACAAATGACTGAAAAGAAGAGATACACTGGTGAATCCTCTAATTATCACACTGGAAGGAGACGCAAAATCCAGACTTAATTATAAACAAGAGGTCTTACATCGCTCACCTGAGTACCTTATTACCCGTACGAAGTGACTAGACATAATCCGGCTGGTCTTGAGCAGGACACCTAATTCTTTGGATTTATCCATCATCTTTACATTTGTAAAGATTCCGTGTCTCACAAAGAGACGTAATTTCATGAAACCAGGCGTAATGATAACGACCAGGCGTAATATCAATCTTAGAATTATCGCTACAGACGGAAATTTGGACTTAGACATTTTTGTAGTGGGAAATGCTGTACCGAGGGAATAAAAACTTCGAGAAATCAACATCAACAGGCATCCTTTTGATACGTGAAATGAAGTGTTATTTATTAAACATATATATCAAACGTCTCTAGATAACATTGAAATGAATTGTATAACTCTTTCTTTTCACATATTTTCCCATGATTGTAATATTTTCGAGGTTAAAAGACAAAAATATGCGTAATCAAATCTCCTTGTTGGCCTCAATATCATTAGCAGTTGATAACTTTGGCAAAATCGGAAAATGTTAAAAAATGTTTTACATGCTGCATTTTCATTTATTCAATTAATTGAGTAGATTTTAGTGTTTAGAACTTTAATCAGCTTCCTCAACTATCAGGTTATGGTTATGAAATTTAAGGTGAATCATGATTCATAAAGAACAACCCATTCACTTTCCGATTCGGTGCACTTTGATTCTGAGACAGAATGTGTAAGCAGGTGATCGTCATTTTCTTCATTCTCATTATTCACTTCAATCATGCTTAGATCAACTAAATCACTTTTCTCATCTACACATTCCAAATCATCACTAGTAGAGACAAAATCTAAATCTTCTATTTCATTATCCTTTTTGAAATCAGAATTATATCTTTTTTCTCAGTTTTGGTGTATTCATCGTGTGTCGTAAACTGACAACTAAATCTCTTCGAAACTTCAGAGAAATATAGATAGGATACAAATAGGTCCGTTCCCGATTTATCGATTTGTTTATTCCTCATCAATTTGTAGTTCTCGTGATCAAGCAATCATGACCCGAAATTTTCTTTAATATTATTCAATTACCTCATTATTAACATCCTTCCGTCATTTTGGCTTCAACACTGCTCTTCAAATATTTATATATTTTGAGAATTCCAATCATTCGGCCACGAGCATCACTGATGAGACATAACTTGTCGAAATCCGCATATGGTGCACAAAGATAAAAGGTATATATGTTCTATATTTATTATAACCACTAGGCCGGTGTCACTGCTGGGGACTGATAGTCCCCGAGGGCATCATAAGTCTAGTTACCAGTGCTTTTGTACTGACATTAAATATATACTTCAAATTTTCAGTCGTAAAATAGAGTAAATCACTCAAAAACTAAGGAGTATCTCCCTCATGCATAGCTCTGTCCTTAGACATATTCTTTGGTTCACTTTTCGGTCATTTTGGCTTTAACAGTGCTCTTCAAATATTTATATATTTTGAGAATTCAAATCATTTGGCCACGAGCATTACGGATGAGACATAACATGTCGAAATGCGCATATGATGCACAAAATTAATAGGTATATATGATCTAAATTTATTTATACTAAACTTTTTTCGATGAAAAATATCAATACCATTATATTAACATATGCGTAATCAAATATCCTTGTTGGCCTCAATATCATTAGCAGCATGGGTGTTGAAACATAATATGAAAATCTGGGATTCCCGGCAGAGGTTACGCTTGCATTAGGCGCGCAGTCTTATAGTTCTTCTGTTACTCGTTTGAATTTTTGCTTTGATGTCGTCAAAAATCGGACATTGAGAAGCACCAAGTTTGCTTGCAATTATTTCATGGAAGATGCAACATTAAGTGTTGTTGGACAACAAGTAATTGGTGTTAAACGGCAGCTTCGAAGTAAAGGAAACCATGTTAGTGATATCATGGGGAAAGAACTTGACTGAGATATATAACGAGGTCATTGTTTGTTCAGGGTAAGTTGTTTTTAGAAATACTTTAGTTTCAAAATTCCATTCAAAACTTTGGTAACAATCTAGGTGTCTTCCGACATTTGACATTTTTGTCCTAGCTTACTCAAGTGTGATATAGATTCTAAACTTGACAGAAACTTTCTGTACTTGTGAATTCATTTAACGAATAAAATCATGAATATCCGATTCAATTCCATACTTGTACTAGTAATGCTGTTCAATTGATTCTGATAAATTCATAGACTAAGCCGTTCCTTCGTACAAATTATAATTATGAAATTAATTTACAAATAGATATTTCATATATTTTATATCTTATTTTATCTAGTCTTGCAATTCAAATTTTTATCACGTGACAAACATACACTCGACTTTTACGAGACTTCGCAATAAACATGATGGTTGCGCACATGGTATTGTAAACATTTCATTTCCACGGCCTTCCATTATTTAATCTATCAAGTTACGTTACAAGTAAGGAATCGACTTTGATTTATTAATGAATTATATTTCAATTACTGATGGCGCATCCAGGATTATCGGATTATCCGAAAAGGGGGCCCCACATCTGTATTATCGAAACTACAAAGAGCTAAGGTATTCCAGTGGTATGGGACTCATGTAATGATCAGGAGATTCATGTTGTATCTGCATTGGTCATGACAGTATCAGACGGTAAAAACCAAGGCCATGTGTCGTGGTCGGTGTGGTACTTAAAAGATCCCTTACTGCTTTTGGTGGGTCCTATGTAAAGTTAAATATTTGTATGCAATGCATCACTCTGATGCCGTCAACAAATACGCACATTAATTAACCATCAGTGTGAAGTTGAACAATAACCAATCAATCAATCACATTCCCTAACTGCCTTTGATTGGTCTGACTTTCAGTTATAAAATTTATGTGCACTACAGTTCAGATTAATGATGTTGATATGTTAAATAGCATGTAATAATGTAGCAGTAATGTTTTTACAAAAACTGACATTGATGCAAGCAATTTACTTGTTTATTCGCAGATTCAAAATGAGCTACTTCTGAAAACATATGAGATGTCCTCATTAGTCTGGACAAAATTAGAAGTGCAGCTGCTGCTGCAAGGAAACCTAGCAAACCAGGATATATCCTATGCTATAATTTATTAGTAGGGGTATTTAGCATTAAAGAAATGGCAAATACTAGAAGCCAGGGAAAGGCGATAATCTCCCAATTTTGTCAAAAACTAAAATTACATCTGTAAAAGGTAAGAAAACTGTTACATTAAAGAAGCTTTTTATGAAAAATCTAAATTTTGAAATAAATTCTTAATATTCAAGCTCTGAAAGCAATTGTTTTTGGAGAAAAATCATTATGTACATTTAAATGGTCTATTTAATATATTATATCTACAGGCTACTGCTACCGCTCAGGTGTAAAAAGAATGAGAAGCCCATTCCTGGAGAAAGTGAAATGAACAATGCTATTACTGAACAAGTGTCACATGCAAGGAAGAAGTTGAAAAAAAAATGAGAAACTTTTCACATTATTTAATCAAAGTGTTTCTTAGTTTAAGACAAAATGCATTTTATGACTTTTACATCTACTCTTAACTATTATCAGATTTTTTTTTATAAAATTCAAAACAGGAAATGACTGGTTTTGTTTCTTTTCAACATTTTATGCAAGATTACAGACTGTTTCTTCAAATTACGCCTGGTCACTAATATGCCTCTTGTTGTACAAATTACTCCTGATCATTAAACAAGAATAATTTCTATATACGCCTGGTGTTTTCTAGCGAGGCGGACTAATTTGCATATTTGGGACAAAATTACGCCTGGATTCCGCCTAATTTTCCACTTGGTTCTTGTATTGGGTGTTATAGAGTAAGTTCCACCTGGTTTACGCTAGTCTGACGCCTGGTTATCCGTCTCATTTACAGGCGTAACATTTCGTACAGGTAGATTATAAATCATGCAGGAAGGAAGAACTTATTTGTTTTTGCATTACTGTGACTAAGTCAACACAAATGTTGAAAATATGTCAAATTTTACTTCAGACCAGAATAAGAAACAACGACAGTTTTTTTCACATCCATTCAGGTGATTTTGATATTAAGCATTTGCTTTTTCTCTGCAAGATATGATTCAGGGCAACAAGTTAGTCATTTTCTTTAGGTGGGGCCTTTTGTGGACTGATTTCAAGTCTGGGTCATGAACAATAATTGTTTCAAATATTGTCCAGATCCAACTTAAAATGAACTAATTTCATATGTTGAGTGTTGAGAAACATCTAAAACTTATTCAGATGTGTAAAGAAATGAAAAAAAAACATTTTGACCACAACTGGATTTGGACCGCTACTCTCCATATTTTAATTACCAAGTGGTATATGTACCACTGTGAGGTCTATTTTTTTGACATGGTGACACCACCTGTTGAACAATTTGGATGAAATGTACAAAATCGATAGAGGACCTATAGTACTTCATGTATACTATGTTCCATTAAAATCGTTCATGTGGTATAACAGCAGAAGTTAAAAATGTGAAGAATTGTCCCTATACACCATCATTTGACGTCTTAAAAATTCATAGAAAATAAAAAAAATTGAGATATTGACAAAATTCTTTCAAAATAACATTCCTTGCCATAATTATAATCACAATAGTGAATTAGCTAGGAAATATGACACTTTTCTGAATTGAAATTACTCCAAGCCCAAGAAAATGTCGAAAAAATTTCTAAAATTTGATTTTGGAAGGGAACCAAAATGACAAGACTTCTTCAGTCATCCCTCTTGATCACAGAACGACAGAATTTGAAGGGGATCACTTTTTCTGCATTGAAATTATTAAGTCCAAAAAAATGTCGAAAAAACGTCAAAAATTTGATTTCGGAACAGAACCAAAAATAACAACACTTCTTCACACATCCCTCTAGATTATTGCTATGCATTTGGTTTGTCTCTGTAGGCCCCCGGTCTGGAGAAGAAGTTTGTTATAGGAGGATACCCTCTATGACTTACTTTTGCCTATGGTGGCACCACCTATTGACGGATCTGGACGAAAAAACAACAACACTTGTAGGGGACCATGAGTACTTCATGCATACCAAGTTTCATCAAATTCTGTTAGGCTGTTCTGAAGTAGTTGAAAATGTGAAAAGTTAACGACTGACGACAGATGACGGACTAAGATTGATCACTTCGGCTCAGGTGAGCTAAAAAACATCACAGCATCTATGTAGGGGTGTGGTTACCATTGCATTGAACTGATGCAACAGAGATGGGATCTATGTAAAACCACCTCAATGCACTGGAGCTAAAGACAGCAGGCATCGCATTGAAGTATCTTGAAAGAGACAAAGCAGAGGTACATGTCTTATTAATTATGAACAACACAACATTATTTGCTTAAGTGAACGATGGGAGGAACAAAGTCCCAAAGTTTGAAAATAATTATGAAAATTATTGGAATCTGTCTGGACAGAGGGATAAATCTTAATGCAGAGCACCTCCCAGGTCTCCTAATTCTGATTAGAAGAGTCGAAGGGAGATAGAAAAAGACAACTGGAAACTGAACATTTTAGTATTCAGTCAAATAAAAAACAATTTAAAGCTAGCAGAGGTGGAGGTAGAGCTCATTGCAGGAAGACTGAATGCACAGAAGGCAAATATGTCAGCAGGAAACGAGATCCAATGGGAAAAACAACAGATGTATTTATGTTAAATTTGGGACATCATTTTTTTTTTTTTGACTAATACTTCCCTGTGTGGCAAAAGTTAAAAAAGAATTATCATCCCACCAGCATTAGGCAATTTATCTAATGCTGTTAGTTATGCCAATCCTATAACTAATATTGTTACCACCATAAATAGATCTACTCGTGCCAGCGATTAGCGAAACACACCGTCACGAGTTGTACATATCGTCCAGACACCGTATATATACTGATATATATGCACAACCACTGTAATTGCCCGAGATAAAGCTTTCACGACCTATTATTTTATTTCTGTATAAAGTACATTGATTGGTGACGTCATAACGCCCCATATTTGACCACTTTTCAACACAGAAAGCGATGTTTGGCAGACTTTTGATTGTTATGCTAACGCACATATATAGAATAAGTGTCTTATTTTGTGTTTTGATGCAGGAATAAAGTACAATGGTCTGATGCATTTATGAGATGCTTCAGCCATTGTACTTTATTTCTGCATGAAAACACAAAATAAGACACTTATTCTATATGTAAGATCTGCAGAGTATAGACTAGATGGCATTATTATGGACATATCGCCCGCTAGACTTTTTCGTCCCGTCCAGTCAGATATATCTCTGGAAAAATCTAATTGCCCTTTCATCTATTTTAAATTTGCAAATAAAGGCATTGGTTATTTAAATTTTGGCCAAATTTTAAATAAGTCTGTATTAGAGAAAATACCTCCATATTTCAACAAGAGCAACAGCCAGCGTGGCATAATACGCCCGTCGCTTAATTCGGATGGGATCAATTCGCATTTGGCATGATTTTCATGAAAAACATCTGACGGCAAAAAAAGTCCGGAAACAAGTACAAGGGCCATAAATCTGTCAAAAGTAGGTCAATCGTTACAAAACTCGAACTGGTACTGACGCCGTTTGAAACAAAGCTATATACCAAATTTCAACTCAATATTTCGAAAGACAACAAAAAAAAGTCCGGAAAACATGACCTAAAACATATGGTCACCCCCCGTCCCCCTCTACAATTATAAATTTCTCAAAACTGAAGAAAAAGATATTAAAACCCGTAATATATGTAATAGTTGGTACATTTTACTTGTTTCATGATAAACTTCATAATGTTTTGACAAAAAATAGATTTTTAATGAATGTCTAAACAAATCTTGAAATTTATAAGTCCAAGGGCCATAAATCCATCAAAAGTAGGTCAATCGTAACAAAACTCGAGCTGGTACTGACGCCACTTGAAATAAAGCTATATACTAAATTTCAACTCAATATCTTGAAAGAAGGCAAAACAAAGTCCGGAAAACATTACCCCGGACACACTGACAGCGCCGTAACATACGTCCCGTCTAATGACGGGTGTATAAAATCAAAGATCCGCCATGTATTTTCTATAGCTACACAACATCAGCTGCATCCAAAATTTATAATTACAAATGGTTTCTACAGTGTCTTGATCTTAGCAACTCTGCATACCATCCTCAACCATGTGAATATTCCTCATCTAATTTTGTATATTCTCCTTGTGGCCATGTCATTAGTGGTGATCTTGATATTGTCAAAAACACGAAATTAAGAGAACTTTTACTTAAAGGTCCAAAATACAGAGAACCCAGATCTTTCACATGGAGCCAAAATTTTGAGAATATTATGAACTGCTGCGAGGAATATGCTACACGATGGGCAAAAAGAGAGGAAGTACAGGTCGACACTCTTTCGGAATGGATAAAATCTATTGCAATACTGCTGAGATCAAAAAATAAAAAATTACAAGGCTCTGTAAACACCAGATTCGAATCTATTTTTAAAGATCCTGATGTTGTCAGAGAATTTACCTTTCTCCAAGAATATTATATCATTACACCAGCAGATACAGCATCTAATAATTATACATATACTTGTAAGAAATATTACTTTGACAGCCTAACAAAAGAATTAGGATTAAATTCAGCTCCAGGAAATCCTACTTATACTCTCATGAACTTTTCGGTTTCGGAAGTACTTGAGAATAATAAATCAGTACGTTTGGTATTGACACAAATAAATTAAATTTAGTACTTCCATATTTGTACTGCATTCCAAAAATGCACAAAAATCCTTACAAACAACGCTTTATCGCTGGTTCCTCTAAGTGTTCCACAAAATCTGTATCGATGCTACTCACAAAATATTATCAGAAATTGATATAACTTACTTTGTTAGGGAAAAATCTGATTCCAAAAATAAATACACTGAAACAGATGTCATCCAGATGTTGAACTTTCTAATCTATAGCATTTTTGTGGTGTTTGAAGGGAAGGTTTTTCAACAAATTGTCGGCATTCCAATGGGCACTAACTGTGCTCCGCTTCTGGCTGACATATTCCTAGGAAAAAACAATTGGCTCTTGGCTTCAATTTCACTTACATATATATAGATGACTTGCTTTCAATTAATAATCCTTCATTCGCGGATTACCTTAGCATCATCTATCCAAGTGAACTGGAGGTCAAAGACAACATAATATCGAAATATGAAGTAGAATTACCACTTTCTGTGGTTTCTGAGGGATCGTTGTGCAAAGAGTCGAAAAGTCAAAAGACTTGATGGAGTGAATTTTAGTAAAACTTTTTGATTTTAGATGTTCTATCAACTCTTTTGAATTTTTAAGGATCCACATTTGATTAATTCCACTTCTGGAATATACTGTTTTGCAATACCTATGAAGGCCAGATTTAACTTCTGATAATATTTTTGTGAGTAGCATCAATACAGATTTTGTGGAACACTTCGAGGAACCAGCGATTAAGCGTTGTTTGTAAGGATTTTGACCTAAACTACATTGGTGAATAAGAAAATTATCACATTACATATTTTCCAATGATATATGCAAACCTTGAGGTACTTCATCAATGATCCATTTCTTTTCCTCTCTGTCATACAAACAATGATGGTCCAAAATTTCTATTCCATCAGTACTTTCATAAGATTTTATGTCTACAGGTTTGCCCAGAAGCCGTTTTGTTAGTGTAGTTTTTCCAGCAGCAAAGTGTCCAATAGTCATAAATCTCATAGAGTAAGATTTGTATTTTCCCTGGTTTATAGCCTCTTGAAAGATCTTTATTGAATGTTCATCCATGTGCTGTATTTCCAAAGGAATATCTGTAAATCAGAGAAATCAAAGAATCGTTAAAATGGACTGATGCTACCCGAAGAAATGGAAGATCCAAAAGGGTAATTTACACTGCATGTCTGCTCATGGAGATCTATCCAATGAAGGATTTTCATGTTGATATCTTTAACAGTCACATCATGCTGCAGACCAAAACTTCTATTGATCAAGGATCTCTTTTATGACCTCTCTTCTTGAGAAACTTGTTGATCTTTGTTCTCTTTATGAAGGATTATTTATAAATTTGTAAATGTGTGTCCTTTGATTGTGCTGCCTGTGGGCACCCGTAAACCGGTTAACCACACCAATTGAGTGATGTTTGTTACTTCATTTGAACATCCTATGTTTATATCGTAATCAAATAATTTGGAAATTGAATGTTGTTTTTAAATTCTACTATTATCATATTTGGTGAGCATGTCCTTGGAGATTTGTGTAATACAGCTATGTCAGATGTCCTTTGTTTTCTCTCAACAAGAGAGATCATAAATTTTTTACACACGAACATGTAAAGTACATGTCACAGGAACACTGACCAGAGACCTTTCTGTATTTGTTCCACACTCTGACGATATCATAAAGGTTTTACTTAGGCTTTTTTAATTTGCTCTACTCTAGGAAAATCAATAGTACCTACCACTAATCAAACTTTTCTGTATTTGTTTAACACTGTCAAGAGAATTCTTATTATATGCTAACACTTAAGTGAAAACTTCCTGTGGTGGTTCCTCACTATGGAACCACACTGAGTCTTTCTAGTATTATGTTATGACATGCTAATAGTATTAGCCAGCATGTTGGACTACAAAGGCGTTTTCCATTTTTATCATGTAATCTTTAAAAATTCCTAAGACATTTACAATTTATCTGGGCATGTTTTCTGGCTTCGGTCTCCATTATCCAATAAATGTATTGAATTAGTTTTCAATGAAACATTTAGATTTTCGATGCGTTGACATTACAGAATATATATGAGCATAGGTGCATAAAGTCCCTCAATTGTAATAAAAATTAGGAAGATAACTCTAGCTCATCTGAGGAATTAAGGTTGGAAGCATTGGCAATTTTTTAATTGGTGAGGGATGTTGTTCTGTTTTTTAGGTGCAAAAATGGCTTTATATTTTAGAGTTAGGTAGAGAATGGTTTACTTACACTTAACTGAATGCTTTCTGTATTTGTTCTACACTGTCAGGGGATGTATTAAGGTTATACAAGTCAAACCTTTTTTTTTTTTGTTCTTCTCTAGGATAATAAATGGTACCTTAACACTAATCAAACTTTTTGGTATTTTTAAAAAATGTGAAGGGAATACTTATGATACATTAACACTCAACCGAAAACTTTTTGTATTTGTACCTCACTGTAAGCGACGCATTCATTGTATTCTAACAGTTAAGAGCAACTATTTGTTCTGCACTCTCAAAGGATTATCTGTCTTATAATTACACTTGGATGAATCTTCTCTATATTTAAGCTAGACTGTCATGAGATCATGAATGTAAAATACTGTATGAACTTACTGTAGCGCAGACAACTACTTACCACGATGATCTTTCATGGAACACTAAATGATAAAAGAAAATCAAGATGCCCAGGAGTGCTTTTTCTGCATCTACATTTACCTTGTTAGTAATGAGATGTGTTCTGACCTTCAGGACGGATATGGCTGTTATTTTTCCTACCTGTCTCTGCACTGAACTCTATCTTCTCGATGTCACTCAGAAGCGAACAAAACTTTGGCTTGGATGAAAGAAACGAGGAGTCCACATGTTGACATACATCAATGAATTCTGACCAATGTTGGCTGAACTCGTTATCAGACATCTTGTTACTCTTTGCATGAGCATAAACCTTATTTCGTAAGTGCCGTATAATTTCAATAACATCCCCGATGGTATTGTTTGAAGGAGTTGATGGTAACCGACCCCAGCCATTACAAGGAGGAGTCACACTGGGCAGATTGATGTTACGAATTATCTTATACAGAAATATCACGTCAAAATGTGAGTAACCTTGTGAAGACGCAAATTTTAATAACAATCTTTCCTCAGCTGTTAGATATCTGAGTCCAGATGCACGAACTTCTATATCGTGTGGTGGGATGTCTCTCTGTAGAATACGACGCAATATTTCAGTGAAAATTTCCACAATTACATAACAACATCGTGTGTAATTAACTGTTTCCTTAGGCAAAGGCATGAGTAAACGCCCTGAAATACAGGAAAATATATATCATAAAACATTTACAATAGGTATAGTATCTCTCATTGGTGATTACCTTCAAATATGTCATATTTCCAAATAAATCTCCAAGAAACCTTTGTTTCATTTCAAGTCAGATGTTATAAACAAGTATGAAAAAACAAATCAAAATGGCAACATTGACGTGATAACAAGCAGCACCTAACTAGCCACATCCCTAATGCAAAATTATTATAAGAACAAGAATTTTATACTATTATAATAATAATAACAATTATTATTATTATTATTATTATTATCATTACAGCTGTGTTAAGGCAATACACAATTCTACCAAATCAACAAGACTGAGGTACATGTATCACATGAGATGTGACATAGGCCATCACATAACTAAGTGATGCGCCATTACTTAGATTAGATTTAGTCAGAAAATTGTTATTAGATGTGATTTCAAATTTTTGTGGACAATTTCCTGTTACTGTTGAATTATATCAATTGGATCTTATACTGCACAATTCACAGAACTGTTTTATTTACTTCCTTAATGTTGCTTATTCATCAACAACTTGATGTCGGTGGATTTGTCTGAAGTCTGAAGACTATTCTAGGCAGTTATGGCCGACGAACTACGGCAACCCTTGGGGTCCTCTCCCGTGATTGGCTTAATTGCCCAAGAGTCAAGCCCTCAACCAGACATTCAAACTTTGCATCTCCTGTCAAACTATAGGCGTAACCCGCCAACTGACATTCGCCAGGACTTTCTGGCCTTGACCAAGAATGTGAATGACATCAAAACTCGATCTTCTTCAGAACAGCGCATGATGGGTGGCAATATGCGCATGCAATGTGGAAGCCAAGCGCTCAAGCAAAGTGCACCATAACTTCAAACGAATATACTGCTGAAACATTGAAAAACATTTATTTACAAAATCAGACAATGATTAAACAGCAAGGATTGCTGATTCAGCAGCTGATGACACAATCCAAAGCCATGGTAGCTACAACTACAGAGTCAGTCGACAATGCAAACGATGAGGACCGAGTTTCCTCTGACGACGGAAGGGGTGTCGATGAGATGGACAATTTTATTAATACGGCTGTATCAAGAAAGGCAAACAATGAGAATGAAGACAGTAACAAGGAGCATGATGCTATTCTACGTTCCTTGTCTGAGTTTTTGATGATGATGATCAGTTTGGACCAGATATTGATCCACAGCTAGCAAAATGTCTATAGAATGCTTTCCACACAATAGTGTCTGAAGAAAAAGTTAAGAAGATGGTGACATGTGGTAACAAACCAACAAACACTGAAAATGTCCATGTCCCTAAAACTAATGAGTCTGTGTGGGCTTCACTTAAGAGACCCAAGACACTGATGCCAAACTACAAAGGATTAAGAGCCAACAGCTAAAAGCTGTTTTCACTCATTCAAGCCTTCAATCAGCTTTTAGATGGTGCCAAATCAGGGACAGGTCTAGACTCCGAACACACATCAAATTGTGTTAAATTGGTACAACACTCCATTCTGTTGTCACAAATGGCTTTTAATGAGTTGTCCTTTCATCGGCGTTACATGATAAAAAATGACCTTAAACCATGCTACAGACAACTGTGTAATAACACCAATCCAATAAAATACTTACTGGGTGACAATCTAGAAAACAAAATGAAGGACATTGAGGTCGCACAAAAGCTTGGAAACAAATTAGTGGGTGGTCAAAACAAGGATTTCTATCAACAACAGAATAACAAGAGATTTCATCCATACCAACATGTTGGACATCAGCATCCATACCAACATGTTGGACATCAGCAACACAACACTCAAAACCTCAGTAAGTTTCGTAACACTTTCGTAAACAAACGATCTGGCATGATGAGCCTTTTTTAGGGAAGAAAAGGGCGAAGGACAAGAAGAACAGTTCACCAAACTGCAGCTGTAAGTGATTTTCTTAACAGTTCTACTTTTTAGCTGAAATCAAAATCTAATTCAGAATTAATCAATAATCCAACTAACTTCAATGGTGGTAAGATCAAAATTCTCTAAATGGGAAAAATTACATCTGACAAATGGATTTTGCAAACTGTACTTGGATATTCAATTGAATTTTATACAATACCTATACAAGCCCGTGACATTCCCACCCAAGTATTCAGTCGACCTGAGACACAACAGGTTCATGTTGAAATTGAAAAACTAATCAAAAAACAAGTGATTTATACAGTACCTCAGTGTTCAGGAGAAATCATTTCTAATTATTTCTTGAGACCAAAAAAAGGACAACTCATATAGACTCATATTCAATGTAAAAGAACTTAAACATACTGAATATCATCAATTTAAAATGGACACTTTCAAAACTGCCATTCAGTTAGTGAAACAAGTTTGCTGGTTTGCATCAGTTGACTTGAAGGATGCTTACTATTTAGTGAACGTAGACCCTTCAGTTAGGAAATATTTAAGATTTCTGTGGAACAATGAATGCTGTGAATTTCCATGTCTACTGATGGGCCTGAATAGCTCACCAATAGTGTTTACCAAACTGCTAAAACCAGTATTTGCCAAACTGCACCAAAACGGGTATGTATATGTTATTTACATAGACGATACTTTATTAACTGGAGATACATACAAGGAATGTGAGAAAAATGTTGCAAATACTGTATCATTATTAGACAACTTGGGCTTTACATTTCATGAAAAGTCTGTTCTTACATCAGTACAAAAAATGCCTTTCTTGGTTTTGAGCTTGATTTGGTGAATATGACAATTAAACTTTTGCCAGAAAAAGCTGAGGACATTACTAATGAGTGCACAGTGTTGTCACGGAAACGTGAAATTAAAATACATGAATTTGCACAAATTATTGGAAAACTAGTAGCAGCAGAACCATCAGTACAATATGTACCTTTGCATTATAAAGATATAGAAAATATATACATTTGAATTTTGTGCACCAGATGCGCATTTCGACAACTTATGTCTCTTCAGTGATGCTCATGGCCGAATGATTGGAAATCTCATATAATATAAATGTTTGAAGAGCAGTATTGAAACCAAAATGACCGAAAAAGTGAACCAAAGAATCAATCTAAGGACAGAGCTATGCCTGAGGGAGATTCTCCTTAGTTTTAGAGTAATTTACATAATTTTATCACGGCAAATTTTAAGTATATATTTTAACCTTGAAATAGAAAAAGACTACCAACTAAAATGCAATAAGGGAGACTATGATGCTAAGTTTCTGTTATCTACTAATACATTGGTTAAACTGCATTGGTGGAAGGACAACATTCATACAGCGTGTATGCCAGTAATTCAAACAGAGATAGACATTATCATACAAACTGATAGTTCTAGTTATAGATGGGGTGCTTTTGTACCGGACACTAAGCAGAAAACCGGGGCCACTGGTCATATGAAGAGCAAAATACCCGTATCAATATTCTTGAACTCAAGGCTGCTTTCCTGGCACTACAGTCGTTTTGCACTTTGAAAACTAATGTACATACAGTATACGTTTACAAATGGACAACATAGCTGCTATTTCCTACATAAATAATATGGGAGGGAGAAAACCGAAGTTAAATGAACTACGCAAACAAATATGGACTTGGTGCATTGATAAAAATATAAAGATTCCTGCTTGTCATTTACCAGGCATTCAAAACACACATGCAGATCAATTGTCGAGAAAACTGAATGATGATATGGAATGGATGCTGAATAGAGACATTTCAGCACACTTTGTAAAATCTACATGTACATACTAGCATTGATTTGTTTGCATCAAGGTTGAATCATCAACTTTCAATTTATGTGTCATTTCTCCCAGATCCATGCATTTTCATTATCAGGGACAAATGCTTATCTTGTGTACATTTTTCCTCCTTTCAATTTGATTGGACGAGTGTTGACAAAAATCAGCAAGTACCAAACAGAAGCCATTCTAATTGCTCCACTGAGGCCGACACAGTTCTGGTTTCCAATGTTGTTGAAAATGATTTGTCAGCAGTCCTACATTATTCCGGACACATTGCTAATGCCAACAGACAAGAAACGAACGTTTCCGTTTATCTGGGAATTACTCAAAAACAAAGGATTATCAGAGGATGCTATTGAAACAATTGGCACTCATGGCGATCAAGTACAAGAAAGCAGTAATGGACATATTTCAGAAAATGGTTGTGTTTTTGTAACAGAATCAACACAGATCCGCTTGATCCATCTGTGGAAAAAGTGATTAATTTCCCTCAGGATCTATTAAGTGAAAATCTTAGTTACAGTGCTGTCAATACAGCCAGATCGGCATTGTCTAGTCAGTTTTCATTATCAGGAAGCTAGTACAAGTGACGCAAATAGAGCAGGCGTACAGGGGTCTAGATTTTTTTTAAAACACAATTGCCACAGGCAAGTGTGGAGGAAAAATTCACTTGTCCAACCCTAAAATTTACTTGCCCAATAAAAATGATAGAAAATTAATAGTTTCATTTTGTCTTTTTATTATATAATAATCATGTACTACAGTAACATGTGATATCTAAGAGTTCACTTTTGCCATGTTTCCAGCTCAACTTCTTTTCTTGGCAGGGACAAAGCAGGACTTATAGTGTGTCCTTTTCATAAGTATGGAATAAAATAGTAAGCATACCCCTAAAATATTACACAAGTGACAATGTACCTTTAAAGATACAAATACTAAAGATTTTAACAGTGAAAAAAATCTAAAAAGAATTTTAACAGTTTACCATAGGTTATCCACCTTAAATTTGAGAAAATCATGCTGGCAGGGGGATACCCCCCAAAAATTGGCCAAACTTCAAAAGTAAACAACCACCCCTTTTTAGGTCATAACATTTTTACATAAGTGAAATGAGATAAAAATTATGATTTTACAGCAGAATCAATCTTTATTTATACATAGATCAAATAATTTCATCCAATCACAGCTCCTGATACATTGAAATAATAGTCCCTCCCTACACCACATCGGCTCTCGTTAGTAACTTTTCTTTGACCCATACGAATTCATTCCATATGATACGATGAAGATTTATTGAAGGATTATCTTTATTATCTTTTTTAAAAAGGATATTTTCTAACAGTGATACATCGCCGATATATTACCTGCCCATGGGTATGAGAAAATCAGCTATTCACTTTCCTGACCTTACATTTTACTTTCCCCGGGCAACTGGAAATGAGAATTCTAGACCCCTGGTATCCATGATAGACATTTTAAAACAGGCAGGATGGTCTAATGCACAAACATTTTACAAATTTTATAGCAAACATATAGACACTGCAACTACTTCAAAATTTTCCTCTGTATTACTTGATTCTTGCTGAAACTTGAAATTAAACTATTAATAAAGATAGTTTGAAGAAAACAGTTTTTTCTTTCCATATACGTTTCGTACTTGTATGAAACATGTTTGTCACACGTGTATGTATTATGATGATATGAGCAAATAGCTCTAAAATCTCATGTGATACCTCAGTATTGTTGATTTGGTAGAATTCGTAAATTAAACAAATATTACTTGTAAGATGCCCACCCTATTTCATATCCCTCCCAGTAGGTTTCTAGTTTGGAACTTGATGCAGGTTGTTTTTGAAGTGTTTGATGATTTGCTTTAAAGACCGAGTCATGTGATAGCCTACATCACATCTCATGTGATCCCTCAGTATTAAGTTGATTTGGTATAATTATAATCAAACTTCATCTTACAAGTAATATTCATTTAATTTACGAATTATATATATAATTTTGCAGAAAACCTGCCAAAACATAATATGAGGTCATTGTGACGTCACTATGGCCCAATGTACGCTACTTAAATGCAGCAATCAACATGCCAAGAATAATGCTGTAGTGCAACCTTTTCCTCAGGTCCATTTGTTGTTTAATTTAGATAAAGCCTGTTTGAAATTTGAAATGTGTCTTGCTGAACCTAACTTTTAGATTTTAAAACATTAACAGACTTTCAATTTAATTGGACCATTTCTTGTAAAATTACACCATTCAGCAATTCCATCCCAGTATTTATACATAATTACGCCTCTTTTAAGTTGGGCACAGCTATAATATTATTGATAGGCTTCCATTTATTGTTTACAATAAAATTTGATTACCAAATTGGGCAATATGGCAGTGAACGCCAAAGACATCGGACCGTCGGACCGAACGGACACTTTTATGGTCGGTCCGATTTACGATACTTCCGACCGGACCGAAATGTCCGATGTAGGTTTCAGATTTATTATCCTCAATCTGAGTCTTACAAACGTTTGTTTGAAAGGAAATTTAGAAACGAATTTAAGTTCAATCGCGACAACGATAAGGTTTGTTTATCTCGGATTCTCCTATTCGTCATTGGGATAAGCACAGCTGTAATCTACACAGATGTCTTTTTTTGATAAATTGAAATATGTAGAGGGGGCTATCCCTGGAAAAGCATTGAAAAGGAAACATCCGCAGAACGAAAAAGTAGACAAAAAAATAAAAAGTAAGCAGTATGAAGATAGACGACCTGACAGAAAATTTAATGTGATTTGGCAAAGCGGAAGGCCTTGGCTGAAATATAGCGAAGAGGAAAATATAATGACCTGCAGTTATTGTGTATCAAGTACAGATTACTTAAATGTCACCCCTAATCCTAAATCAACAAATGTGAACCCTTTTGTAACTGGTTGCTCAAACTTCAAGAAGTCTACTGTCACAGACCATGAGATATCCGTTGGTCACAAAAGAGCAGAACAGGTCTACAAAAGTAAAACATTATCGGGTGCTCAAATTCTTCGTACGGATGCAGGAAGAGCACTTACAGCCCTAAAACAGGCAGACAGGGACCGTCTGGTTGCCATGTTTCGAAATGCCCATGCCGTTGCAAAAAACAATCGACCACTGCGTGACTATGTTTGGCTTAATCAACTTGATTCAGCTAAGGGATTAAGTGTAGGGCAAACTTATAATAATGAGAAAGCATCCCTAACATTCACCAAATGCATCGCAGAGGCAGAGAGAATCAGTCTCAGGGAATTTTTAAGTGATGTTAAATTTGTGTCCGTAATGATGGATGGCTCTACAGACATTTCTGGAGATGAGCAAGAAGCTGTCTACCTACGCATGGTTAAAGATGGTAAAGTCACAGAGAAATTTCTTGCCATTGGGTCCCCTAAAAGTACCTGCTCTTCTGATCTGAAAGACTTTCTATTAGATACACTAGACTCCCATGGAATAGACAAAGGTATGTAGTACATAACAATTTTTTTACAAACTCTTGAATATTAATCTATCGTTGTGAAGTTTACAGTACAATGATAACTCTTGCTTAAATTGATGTTAATCTAATTAAAATGTTACTCTACAAATCAATACTTGTGTAGCCTGGTAGGGAAATGGAAATAACAAGTTTTTAGTTTTAAACATGTTTTAAGAATAGATTGAATTGATGTCTAGATATTATTTATTTTAAAATTATGTCACTGGGATAAAAAAAAATGCATGATTACCATATGATGCCGCAGATAGAATGACATTTGTACATTGTCTCTTTTCAATTTATACTAGGCAAGATCATTGGCATGGGTAGTGATGGTGCCTCCAACATGGTGGGCAAGAAGAAGGGATTAAGTACACTGCTTCGGCAAGAGTTGAATCCAGAGATGATCAATGTGCATTGTTTTGCCCACCGTTTAGAGCTGGCTTTCAGGGATATTTTAAAGAAGAACAAATTGTATGATAAATTGATCACCCTCCTTGTGGGCTTGTACTACTTTTATACCAAACAGCATAAAAACAAACGTGGACTAGAGAAAACCATTGAAATCTTTGGAGGCGTAATGCCAACAAAGATAACAGGGACAAGATGGCTCCCACACCTATCCAGAGGGATTCAGTGTTTGGTTCGCACCTATAAAGCTTTTGAATCACATCTATCAACAATGAGCCACTCAAACCCTAAAGCTGAGGGATTAGTCAAGATCATGCTCGGGAAAGATCTCATGTCTTATGCACTTTTTCTTCAAGTGAGTAATAATGAATATATGATAAAACCCTTGTTTAAACCAATTGTTTTGACTGCATATTCGATAGTATGATTGTTTCTTCAATCTTGTACATTGTTGTAACAGCAATGTTAAATTTGGGGAGTCAAACTCATGAATCAATAATTGTATAAACATTCTGCTTTTTATCGCATGTAATCATGGTAATACTGATTGCTTGTTTTTTATGTTAGATGTTTATTTTTCCAGACAGCTCTAGACCCATTAATGAGGCTCTCCTTGAAGCTACAGAAACCTGAGTCCAATGTCTCTGAAAGCAGAGCTTGGGTAAAATCTACTATTAGCTTACTTGAGGATTTAAAATCCAGGTAAGAAATAAACTAAATTGAATAACTTTTAGTATAGTGCTAAAGCATTAGCTTTCTAACTTTCATTATCATATGATTATGCCCTTTTAATAAACATTACATAGTGTATATCATAACATGTACAGTTTGATTCATATTGAAAACAAATATCAATTCATCTGCTTATTAACCTATAACTCATATGTACATGTACAGTGAAATGTCAAAGGCACAAGAGATTGTAGAGAGTGGTATGTATGATGGCATTCAATTGCGAGGAAATGCATCCTTGAGCTACAGCACAGCCGTAATTGACGGTTTTATACAGGCATTGAAAGATAGATTTAATCTAGAGACAACTGAAGATGTTATTGGAGCAGCTAGTAAACTTCTGAATTTGAAAACATGGCCTGTTCAAAACACTGAAGAATTTAAAGGTTTTCTTAGACACTGACAATATCAGTGCAATCATTAGAATGTTGCCATTCTCATATGGTTCTTATAATTTTGTGTTCAAACTAACATGTTGTGTTCTTTCAATACTTGCATTGTTTCATTATTATTTAGTTAAGATTGTGTATGCCCCGTGATGAAATTCAAGGGCATGTATTTTTTAATAGTCTGTCTGTCCGTCTTTGGCACAAATTTACCTTCGTTATAACTTTTGAACGGTAAGACATGGAGATTTCATATTTTGCATGTGTATGTATGTAGAAGTGAAACAACTTTTGTTACCAAACTTTTAACCTTGACATTGACCTTCTATCAAATATGCTACCAGGGGCATTAGTGTTTCACAAACACATATTGTTGAATGATTATCATGAATTATTACGTTAAACTTTTAAGCATAGTCAGTGTTGTTATCTTGAATTTTCTTTTATAAACCACATTTTATTTACAAATAATGAAAACAGAATTTCATTAACAAATCAAAAATACTTAATGCTTCTTTTTCCAACAATTCATTTTAATAAAAGCAATAGATGAATTACCAACATACATGTATCAATATAATCAACAACATATAATTGTAATTGATTACATTTAAAATGATCTGTCATATGTCTATACATGGATAAAACTAAAGTATATCTCAATATCAAAAATTGCAAAATGGAAATATGTTTTCTATTAATAATCCGAAAATTTATAATATGTATAATTTATGATGAAATTTCAATTGTTTCAGATTTTGGAAAGTGTGAAATAAAACTAGTTGTAGAGCACTTTACGAAAACCTTAACAAATCATCTTGGATCCGACTTGGAAGATGCAGTTGGCGAGTGGGAGACTTGCAAGAGAGTCTTGTTTGAAAGGTAATCAAAAGCCAAACAGTATGTCAATTTAATTAAGGAATGACACTCTTTTTTTGCTATGTTCATGTTCATTTTCACAACTTTTGGATATTTTCAAAGTACATAAATCAAGTATACAGGTCTATGAACTTTCAAATTATAAATTTATTTCTTTTTCAGGCATGGCAGTTATTTGAAATTGAAAAATTGGAGCGACATCTATGACACAGATTTCCCAATTACAATGACTGTTATTGACCTCCTCCTTAGCATTCCACCAACAAGTGTGCAGTGTGAGACAACATTTTCACAAATGAAACTTGTTAAAACCAGCAGGAGATACCGTTTAAGTACAAATACTTTGAATGACTTACTTGCAGTAAAGCTACTCAGTGTACCAATTGAAAAATTTCAACCAGAGAAGTCCATAGATCTTTGGCTGGTATGTATGAATTACATGCAAAGCTTGTTAATGTCTTTATTCATAAAACATTGGTTCACAATTTACAGATTTTAATGCCTATCAAAAGACTTAACATATGGATTCTGAAAACTTTTAAATAATAATTTTGTTATTCATTTCAGACAAAATCTACACAAAGGCGACATCTTCAATACAAGCGTTCCTCTTCAGACAAGGAAGTTGTAGAAATCCATGATGATGATGATGATGATAGAGAAGCTGACGAATCAATTACTGAAGAAGATTCTGTGTCAAAGGGGAACTCCGAGGAGATAGAGAGTGAAATTCATTCCTTGACATTAATATATGAAGAAAAAGAAGAGGATAATGACTACTTTGAAGGCTATGCATCGGAAGATGTTAACTGGAAATTAGTTGATGAATATGCTAGAACAGAATAAAAGAGACTTTTAAATAAGATAACTCATAATAGTTTTTTTTTCGGTCCTATAGAAAATTATTCGGTCCTGTGAAAGCCTTCTTTACATAGGACCGAATGTCCTATGGAGCCCTAAAAACTTTGGCGTTCACTGATATGGCCTTGCACTTGCTGTATGTTTGTTGTTAAAATGTGCTATATATAGCAATCGCATAATTGCAAACAGCTAGGGATAAAATTTTGATGAGTAAAGAATTAGACTTGTTAAGCAATTTACATTTGTACCGTTTTTGCAGAAATAATCTTTACTCAATTTATTATTCGGTTTTCAGACTGTAATGTCAATGACGTCTGGAATGTCTTTTAAAGTTCTTAATGTAACTATGTATTATTATTAGTAGTAGTAGTAGCAGCAGTATAAACCAGTCATTTCTGTATTGTTTAGGTTTTAGAAGGAGTGGGACCGACGAGGTTTTCAAACAGCTTTACATCATGTAATATCATATGCCACCATCAGAGTTCCTACTAGTATTTACATTCATTATCCCATGGCAGTCTAGAACAAATATAGAGAAGTTTCACTTAAGACTTAAGACTTTAAGAGTATCATAAACAATTCTTTGACAGTGTACAGATACAGAAGGTTGCAGTTATAGATTAGTATTACATCAATGTACCTTTGACAGTGAGGTACAAATAGAGAAAGTTTTCACTTAAGTGTTAGCATATGACAAGTATTCCCTTGACAGTGTAAAACAAATACAGAAAGGTTCTTTGACAGTGTACAGATACAGAAGATTGCAGTTATTGATTAGTATTACATCAATACACCTTTGACAGTGAGGTACAAATACAGAAAGTTTTCACTTAAGTGTTAGCATATGACAAGTATTCCCTTGACAGTGTAAAACAAATACAGAAAGGTTTGATTAGTGTTAATGTACTATTGATTGACCTAGTCTAAGAGTAGAGCAAATTAAAAAAAAGTGGACATGAGTCCAAACTTATTGTTATCCAATTGACTAGAGTTAACTCCCTCATGTTTTTTTATAACTCTTGTCCTTTATCCAACAATGCCCATACAGAACTGCTTGCTATTTTTGTAATATCACTGCATCGAAAATTTAAATGATTTATTTAAAATTTCAGTTAATTCAGTATAAATTGACACCGAAATCAGAAATGAAAAAAGTCTGACGGTTGTAGTAAAACATGCCGACCAGTGTTACTAATATGAAATAACATAGCACAACTCTAGAAAGAATATGTATGGTACTACATGTATATGACAGAACATAGTGATAAGAGGTGACCTTAGATTCCAAAATTTAGATCTGACCCCTTAAACATGGAACCATTGGTGAGATAAAAAAAAACAATCAAAGTGAGAGTACTGATGGAAGGTGATTAATGAAGCACACTGTATTGTCAACAATAGCAAAGCCAAGCGTGGCATTATATGGCCGTAACTTAGTTTCAAGGAATGAATTTGAAAATATAGAAACATTCCCACATTGCCAAAAATTTTGTGAAATGCTATTCAAATCTGTGCAATGGGTAAAAAGTTATGGACTAGACAAAGATTTACCCATCATATACAATGTGACCTTGACACACCAAGACACACCCTTTGGTCCTGGGCAACAATTCTGTGAAATATTGCGTATACTCAAAACTATGCAAGTGGTAAAAGTTATGGCCTTGACAAAGATTTACCCACCATATGCATTGTGACTTTGACCTTGTAGACATAACCTTGGTTCAAGGTCAAAATACACCCTCTGATCTTAGAAAACAATTCCGTGAAATATTACTCAAATTTATACAAGGAGTAGAAAGGTATGGCATAGACTGATTTTCCCATCATATACATTGTGACCTTGACCTTGAAGATACATGTATGACCTTTCAGTCAAGGTCATGACACAAACTTGAGTCCAGGACAAAAATTCTGTGAAATATTATTCAAATTCATGCATGATTGAGTAGATTGACAAATACTTGTTTTCAAGTGTGCTTTCCCACTCCATCCCCCCCCCCCCTTTTCTTTTTTTGGCAATCCTGGATCTGCCACAGTTTATATCCTAAATGATATATAGAACCTGAATCTTAGCAAACCATATTAATGTCGCCCGAGGTAATACTCGATGATGACTGTCTATCACACACGTGCATTTTTCAAGAAAATTACTCCTTCCGTTCTGTTTGATCAGGGGGGAGGCTGGCTCTAGCGTGAGTGTTCCCCCTTGAGGGGAAAGCTCACTCTAGAGTAGGACCGCCGGGGGAAAGTCTGACTATGGGGGAGGCTCACTCTATAACACCGGCCATTCCATTTATCAAAATTATAAGTTTATGCAATTTAAGGAATTGTGGCCCTATCATCTTAATAGGGCCACGACTTGCGGCTAAGTTTAAATATACCAACTTGGGTGCAAAGTAGGATATTGTCATAATCAATCATAATGAACTAACAGGGTATTCAATTTCATCTAGGAAAATGGAGTTATTCCCAGCACAGTAAGAAGCATCCTCAAGTCTGTATATGATTTTCCTATATCAAAATTTATCTTTACTTCATTTCCCCCAGCTGACAATATCAGCAGGGACTTATATATATAATATAAATATCTGAACAAATGAAAGGACTTGAAAGTCCTCAAGGTCGGAATTGCATGGTCAAGTACATCAAAGGTAATAAAGTCGTGATCCACCAAAAGATCACTCACCAAGCGTGTAATGTTTAGGATCAGTATTGACAAATACACGGTCTGTGCACAGGTGCTCGTTTTTGTATAAACAACGGCTCCGCCCCTGTACACCCCTGTATGTCTCCATCTCGTACTATATAGTTATCTCATTCTCTCTTATCACTTTTGATCTTGACAGTAGTGTGAAATTAACAATCTGAACAGTCTCCCGCTGTACATGTACATTTGGGGAAAACCACGTTTACACATGGAGATCTATAAATAACTGGCTATTTTTAGTAGCATTACACATCAACAACTACCAAGACGTTTGTTTATCCTTGTGACGAGAAGATTGTAGAGTACTTTGAATTCCACTGCTATAAAAAGAAGCGATATTCTCAAGTTTTATTAATTATAATACAACAGATACTAGTACGGACTAGTAGTGTACTTCTTAAATTACGGCACAGCTACACAATAATGTCAATCGTACTTTTTCGGGACTTTCCGTCAAGTATTCGGAAAGACTGCATGTCCTCCAGCGCATGAATATTACTCGTCTAAATCGATGGAATAATGGCACATCTATTTTCTCACCTGATCAAACTTATCTTGTATTGACTCGTACAATACGAATTATAAGTACTAAAAGTAAATCTAATCACGCTTTTTCTAAATATTGACGCACTATTTATACACGAGGAGGTATTTTCTGCATTCCACGCGTTCTCCACAGCATATTGTAACGACTAGGGTCTGGAATTGCTATGCAATTCCGACCAAAAATTAAAGATTTCTAAACTGAGGGTTGGGTGGGAAATGACCCTGATATGATCAAGATAAATGAATAAGATAAAAGCAATTCTTTCGTCTTAAAAGCATTTATATATTTATGTATATTGTATATATGCCTTTACATGAGGTCATTGAGGGGGTGTATGTTTAATGTCGAAAATAATGTTAAATTGATGGACTTGATGTGTATTCTTACTATCACTGGGATTAAATGACTTGATTTGCAGCTTTGGATATTTGGAATTACACAGAAAATCAGGAGTAGATCCAGAACCTCAACAGCTATAAAGGGAGGGGGGACACGTACACATCTCTTGAGTGGGAAAGTCTGCAAGGCCGAAAAAGTCGATTGAGAGGAGGGGTTCAGGGGGCTACAGTGCATGTAAGCAAATTGAAAGACTATGTAGCATCTTTGAATTGTATGACTGTCGGGAAATGTAACTGTAAAAACAATTGTCCACTTCAATGAAATCAGTGCATGTACCAGGGCATCCTGAAGGATCATATCTCCTTTTCACTGTGTCTGCAGTTTTGATCAAGATTTAAGAGTAATTTTGAAAAAAAAATTATGCAATTGGTAACATCTGTAGTGTATTATGATTGTTCCTGGCTAGTGATTGAATTAATATCAAAACATATACTTAACAAAGATGTCTTTGTCGCCCACCCCCTATGCTTCCTGTCGGAATGGGGCACGTGCAATGGTTGAATCTGCACCTGAATCCCTGAAGTATACAATTAGTTTAACCAACTTCCTCTTTTTTGACAATCGCTAAGGAGTTGATTAGAGATGGTTATAAATGTCTAAAACCAACATGGAATCAATAGATCTAATGTTCACGAGATGATCTAAACATTTTGTACCATATGTACGATAAACCGTGTCTGAAATGTGAAATTTAAACAATATCAAACTAAGCATTACCATGTGCCAATTATGGTAGAACGCAGGGTGGGCAATTGTTTGTAATTCAGAAATTAGTTTTTAAGAATTTATTACAAAACTAAATCTGATTTTAAAGGAGAAATACAAAAAAAAGTGCAAAAATTTTGCATCTCTTTCTCTCTCTATTTGTATCACTGTCATAAGAATTTGAACGTCACATGAAGACTAGATCTACAATGTTTGAATTTCCAGTCGTGCCTGATTTTATGATTATGCCATTCACTGTTAGAGATCCTTTGTCTGGACAAACATGTTCATTGATATTTAATTTAATATATATTAAATGCATATACATGTACTAAGAGCTCAAACGCACCTGACTTACAAACAGTAGAAATACTGTTAAATTATTCACAGTGACTAGAAATGCAACTTCGTTATGAATATTTTGTATATGAAATGCATTTGATCTTCTCTATATGTTTACTTTTACAGTGTCACTGTGTGAAATAATCCTCTATGTTGACATACGTCATGGACGAACAAAGTTTCAGTACGATGTTTCAGTGCAGTATTATGTGTTTGTACCATTAGTTGTTCATTTTGATGCACATAGGTTTCAGTATATTCTGAGACAAATATATAACTCAGAATAGTTTAACAACCACAACGACCATTTCGAGGTTCCAAATATTTTCTACTTGTACCGAAACGTCTTATTTCTGTACTAAAACGACAATGTACCAAAATGTCCTTGCATCGAAACATCTATAATCCCTTATACTTAGTCCGAACGACTTGGAATCTCTGACTAATTATATATATATAAGTAAACATTGCAACAGACT
Organism: Pteria penguin; assembly: GCA_035048485.1. Taxonomy (NCBI): domain Eukaryota; kingdom Metazoa; phylum Mollusca; class Bivalvia; order Pterioida; family Pteriidae; genus Pteria; species Pteria penguin. Next base: position 5,424,898 of record CM068592.1, read on the forward strand.
ATATATGTACAATATAGAAGATATTTAGTCGAATAAACAACGTTATGCATGCAAGTGAAGATGTGCATATTTATCATACACATTAAAACAAAACAAAACGATCGATCTATTCTTAAGCGAAAGTTGCCATGGTTAAGGTAAAAACTTGTACATTTTGACCGAAATATGGAGCGCAGGAATATTTTTCATATAACTTTATCTCATGAATAAAAATACACTAAATCTATCTATCTTAGCAAATTTCAATATTTAAAGCACAAATTCTTTAACTTTAGCTGCTAAAATTAAAATTTATGTAAGTATCACATGATTTGTTTGGGGATTATATTTTTATTACTGTTTAGGGTGTGAGAACACTTGAGTAACATCGATTTCCAATTGGGGTGGACGGCGGCTAAGGGAAGCTGATTACATCACCTTCCAAAAATTGCCTGTTTGTGTCCTTAATCAGGAGGACTAGAAAATAATGTGAAATTAGCATATGATTTGATAATGGAATACGAGTTGAAGTAGCGCATCTGTATTTCTGTAGTATAGGGGTTGTGTTTCATGGATGTATTCAAAGATCTTACCTGCATTTCTCCTACAAAATCTTCAATGTGTACAAAAAGACCTATATGAATTTACTGAAGCACAGACAACTATTTACCACGATGAACGTTCACAGAACACCAAATGTCACAGGCAAGGCCAGACATCCAGAGGTGCTATTTCGTCATCTACATTTTCATTATCATTAATGATATAATCTCTTACCTTCTTGACAGATATATTTAATTGTTTTATATTTTTCCTACCTGTCTCTTCACAGAACTCTATCTTCTCGATGTCACTCAGAAGCGAAATAAACGTTGCCCCGGAGGAAGGAATCGATGAGTCCACACTTTTACATATATCCAAGAATTCCCACCAATGTTGGTTGAAATCTTTATCAGACATCTTGCTACTGCTTGCATGAGGATACACTTTATTTCGTAGATGCCGTATCCTTTCAATAATATCCCCGATGGTATTGTTTGAAGGAGTTGATGGTAACTGACCCCAGCCATTACCAGGAGGTGTCACACTGGGCAGATTGATATTACGAATTATCTTATACAGAAATACCATGTCAAAATTTGAGTAACCTTGTGAAGATGCATCTCTTAATAACGATCTCTCCTCAGCTGTTAGATTTCTGAGTCCAGATGCACGAACTTCTATATCGCGTGGTGGTATGTCTCTCTGTAGAATATGACGCAATATTTCTGGGAAGATTTCTACAGCTACGTAACAACATCGTGTGTAATTAACTACTTCCTTAGACAAAGCCATGAGTGGTTGCCCTGAAATACAGGAAAATTTATATCATCATACATCTATTGTGTTCATGATACTGTCATTTGTGAAACACCTTTGAAGCTTATGGTTATTGCCACCAAAAATCTTTGAGACTGAAAATATTCCATTATCTTCATATTTCCAGACTTACCTCCTAAAAAACCTAAAACATTCAATCAGATTCACTTTGTCTTTAATAAAGATAGAAATTTCAATGAAGAGACAGAAAACAACATCATTCCCCGACTGGGTTAGAATCTGCAAATACCAGTCGACAAACCAACAGGGCAACTGGACAAGTAAGTCGAAGTTGAAGGTCTTGGTCACAAAGTAAAAAATTACGGTACCAGAAGTAAAATCATGTCACAAGAATTAGAAACTGAAATTATGAAAGTGCAGTTGAGAGGTTATTGTCAAGCTGCAAGTTATCATCCTCAGACAATGAGAACACCAACTCCATCAATCTGATAAAAGTTCAAGGTAAAGGTCACTAGGCTAATAATCGTAGATTCAATTGAATGTCTAGACAGGATAAAACTTTATGTAAAGTCCTCTTCTTGTTCAAAACATATGTGTTTTAGAAAAGTAGGTCAATGTCTAGGTTTAAGAGTACTGGAAAAAAATGATGACATGTTGAATGAAATGTAGTACTTCAATAATGGAATTTATAAACAATTTATATTTTATAAAGAATAACTGACTGAATAAGGATAATCCTGTATATGGAGTATTATTTATAAATTGTATATGTGTGTCCTTTGATTGTGCTGCTTTTGCAGTGAGTGGGAGGTGGGCACCCGTATAGTCGTTAACTACACCAAATGAATGATGTTTGTTCCTTTAACTGATCATCCTATGTAGGTATTGTAACTGCAGTACAATAAAATATTTTTGTAATATCATTTTCCACATAATTATACTATTATCATGTTTTATGTGTTGGACTCTGGTGATTTATTTCTTACTTTCTAGCTGTGGCAGATCAGTGATAAATCGAGCAGAAAGAAGCCATTGCCATGACTGGTGTTTATGTACTGAATTAATGGATTTGTTTTAAGTCACGTCAAGTTATATGCCCCTTGCAATTCACAAAAATTTGTACCTTTACATCAGATCCATCTTACGTACCTTGTCTACCAAGATTTTACAAATGAAAGACAAGAACACGGACGGGGCAGATATATAACAGATTGAGTAAGGCCAACTAAGAATATAGTCCAGGTGTTTTGTAATTCACAAGGTGTGAGTAAACACTGGTAAATTTCCACCAGGATTCCTAATGTCTTTTGTGCAGTTTTTAGACAAGATACAGATGCAGCAGCATCAGGATTCTAACACGGAACCTCTAGATCACGTATGAAATTGAGCTATGCTCACTCATAAAACTACGAATACTTACCTCTATACCAACATAAACTCTGAAATTAACCAAGGCCAAGGTCACTGAGGTGTGAGACGTACAGTTTCTGTAGATTAATTCACTGTCAGATATACCATTCATCTAACTCTGGATCGCATATCGCAAGTAGAAAGTTAATTCCACATTTTACATCTGCGTCAGGCACCTGTTACTTCATTGTGATTTATAATTTCTATTGAAACGGTTTGGCTCATACTTCACGGTTAACCCGAATTACCGGAATGGCACATATTTTCCAAAATGACACCAGAATTACCGAAATGGCATTTAAATGTACCGGAATGGCACTTTATTTTGATGAATGAAGATGTTTCCAAATAGTTAAGGTTAACTACAAGTCATTTCACAACTGTTCCTACTCCTTTGATGTGTTCCTGAGGGTTAATGGTAGCTCGAATTTCTTCTGATCTGGATTTGTTTATGCTATGTTATATGTTGAAGGGTATATGCACAATTTGGAGGGGATTATGCTAAGAAAAATATTTCAACCGAAATTTTGTAAGTGAGTAAGATGTCATTCCAGGTTTGGAGGTTAGTGAACGACGGAGGGGGGGGGGGGTAGTTGTTTCTAATTTTTTTACGGGAAAATGTACGATTTGGAGAGGATTATGTTACAAGAAAATTTCAGCTAAAATGTTGCAAAAATCTGGTATCGCCGTTTCTGCAAGAACTGAAAGCTAAAATTAAGTAAAATGATTTAAATATATTATAATCCCACTAATAATGTCAATCTGAGTAAAACCATATCTTTATTCCGCTTCTCTATTTGTTCCATTGCGTATAAAGATCTGGTGAAACCCCGTAAGGGTTCACGTTCTGGTGACCTCTGATTTTCAGCCAATCAGTGGATCGGCTACAAAATCTCAGGGATGGAATTAACATTCACAGCGTGCATGACCCACAAGGTAGTTTTTGAACGATGCTCGTTACATATTGCGTCACTATCATGTGCCTAGCCGAGACACTGAATGGTTATGGGAAATAACGATTTCAGTGACTGAGACGTAATCATAGGTGACCAGAACATGAACCCTTACAGGGTTTCACCAGATCTTTATACACAATGGAACAAATAGAGAAGCGGAATAAAGATATGGTTTTAATCAGATTGCTAATAATGTGTAAATGAAGTATAATATCCCCTAAAAATATGACTTAAAATGCCATTTTGGTGTGACATTCTGGTAAATACCCTGCCATTCTGGTTATTGTAGTGCCATTCCGATCGTGAAACCAACACTTCACCACCCTTTCTATTTCAACATCTATATTTTGTGTGGGAAAACTTTGCCGATAGAAACTGGGTTATTGCATCCAAAAATGGAGTGACAACATAGGCACTTGTTTCATGCAGGCACGCCCCTCTTATACAGTAATAGAAAGAAAAGGTGACCAACTAAATTTCTGGCAGAAAGTAGGTCACCGTTTCTACCACCGTTCATTTGCCAATATCTTGTTATTCTGCACACTAGACCAGTGGTTATGATTAGAATAAATATTCATTTTCCACAACTCATCAACATTATTTACCTTCATGTACCTCACTCTGTGTATTTGACGTCATGTATCCCGTACTACGAGTTCATTCATGAAATGACTTTCTTGAATTAACCTAACTTCCGGTTTGCCGTACGGGTTTTGTTTCGCGTGATCTCATTGGCTGAATCTTTTCATCGGAATTCTCTAGAGTTACCACTGATTGACAGAAAAGGTAAGAAACTTTATCTTTATTTGGCGGAATATTCAAACTGGGAAACAAAATGAATTTTCCCCCAACAACATTCTGGTAATATATCGCATGATTTTTAATTGTTGTTTATCTTTTTGAAAAACAATGGAATATATGTTTGACACCGTTGTCAATAGGTAAAACAATTTGAGTTATGTTTATTTGAACATTTTAAGCTACAGAGTCATTAGCTTGCATTAGTCACATGGTGATGCGATCTCAAAATATCTCCTTGTGTTTTCTCTGTATATCTTAACAACATGTGCATTTCATAACACAATAAAAAATATTCCAATTAATACCAGGGCGGATCCAGACATTTTTCTCAAAGGAAAAGGAAAAGGGGGGCAGGCCTTGTGTTTTCTCAGTATATCTTGATAACATGTGCATTTAATAACACAATCAAAAATATTCCAATTAATTATTAATTTGTTAATTTGTACATCGTAAACACGCCAAGAAAATTTTGTAGGATAAAAGGGGGTGTGTAACGATCAGCCAATGAGATCACGCGAAACAAAACCCGTAGGGCAAACCGGAAGTTAGGTTAATTCAAGAAAGTCATTTCATGAATGAACTCGTAGTACAGGATACATGACGTCAAATACACAGAGTGAGGTACATGAAGGTAAATAATGTTGATGAGTTGTGGAAAATGAATATTTATTCTAATCATAACCACTGGTCTAGTGTGCAGAATAACAAGATATTGGCAAATGAACGGTGGTAGAAACGGTGACCTACTTTCTGCCAGAAATTTAGTTGGTCACCTTTTCTTTCTATTACTGTATAAGAGGGGCGTGCCTGCATGAAACAAGTGCCTATGAGTGACAAGCACAAATCACTTACCTTTTCATCTAATTAAATGCCTAACTGTTCATATCAATCCATTTTTTTTTTTTTCAAATTGGTAAAAAATCCATGTATACATGTATAATTTATAGTAGACAACTAGACATCTAGACATAGTTGCTTACGTGCTTAAATATAAACCGTTAAAGAGCTTACAGTACTCATTCAAGGAACTTCCTGTGGAAATCCCCCGTTCAAATCGAAAATAAAGGAACAGGTTTACATTGATGTTTTGCTCATTCTCCTTATCTAATGTATTAGTGGCAATGAAATTTTGATGTGTACTTTGTTTTAGAAATAGCAGACAATACAGTAAAGATCTATAATAATAATAAAAAAATCGCGTAAAATCACTTTTAAAACCTCATTCAAGCGTACTGTAACGCCGATAAATGATTGCATACCAGAATGTAAAACAAAACAAAAAGTGTTTTCACTAAAATCTACAAATGCTACATTTTCAATACCATTACTTACCTTACATGTACAGCGATGAATACGCTGTCAACAAACAGACCAACTTCGCCTACACATAGGCCTACACCACGCGTAGGCCTATCATCAACGATTTTGCTAAATTACATTGCGTAAAGTCACCCACTAATATCGACTATATCTGTTTTTCGATCCCGATGTAAACATTTTACAAAATTGAACATTTTCAAGACATGATAACATCAGAAAGGTGTTATTACAAGATTGAATTTTTTCTTTAACACTGGCGGATCCAGAGGGGGGGGGTCGAGGGGGTCCCGAACCCCCCCCCCCCTTGAGATTCCTATAAATGACCTTCCAGAGAGAGAGAGAGAGAGAGAGAGAGAGGAAGGAATCCACGCATTATAAACAATAGTATAATATTTGTGTTATGCCGTCACTCAGAGCGCCGGTGCATGCTGTCTACAGCTGCTCGCCGGATAAGGTTTGTCGTTTTAACGGTTTAGAACTGTCGAATTTTATTAATTACTCTGCGAGATGCAATGCAACATAGTAAAGCTCCCGATCAATGAGGCAAGTTTACACATGGTGAGTGGCCATGTTTTGCAATTATGTAACCGTCAGACGGACACAAAGAAAATATATGCATATAAAATAATATAAAGGTGAATGAAAATGGTAAGTTTAACTTTTATACCCCTTGATGCTACATATTCAGGGGGGCTAATCAAATGGTCGTTTTTTTATGGGAGCAGACTACTTTAAGCCCACGGAAGATTTTAAGCCCACCGTAAGTCCACTGTAAGCCCACCGTCTTCCTAGGGGATATTATGTATATTTGTTGATATATATCGATAGGTTGACTTAAAATATGTGTCTATAGAAATTTCTAAACAGATTAACTCTCTTATTACATTAGATCTTCTTACTATTATCAGAGATATGTCTCTGCTATTATATTAGCTACTATTACTTTTTATGAAGTATATTAAATAATTTGTCTACTTAATCTATTTATAAATATGATATAATATTTGTACCAAATAACATAAATTCATTTCAAGTTTTCTCTAACTATAATGTAACTAATGTATCTAATTTGATATGACATATCTATTTGATATATTTTATACATACAGTGTGTTTTCAAAAATTTTATTATGTATTTTTGTCCTTATTCTATAATTTAAGTGCATACTTGATAGATGGATTTGTATAATATTTAGCGTTTTTCGCTTTTTTATATGCCCGTCATTAGACGGGACGTATTATGTTGTGGCGCCGTCCGTGCATCCGTCTGTCCGGGGTCATATTTTGTGGACTTTTTTGTCGTCTTCCATGATATTGAGTTGAAATTTGGTATATAGCTTTATTTCAAGCGGCGTCAGTATCAGTTCGAGTTTCGTTACGATTGACTTACTTTTGACGGATTTATAGCCCTTGGACATAAATTTCAAGATTTTTTTCAGAAATTCATTAAAAATCAATTTTTTGTCAAAACTATTTTTATTGTGGAGAAAGTAAAGATCAAATATTGCACGCTCGTCTTCGATTAGGTTGCAGCTAACTGAATGCTGATCTGTGTAAAAATCATCTACGTGATGATGACAACTGTGTCTGTGGTCTCCTGGAAACGGCAAATCATTTCTTTTTGGAATGTACTAACTACAGTGAATTACGTAATAGATCTATCAGACATGATCACAAGACACGTGTCAACTTCCCACTTTCTTGATCATCCGTTTAATATCAGGGCTTTATTCCCACTTTAATAAAATGTTGAAAATAGAGATTTTCTGAATAAATACTGTTTAAACCAATTCGTTCAAGTATTGTGCAGTTATCACCCGAGTGCACATTTTACAATAAAATCTCAAATACGGCAACTTTTTTTCTCTCTTCATCAAAATGGTGTTTGTCCAAGAATTACGGCATAATAGGTCTACCGATTTCCAGCGCATGCTTTTTATTGTCAGATACGTAATATCTCTGTATCGAGATTGAATGCAGACGACTGACAGTATATTCAAAAGCTAAATTCATTTTGACCCCGAACTGGACGTAAATTCGGATATATATAGAAACGATCCATCAAATGATTACGTACACTAATATCTCTGTATCGAGAAAAAATGCAGGTGATTGACAATACATTCAAAATGCGTTTCTGAATTCATTGTTAATCCCGAACTGGACGTAAACTCGTATATATGACAAATGAAACGTTTATGCAGAATTCACCCGCGGGGCATGGATCACTTCTTTAACAACACCTGGTAATTGACTGTTAATTACTTAATACCGATGACGTATGGGGTGTTTATTTAGCAATCAGTTTTAATATTCTTGATATAGAACGTGACATAATCAGAGCTGTTAATGAAATGTATCTATACACACACGTTAAATTACAAATCAACAAGAAATTCTTTTTATTCATGCATTAAAGATCAAGATAATTCGAATTGATAATGTTTTATGTTCTTGGCCGATGCCGGTTGTTGTTGACTCATTGAGTGGACAGAGGGTCGCTTCGATAAGTTATATTTCTTTTTTTTTTTTCTGTTTTGTAAATGAGAGATTTCTATTCAATTGATTCTTTAATGATATTGATAAAGATCCAATTGCCTTAAAACTTGGAACATGACAACCTCCTTACAAAGCGTGATGCGTCGACAAATGAAAAAATTCGCCCGAATTTCCTCTAAACTTTATGAACTTTTATGAACAACGCCTCAATTTGTTTATGCATATACAATCTAATTACTTATTTGAGTGTAGAAGTGAGATTAAAATTGGTAAATCTAGACTTAAAATGTACAAAGTATTTTCCGAATTTTGTAGGACTAAGACGATAAAGTTAGGAGTAAGAACGGTTAGGTAAATATTTATAGGAGTTTTTTATTCATAGCACTAAAATGTTACTGCGCCCTCTTCATATGTTGTGTGTGGCTATGACCTTTTCTTTACAGTGTTTCGTCGTATTAAATGTTACGTACAGAGGGTAATATTATGTAAGCTTGTATGTTTTGGACATTCGTGGCGGTGTGGCTAGTTAAACAGAAGACGTTCACTCCCCCAACAGAACCTTTATAAAACATTTTAGAGCACGATTCGGTGCTCCAAAGTGACTATGCGCTCGAACTCGAAGTTTACCGAGGTTATAGAATATCTGGAGCAGGACAGCGTGCTCCAATCTCGAGTATGTTCTCAAAAATTTCAAAATCGGATAGGACCATATTCAGAACCGTGCTTGTATGCACTCACAGGAATCGGGATCGAAAGCGTAAAGATTATAACCTCACCCGTACTCAAACTCAAGAATGAGTAGGGGTTTGGAGTTTGAATACAGGCTTAGAATCGAACACGCGTAAAAGTTTTTTAGCTCGGGTGCTGGTCTCACCTCTAAATTTCAGTGACCCATGCATGATCACTGTGGTACATTGTTGTGAGTGCCACAGATACATGACTTTATTCACTTTCGTATTACGTTTTGAATATTTGCAGTTAAAATGTCAGTAATCTTAATGTATTGTACATTATAACTTTAGAAGTTTTAAGCAGTATCCCAAGCTATAAAAAGACAAAGGCGTATAGGGATTATATCGCAATACGAATTTTGAGCAAATGCATCGCAATATGCCATACGATATGCCGATGCACGCTTACGCAATAATTTCAAACATACACGTTTAAAGTACATGTACATGTTCTAATAAAGCGATATGTAAAGCTATGTGTGATTAGGATGTCTCCCACATTTTAACCGTTCTTGCTCCTAGAATTTGTGGATTAATGTCAACTAAAAGTAGCATTATAGATAATTACATGCATTATACGTACTTTCTTTTTATGTTTTGTTGATTGATGAAGTGCATTAAAGTCATTTCTAACATATGAAATATTCAAATAATGTATAAGAAATAATACTCAACAATATGTTATGTCACTCAATACCCGACTTCGTAAAAATAGTACAGTTGTCGACGGATCACGTATTTTGAATTTGCTGTATGTAGAGAGGTAGTCTGAGGTAGAGAGTGTTCGAAAGGCAAATTAAATAGCCTTAGAATGAAACCATTTATATGTTATATTGTAACTTAAATACTCGAAAATCTTAATTATTGTATAGAAACCTCGGCATTCTCTCATAATTTTTGGCTTAGTAACGGACTGCTCCTATAAAAAACGACTATTTGATTCCCCCCCCCCCCCCCCCCCTGATATTGAGGTTCTTCTTTACGTGTAAAGTGAGCGGATTTACCTTAAAAATAGCCTGACCGACGGGGTTGGACAGGCTAGTAGTACCTGTGATAGTACCAACTCACGGTACACGTACATTTTTATGCCCCGGATCGAATCATCGGGGACATATTGTTTTGTCCTGTCTATCTGTTTGTTTGTCTGTCTGTTGTCAACTTAAACCTTCGCCATGACTTATAAACCATGACACTTACACTTACTCCAAGTTTAATTTTTGAACGTGTCTGAGCTGTACTTGTAACCGATTGGATATTAAAGTGTTTTGAAGCACATTTCTATTCTTTTAATCCAGTTTTAAAAAGTCGACAATGGGTCCACTGAAACCATGAGCAATTATTGTCTCACTGATGCTTAGTATTGCTTTCACCAGTAATGCATGCTCTTTGTAAAAGCAATACAAAAATATGCAAACAAAGAGCAATTGCAGTACATACAATTTTTCATTGTTCGGGCTGACAAAAAGAAAATACCTAGGGTTTAAGTGTATATGTCGACTTTGGACATGAAAGTCTTATATATTGAATTTCATAAAATAAAGCAATGTTGATTTTGCGGGAAAATGACGATCCCCCCCCCCCCTTTTAAAAATTTCTAGATCCGCCCATGTTTAAATACTTCTTTACACCTCTAAGAATCAATTTCCACATGCCTGTTAAAAATCAACGCAATAAATATTTCATAGGAGAATAATTATTTCAGGTGACTTCACCCGATACACATGATAGACCTTCTGTATCGCCATGTAAAAGAAAGGTGACTTAAATCACCTGATAGACCTTGTGTATCGTCATATAAAGGAAAGATGACTTCACGTGATAGACCTTCTGTATTGCCATGTAAAAGGAAGGTGACTTCACCTGATAGACTCTATGTATCGCCATATAAAGAGAAGGTGACTTCACCTGAAAGTGACTTTATTTGATAGACTCTATGTATCGCCATATAAAGGGAAAGTGATTTTATTTGACAGACCTTATGTACTAGCATATAAAAGGAAGGTGACTTCACTTGATACACCTTGTGTATCGTCATGCAAAAGGCAAGTGACTTCACCTGATAGACCTTATGTATTACCATATTAAACCTACGTTACGTCACCTGATAGACTCTATGTATCGCCATATAAAGGGAAGGCGACTTCACCTGATAGACTCTATGTATCGCTATATAAAGGGAAAGTGTCTTTAGCTGATAGACTCTAGGTATCGCCATATAAAGGGAAGGTGACTTCACCTGATAGGCTCTTTGTATCGCCATATAAAGGGAAGGTGACTTCACCTGATAGACTCTATGTATCGCCATATAAAGAGAAAGTGACTTTACCTGATAGACCTTGTGTATAGCCATATAAAGGGAAGGTGACTTCACCTGATAGACTCTATGTATCGCCATATAAAGAGAAAGTGACTTCACCTGATAGACTCTTTGTATCACCATATAAAGGGAAGGTGACTTCACCTGATAGACTCTATGTATCGCCATATAAAGAGAAAGTGACTTCACCTGATAGACTCTTTGTATCGCCATATAAAGGGAAGGTGACTTCACCTAATAGACTCTATGTATCGCCATATAAAGAGAAAGTGACTTCACCTGATAGACTCTTTGTATCGCCATATAAAGGGAAGGTGACTTCACCTGATAGACTCTATGTATCGCCATATAAAGAGAAAGTGACTTCACCTGATAGACTCTATGTATCGCCATATAAAGGGAAGGTGACTTCACCTGATAGACTCTATGTATCGCCATATAAAGAGAAAGTGACTTCACCTGATAGACTCTATGCACTGCCATATAAAGGGAAAGTGATTTCATCTGATAGATTCTATGTATCGCCATATAAAGAGATAGTGACTTTACTTGATAGACTCTATGTATCGCCATATAAAGAGAAAGTGACTTTACTTGATAGACCTTGTGTAATAGCATATAAAGGGGAGGTGACTTCACCTGATAGACTCTATGTATCGCCATATAAAGGGAAGGTGACTTCACCTGATAGACTCTATGTACTGCCATATAAAGGGAAAGTGATTTCATCTGATAGATTCTATGTATCGCCATATAAAGAGAAAGTGACTTTACTTGATAGACTCTATGTATTGCCATATAAAGAGACAGTAGCTTTACTTGATAGAACTTGTGTATCGCCGTATAAAGAGAAAGTAGCTTTACTTGATAGACCTTGTGTATCGCCATATAAAGGGAGCTAGGTGACTTCACCTGATAGACTCTATGTACATGTACTGCCATATAAAGGAAAAGTGACTTCACCTGACAGACTTTGTGTGTCGCCATATATAGGGAAGGTAACTTCACCTGATAGACCTTGTGCATCAACAAATATAGGAAAAGGTGACTTCACCTAATAGACCTTGTGTATCACATATACAGGGAAGGTAACTTCGCCTGACAGACCTTGTATTTCACCATATACAGGGAAGGTGACTTTGCCTGATAGACCTTATGTATCGCTATACAAAGGAATGGTGACTTCTTCCTCTTCCATTACGAAGTGTACTCATAAATGAGTGACTTCACCTGATAGACTTTATGTATCGCCATACAAAAGAAAGGTGACTTCACCTTATAGACCTTATGTATCGCCATATAAAAAGAAGGTGACTTCACCCGATGGACTTTATATATAGCCATATAAAGGAATGGTGACTTCACCTGATAGAATTTATGTATTTCCATATAAACGAAAAGTGACCTAACCTGACAGAGAACGGGCAAACAGACAGATCAAACGACAGACATGGATGGATATTTGGATTGAAAACAGAAACAGTACGAACGATAGATAGATAGATAGATAGATAGATAGATAGATAGATAGATAGATAGATAGCTAGATAGATAGATAGATAGATAGATAGATAGGTAGGTAGGTAGGTAGGTAGGTAGGTAGGTAGACAGACAGACAGACAGACAGATAGATAGATAGGTAGGTAGGGAGATAGATAGATAGATAGATAGACAGACAGACAGACAGACAGACAGATAGATAGATAGATAGATAGATAGATAGATAGATAGATAGATAGATAGATAGATAGATAGATAGATAGATAGATTATAAAAATCATGCATAAGATTCATAAGATTATATCAGTTTCCAAGTAGGTGGGATATCTGGCTCTAAAGCGAGGCTCCTCCCTATGGGGGATGGGGAAGGCTCACTCTAGAATCAGACTTTCGTGGGGAGGTCTGACTACGGGGAAGGTTCACTCTGTAACACCGGCATATAAAGGAAAGGTGATTTCACCTGATAGATTTGGCGAATTGTAGGTTCCTTTCCATAACTGCATCATCCCATATGATATGCCATATGCCTTTGTGGAAATGTGCCCAAGATTGGTTGGTTGGTCTTTAAATCATGTCATAACATAACAAAAGATAACTAATCTTTGCAATTACATTGGCGAGACTCAAATTCGAAGTCGGAACCTTCTATAGTGCAGAACACTACACCTTACTGAATTTGATGACTGAAAATTTGAAGTATATATTTCATGTCAGTACAAAAGCACTGAAATATTGGTTGTGAGACGTAGTCCATACCCCAAGAGTTAAACATCATCTGCTGATCGTTGAAAAATGTTCGGCTCGTGATACTTTCTTATTTATGTACTCTAGAAAACGTAGACTTTGCTTGGAATTGAACCTCTAATTATTAACTAATTGTTTGAAACACTGCTTTACATTAGAATATACACATGAAGGACCCTGCATTGATGGCACTTTTAGGGGCAAAATATTACATTACATGCGAAACAATTATACCATTTGAAACATGTATTAGGTATAACACACTTTAAAATTTTAATATCAATGCAAGTTTAAAACAGTCCAATGTTTACAGATAATAAATGAATGTACTTGAAAATAAAATTATCATTGATATATTTCATTTTCCTGCTGGGTAAGGTCTACTGTAATGTTGACTGCTCCATTTCTTTGACCATCCTCAAGGAAAAAGGAGGAGTTACCGGCTCAGTTATGTGGCAGAAGTCACCATGGAGCTATACAATACATGAATATAAATAATATACTAGAACATATAACACATTACAAAAATATCTGATTGTAGTGCAATTACGATACCGACTTAGGACGGTCATTTAATTTGACAAAAGCCAAACAAATGGTGTGGTTAACCGGTTTACGGGCCCACCTTCCCACTCACCGCAACAGCAGAACAATCAAAAGACGTACATTCAAAAATTTATAAATAATCCTCCATGTAAAGAACAAGGGTCAACAGGTATCGCATACTGAGAGGTCATAAAAATATAAACACGTAAGGTATTGTAAAAAACATAATGGTATAAAAATATATGCGACATCAACATGATAAACCGTGCTCTGCCAGTCTGAAAGCGAGCTAAGACCCTAGATCTGTAGGAGTCCCGACTAACAGTCAGAGGGGACGAGGTTCAGGACCATGTCTCCTCTGAAAGAGGTTTGGACAAGGGCCGTCATATAGTCCCCACCGCCCTGTTAGTCAGCGTGCAACGTTCAAGTAAAAGTCTGCATAAGGCTGTAGAGGGGCCAAATACAAGACCTATAGTCTTTTTGATGATCTCAATATCATATTGTCTATTTAGGAGACGTTTGACTATTTTATTACATGATAAAATGACGTTATCGGAGCCTTTTACTTTCCTTAGTTTATATACGAGATTACCGTAAAAATTAGGATGGGAAATTCCATTGGATACATACTGTTGAAAAGAAATATTTCCAAATTTAGATAGAAGTTCTGAATAAGATCTGAAGAATTTGCCGAATGTTTTTCTTAGCTTGTAATATCTGTAACCCTGAGTTAAAAGTTTAGTAGTTATTTGTAAATTTCGTTTATGAAAGTCCAAAACATCGGTGCAGCCTCTGACAAATCGAACTAATTGAGATATATAGATACCATATGATGGGAGTCGAGGGACATGGCCATCCAAGTAAGGGAAATTTACAATAGGAAATCCAAAATCCTCACGTTTGTCATAAATATTAGTATATATTAGGTTGTTGATAATTTTGATGTTTAAATCTAAGAAAGGTGTAGATTTATCTCAAGTATTAGCTTTATTCAATGTGAGCTCTGGTGGATATATTTCTGATATAAATTGTTCGAATTCAGGTGTCACAGGATTTCCGAGGGTTTTTGGCAGGGAAACAGAATGAAACAAATATAACAATTACTGTAGATTACACTTTATTTATACAAAGTTAATGTTGTTTTATTTTTACAAATACTAATAATGTTCTTTCACAGTGACTCCTCTACTGAAATGTTCACTTCACACGTCATCCATCCCGTTTTATGTAAATTAGTTTCTTCACTGACATTGTGCCATTGTTGTGGGTAAGAAATGGAACCAATAGGATCTACAAGTATATAAATTGACAATGCATACAATATACAAGTACATTTACTAAACAAAGGCTTGTGAATCGAACACTCCTTTACATACTTTGAAATAACTCATGCGTATACACTACATTATGATTACTACTACGCTTCACTGCGTTCTCACACGATACACTTTTACTATACACACTACTGTAGATAAATAACGATTGTTTATCAATACACACGTAATAGAAATAGCGTATTTATACTACAATACAAATACAAATACTATTACATATACATGAGACTTATTTCATATACACAATACAATATATACCTTATGCAAAGTCAATGAATATTAAGGGTCCGGTACAAGTTACTTTCCCAAGATGTTGATGTGAAAGTGAAAGTAGGCCAAAATCAATAATAAACAAAAATTTTTACAATTATTTCCTCAATAAATGTGTCAAAACATATTTAAATATTATTCAATGTATTGTAAAGTTAAAATTAATTTCTTACCAAAAATTTAATGAACTTTTATCATCTCTGTGGAACTCTTCACAGACTGTCTTCTATACACTCCTAAAAAATGATAAAATACATGCAACATTTAGAGTAAAGCTATAGGAACAACAGTTTATTTCACATTTTCCAAAATGTTCACCTATTATTGCAAAAAAAAATTTTTTAATCACCTTACCCCATTTGAAAGAAAACAAAATTCCATATTGGAAGTAGTCCCTACAAGCATGGTTGTGTGTCTATTTTTAGAATTCACAAATTCCAAAGTTTGCTTTATGTATGGAGACCCATTACTATCATATTTGTTAACAAATGAAAAATGAATATCATGAAATTAATTTATGATCATTTTCTACTAATGTAATATTGTTATGTTTTTAATAAATGTATATGTAATCATATACATGTAAATTGTAATTGCAACAATAAATAAACAAAATAAAACATAAGAAGGACAACTCCTGACAAACAGAAAATAAAATAATATTATGCATATTAACAATTAGGGGTTTTTTTTCTTTGAATAATTATCAAAATTTTTAAATTACTAAATAGAAATTAAAATTTTAAACGAGATGTGTTTATGAAACACGGATGCCGTCAACAGCATCTTATACAGTAAATGATAAATTATCAAATATCAAGCAAACAACCCCCCTTTTTTTTCCTAAGTTATCTGAAAAATGTGATAAAAATTTATATACCCATAATATATCAAATAATAAACATGGCAATACAATACCACAAAATGTATGAAATTAATTTTACAATCAGTGTAAATGATATAGAAATGTATTAACTAACAACTTACTATTTCTTCTAACAATCATTGAATTTTAACGATCCATTTTCGAAGTCCTCTTGGAGATTGTCCACTTCATAAGCCTCTTCCTCCCCCTTATATCTTATTTCATATACAGCACGTTTGTCACCATCAACACCTCTTAAACACTCTAAAACTGTTCCCTCGTACCACTCAAATGTTTCATTGTTTTCGTCAGTACACCATTTATGTAGAATTCGTCTGCCTAAAAACTTTGTTTTCTTCCATCTCTTTGATCTTCCTCTGGTTTCTAGAACTGGAGCAGTACTAGTACGTGGTTCAGGCTCTTCTGAAATATTATTGATGTTATTTGTTTTATCATGTTTCATGCATTTTTATGATTTTTTAAATTTAATAAATTGAAATTTTACAAACTGTTGATTTATGCTCAAATGAATTGTTCTTTGATTTTCATCGCTTAATGTCACACCCATGATTAGTGATGAGCAATCGCAAAATTGTTACTATTGATTATCGGACACAATCGGAAGCTATCAATCTATTGATTATTTAATACAATAAAATTCAAAAAGTTCAAAACAATAACTTACCATTCGAACTTTGGACTTTCAATCACTTATAGATAATAATACTCTGTATTTTGTAGTAGGGGGACCGAACATGGTGTTCTTATTATGTTCCATGGTTTGAAAGGTCATTGTTCTACTACTTGAGGCTTGATACGAGTTATACAGAGTCAGACATACTGAAATTTCTCTGCTTGGAATATTATAAACAAGGTTGTCAACACCTGCTCTACTGATCATTGCTGTTTGATTTTGTTTTTTATGAAAATTAAACATAAGGCGAGTAATGTTTTACGAGACTGAGAGTAATTTTAATTCACTCATCAAGGTTATCAAATGGACAAGGCATGTAAACCGTTGTGCGACCATGGATTCATGAGGTATTTTGATGACATTTTTCACCAAAATCTAAGCATTTACATGTAAGCTATATTGAAGGGATGAAACATGAATACTTGAAATTTCAAAAATCAGCATTGATTTCAAAATCAAGGGGTAAATACTCTTTAGACTGAAAAATTATCTGGAGCTCTGTGATACAAGTCAATAAAATTCAATGATACGCTTTTTGTAAAGTTTGAAAGCAACATTTATCTATCAGTTTTATAAAAAATATTTACCTCTATCTTTATATATACTTGTACATTTCTTCTTTTGTTCTTTTTTGGCATTTGTGGCAGCAGGAAAATACTGTAATTATAAATATAAATTGTTTAAAATCACAACCATGCTATTTATATTGTATATCTCAACAAAAATAATAATGTAAATGACATTTGGCAAACACCAGTAAAAATATCTAAGGCATGAATGATGAATGATAACATGTAATTTTCTTAACATATTTTCTCTACATATAGTTTACATAAACATGTCACATATACATGTAAGGGACAGACACAAACATTGTGAGCATATAAATTATGACCAATATGTCATTTAGTAAGTGTTATAACCACTGTGCCATGTAATTATTACATGGATATTAAAAATACATTTTTAAACAACCCTGGTTCGAATCCAGGTTGTGCCACTTCGGTTGAGAGGCTGGTCACCTCTTGTATCCATATCGCAATGACTGATTTGTTGAAAGTGACATAACGCCATAATCAACCAACCAACCAATATTTTTAAACATGTTTAATGGGGTCAAATAGCACCGTGGTAAAAATGTAGTACATGTATGCTCAATTCTCACCACTGCGGTATGGGTTTGATTTCAGGTAACGTTTGTAAGATTATGTGGCTGTCACCAGACTAGAATCGTGGGTTTTCTCCGGGTATTCCTGTTTCATCATACACAAACAACACTTTCATGCCAACATATGGGCCAAGGAGGCGGATTTATATAAATTATTAACTTGTTTCTTAATCATTATAAAATAAATAAAGTCTACTGTTATTTTAAACAATAGTATTGAATTTAAAGTATACAAGAAACTTACTTGACTGACTGCTTGACTGTATGACACATTGAGTGACTAAATAATAATAAAATATACTACCTTTGAATTGGTTATATATTGTTCCAATTTAGTTTCCTCTATTTTCAATTATCAGAACGAGTGAATATGACTTACCCAGGGCTTTTCTGGTTCTCTAATCCCTGTGATTGATTGATTTCTAGGAGATGATAATTCAGGAAGTAGGCATTTGAAGTAGAATGCTTTCAACTTGGGTAACATGATATTGTCCCATAAATTACGGTCTATAAGAATTCTTTCCACGTGCAGCTGGTTTGGGTTTGTGCGTCGAACAACAAAATCTACCCATTCATATTTACAAATGTTTAATTGTCCTTGAATTTGGTAGTAGTATTTGTGGCTATGTTTCAATTGCAAATTGTTATTAATCATCTCAAGGCAGAATGTCCCTTTCTTTGCTGCTTCTTCAAATGTCAATATGTTGGTTTGCAATAGGTTTTTTATTTCAATAAGTCCATGCGATCCAGAACTTTCTTCAACAATACCATCTGGACTTGCTGCCAAAAACTTGTTATTTTGATCAATGATAAGTCCTGAATCTTTAACTTTAACCGTGGTGTTGTTCATTTTAGATTTGTAATTTATATATTCCTTGATGGTGATATTTTCAGCTTGTAATCCTTTTCTGGTATATTTATTTCCTGAGAATGTAGAATACAGCAATCTTGAAACTAGTGGGGATGTTTTTGCTGATGTTTTCTTAATAACAATATCACCGAAATTTGAGGATGTTAGGCGTTTTTTTCTTTCGTTGGTCCACAAGGATGTAAAGGATTGTTGTTTGGTGTTTTTTTCAATTGCATTAATCTTTTCTAATGGAATGTCAATTTCTTTGTCTATATAAGCCTTCTTAATTTTTTCCAGAGCATCTTCAGAAACATCAGGTGTTGAATCAACACAATCACTACTATACTCTTTTCTAGCTTTTTTGCTTGAACTTTGTAATGCATGGTTTAATTTTCTTTTATAAGATCTTGCTTTTGTTTCAGGTTTGGCTTTGTACCTTTTGCTGTTTATTAATTCTCTGGCTCTTTGGTGGTAATGTGCATTAAATATTTTTGAAGGCTTCACACCGGTTGTTTTTTCAAACACTATAGGAGACCAAGCTGGACCAAAGTTTTTCCTAAGCGCTCCACCATAGCATCTCGAATGCCATGAACCTCTTTGGCACCTATTTACAGTTTTCCCTCCATCAAACTTTGATCTCACACTCATCCACGACTCAGCCAGATTTGTAGTGAAATTGCCAATTAAATGTGCACTTTTGGCTGCAACCCTTTCCAGTAAGAACCTTACATCTTTAATAATTTCATCATCAATTATTGACTCTTTTTCATATGAGTTTCTAGTGTCCTCTAAATTAATGTCATCACATGTCTCTTTCCACATTTTAAACACATCATATATTTCATCATGTTGTTCATGCATTTCAGTTATACAAGTTTCATTTGCTGTTGTTGGCACTTTTCTTTTTTTTACAAAAATCACTGCACTTTGTGTGATCTCCAAAAACATGATTTACAGAGTTGCATATATCATGTGCTAATAACTGCTGGTTCTGGAAACTTTTGCTATTACCGGTAGATCGTAATCTTATCGCACATCTCACTCCTCTTGTTATCCTTATAATTGCCTGTTTTGAAAGTCGGCCCTTTCCTTTAAGGTGTGGTTTTTCATTTACAAGTTTCTCTAAATTTGCTCTGAGGCACTTACACACATGATTTGCACACTCGATTTTCGTTACTTGTCTCCCCCATACTGGCACCTCTTGCTGTATTCTTCCAAAAACTGAACTATCCCCATCCCCTATCATCCGCATATATCGTAACTTGTGAGTGATTTCAGCTTGCTGAAATCCTTCGACAAGAATGTCAGATTCCATGGCTTGACTGCTTTCTGACCAATTCTTGAAACATTGGTGTGTAGGTGCTTGCACATTTTTTGATTCGGACATTGAACAAATGGAGCAATATTTGTTTCTTACACCGATGTGTAATAGCTTCCCAGTAGCTGCCCCAAAAATAACCGCAACTCCTCCAAGAGCGTTATATGTGTGCTTGTGAGATCTCTTAGACCATCCCCCATCGCATATCACTGTGATGGCTGGCACACCCTGATGAAAGTCATTTCGTTCTATTGCTAACATGCGTTCCTCCTTTCCAGCCTCTATCATATCATTTTCTAAGATGTTAAGCCACGAATTGCCAATCGATGATTCAGTCTTTGTGAAAATATCCTTTCTCATCGTGCCTACGCCTATTGTTGCCATCAACTCATTTAGTTGTGATGCCCCTCCTCCACCAGTCATACATCCCCATACTGCCCTCATGTTGACATCAATATTGTTTGTCTCATTATGAGTATAGCTTGTGTTCAAATTAATGGATTTTCCACAGGCCTTGCAACTGAATTTCAGGGTACTCGATAGTGAATGTACTCCAACTTCACAAATATCAAAAGGATTTTCTAAATGCTCAGTTATATTTGTACAGCTGAATGCGTGACTTACTACAGATGGAAGGAATTTTGATAATTGCTCCAAATTAATTAGCCGATAGCCTTCTGGAATGTTAGGTAATGGAGTATGCATTTTTAATTTAGTTCCAGTTGCATTCAATTTCATCATCCGTACAGAGTGTTGAAATTTATGAAATTTGGGTAAACGCTTCACAACAATCCTGGATCCGTGCGAGACATGAATGATCTTGTAATCTAATTTGCATTTACTGTCATTTCGTGGATTTAACGGCTGACTTGATGTGGATATAATGTCATCACTCAACATTGTTTGGGCAACTATTTCTTTACGTTTTCTCACCTTGTATCGGAATGAATGCCTACCAACACCACTATTGAACCTCCTGTTACACGTTTTTGGCTTTCCCATTGTACCAAAAGTTCAAGCACTAATAATCCAATGCATTAAAACACAAACTAATTTATCACTATAAATCCAGGAATCAAATTTCACTGAATGAGGTATATATAATATTACACTTTCCACAAAGACACTTTCACTTTACCATACTTTTCATGCTCTGCTTAATACACACTAATGTAAAGTCATTACATATAATTGAGGCACCCCATAGTTTTTCAGTATGAAATTTGCTGTTAAACAAGCAATGTAAAACAAAGTACCTACCTAGGAAAGAAACGAGTTCCATGTGATGGAATTTGACCTAGATAACATAATATTTTAGAAGGATATTATAAATATTGAAATGTACATACCCAATTGTGGCCTCCCATTTCATGACAGGTAAAACAAAACGTGATATTCAGGTGTATAGACATGCTACACATAATACTTACACACATGAAATCGAAGAGAGATCGGGGGTAAAGACATTCGTAAACATGTGAGTTTACCTCATTTATATCATATGTGATTGTTTTACCTTTCAATTATCTGTAGTTTTCTTTAAATGTAGTAAAGTTTCTAGTTTGCACAAATGATCACACTGAAAAAGGAAGTGAGACTGTTAACGTAACAATTTCTTCCTCCCTCATTCTAAATAGTTCAGAAAATATTGATGTTGTTTGCCAAATTCACATGGATTTTTTTTATTATCAAAGCTAATGCTGATATAACTGATAAAGAGTTTTGAATTACTAATACTAATTACATGTTTTATTCATAATATATGATTATATTTGACAAACTTGTTGGCGTATGAATATAAAAATTCTATTTAACAAAACCATTTCGGTTTTACTGAAGAAAGATGTAAACAAGAAGATATGAATATGAATCAGTCATGTTAATCAGGTAAATCCACATAGAGTTTGCTTTCATTACATTAATCATATGTCTATATTGTAATAGAAATACATATTTGTTGAATTGTAATAGTATTTTTTGGAAGATGTTAGGTTTTGAAATTTATAGAAATCCGGAACATGTCGGAAAGTCGAAACGACATGGCGTGTGCTACTCACTTCACTTCCATTGGGTTTAGCATCAAGAAATGACATTTTAAACACAAAAGGTGAATAAACTGTTGTAGCCAATATTTATATGTAACATTTGACGTATCATATGAAAGGTAAATCATTTTCAATATTCAGTTTTGTGCACAGTTCGGTGCAAGTTTTATATTTCCTCACAAATATTAAATTAAATATCAAAATGTACCAATTTTGCACAAAATATGTTAATATTTGAATGTTACATTAAACTGTAAAGTTTTAATGAAATTTATTAGGTATGTAAGGAGAAATTGCCAAAACAAGTTATAGGGGTAAAATGAAAACAATATGGCCGTACCGGACCCTTAAATGTACCAATGGAATATATAATAATGGTCACTTTAGAATATATAAGTAAGGATTGACAATAAATGCAGACTTACCCAGAAGTGAATGCCGCAGGACTGCCCGTCGCAGAGCGCTGCTTAAATTTAGTATTTCATCATGTAATGAGTTTTACAAATCAAGGTGCATATCGCTTGAATGTCGAAGCAGAAGTGCCACACGGACAGATTTCTAACAAAACTAAAACTTCACAAACAGGTTTGACCAGTACTATAATAGGGGAACACGATAGGTATATTAGCAATTTAGTAGGGGTACTATACAGGTAAAACAAAGTGAGTATATTTTAACTCAGGTGACAACTGAAGTATGGAAAGCTGAAACAATCATACTTCACCTATTCAAAGTAATTTAAAACATACTATGGAAAGTACACAGGGATAAAATCCAATGTGACATCAGGGTTGTCGATAACCAAAATGTCATCCAGATATCTGCAAGTATTATTAAATTTGTCAATGAGGTCAAAACGTTTAGATTTTTGAATAGAAACCATAAAATCCCTCTCATAACAATACAGAAATAAATCTGCTATCAGAGGCGCGCAGTTAGTACCCATAGGAATCCCAACTATTTGTTGATATATCTTGCCATCAAATTGCACAAAAATATTATTCATGAGAAAATCTAGTGCTTTACATAATTCCTTGCAAAGACAATAAAGACAAACCCCCCCCCCCCACCCCCCAGCAGTTGGCAGTTTTATTGTGCAAAGACCATTACACTTGGAATAATGATTATTTTAGTTCAAGGAATTGTGACCCATAGACTAGATAGTTTGCATCTTACCAATGACTTTGACTGAAAATTAGAATTTGATAAGAAACATCATGAAATTTAAAAAAAACCCAAACATCATTTATCTACTTCTATTCGAGAAAACCCCATTCTTTTACATAAGTCAAAACGATGCTAACCTTGAAAAGATATTAATATTGTACTGAAGACACAACTTTCTTTTTTCAGTGTGTTAGAAGTATTTTTATGATGTCATAGATGCACACAAATTAGGACAATGGTAACAAACTCTTGTTTGAACAATACATAAGCGACCTTGAATTGATTTACAAATTTAGAAGACATAAATACCCATTATCATCAGCCATACTTCTTTATGATTACTTCCTGGAGATGAGGGTGGTATAACGTCCTCGGCATCCTTCAGATAAAATAAAACTACCCGCATCATCATCAAATGAATTTCTTGGGTAGATAACCTATATAGATAAATGAAACAGTATTATTTATTTCCTGAGTAACTGTCATTTGCTTCTGCGAGGCAGACGCTTTTTATTTGTACCCCAACACTTATTGAAGTAGAGGATAAAGGTATATAAGTATTTTGGTTACCAGTAACGTCTGATGGTTCCTTGTCACATGTTTTGCTCATCTGCCTCATCATCTTTCAAATGAAAATGAAGTCGGTATGGCCTAGTGGATAAGGTGCTCGGCTCGTGGCCCAAAGTTCGACTGCCGCCCTGGGCGCAGCGGTGTTCTGTCTTTCGGATGAAACAGTGAAAACCGAGGTCGCGTGTCACTGCTTCGAATGGAACCGTTACAAAAGTCTAAAATACTATGCAAAACATCAGGCAAATGCCGTCATCATTTGCGTGAAATATTCGTGGAGTGGCGTAAACCAACATTCAATGAATGAATCAATCAGTCAAATGAAAAACTAGGTTCATCATCTTTAAGATCAAATTTATGCTTTTATAGAACATGCACACACTCTTCTCAATAGATCAATTTCATTGCTTATATAATTTACAAGTAAAGAAATAGTACCAAAAGATTGTTTGGGTTTTAATTCGATATAAATCTAAATCTGAATTTGGGGAACAGTAAGTACTATCTGTTTTGTAACTGGTGTGGAACTAAGAAGAGAAAAAATGACGACATATAAAAATGTAATTATCTACTACACATAGGTATTATACCATCTATAAAAAGAAATGATTATTATACAATTCTGAAAAAAAAATTTTAAAGGATTACCATAAAGCATAAACACATTTAATAATGTTATACACTTCTTTAACCATAAATGTTTATGAACAAATAATACATTTATGTAAGGTAGCGGCATACCACGCTACTTACGAATTGTTTTTAAGAAACATCACCAATGGATCCACCAAGGAACATTATATCTTGGACGATTTTTCCTGTGAATGATTCAATTACAGACACTAAAGTTCACGCTTGTTTATCTTAAAGACTTGTAATTATCATAATTGAATTGGTCAGTTAATGGCAAGTCTATCTTGTTTGTTTATCTTAAAGTCTTAGGAATCTGTGAACTAATGGCTTCGTGGGGTACGTGGTAAATTAGTATAATTAAAATATTAATTATTGGACTGGTCAATTTTACGGTTAATCTATTTTCCTTGTGGAAATGGATAGTGTTTAAATATATAAAGTAGTTGAGACCTCGGGAATACTTGATGAAGTTCAGACCTCGGAATCACTTGATAGAATTGAGACTTTAGAATTACTTGAGAGATTTCAGATCTATTTGATTCAGAAAGAACTTGAAAAAACTATATTGTGAAATATAACATTGTGATCATCGTAACTGCCGGGTCTCCCCCTTTTCCACGTCGCACGAAGCCAACTTGCTATCTTGTATGTTGCTGTAGAGATTTTATTAAAAGTATTAACTTTCTTACTGACTTATAATTTTGTCGCATACACAACGCACCTTGAGGAATCAAACTCACACCACCCCAACGCGAAGTACTACCCTACACGTGTTGGTGATTTGGTTGCCGTAGACTGGATTTGGATTTTAACCATCATTCTCTGTCGGTAAGTCTGATTTTTACTTTTCTGAAATCGTCATGGCTGAAAATATTGATGTACCTTTACTTTTTCAAGGGTTAGGTAGGCAAGTTGATAGATTAAGTGGGATTTTAACAAAACAAGGGGTAAAATTAGATGTCCCATCTTTTGACGGAACAAAACCAGATCAATTTGATAGATGGATTAAGAGCATTGAGAAATGTGCTAAATTAAATGGTTTAACGGAAGATGAGACAAAAGAAATTGCTTACAGAACGAGTAACGATGCCGTTAGCGACTTTATTGAACGATTATACGATGATCACCCCGGATTTAATTGGAATCAAGTTAAGGCAGAGTTATCGATAAGGTTCGCGCTCGTAACGGATCGACAGCACGCGCTGTCCTTACTACAAAGAGTAAAGCAAAAACGAGATGAAGAAGTATCGCTGTACGCGCATAGATTGTCAAAATTAGCAGACCAAGCTTTTGATAATTTAAATACAGCAGAAGTTCAGAAACAGTTAGTGAATTTCTTTATAGATGGGTTGGCTTACGATTACTTGAAGATCAAAGTAATGCGGGAAAATCCCGAGAATTTTCAGAGAGCAATCTCTATTGCTATAACTGAATTATCATTTCGGAAACGTGTTAGTCTTAGGACAGGTAGCTCCACCTATAGTTCACACAATTTTCTGCATGAGAATGGTGAGACGCCGATGGAAGTTGACCATTATAGGCCCCGTAAGCGATGTGCTATTTGTAATCGAACTAACCACACTACAAATCGTTGTCGCTTAAAACAAATTAATGATGTACAAAAGACAAATGAAGGACAAAATTCCCAGGCTCGGCGTGGTAAACATGCAGACATGAAATGTTTTCATTGTGGAAAGAAAGGTCACATTCGTAGGAATTGTTGGTCTCTACATAAGTCTATGAATCAGGAAAACTAGTAGGCTCCCGCCGAAACAGGACCGTCGCCGGGAGTTTTAAAGGAACAGTCAGAAATAAAAGAAAATTCAAAAATAAAATTAAGAATAAAACAGAAAATTATCCGTCTTACAAAATAAATTTAGCTGGTAGTCCAAATTCGTCCCTTTTGAAAATTGGTAAAAAGAAATTTAGAGCATTAGTTGACAGTGGCGCTGAAGTTAGTTTGTTACACAGGCGAATTTATCAATCTTTAAATAGACCCCCAAATTTGGTAAAGAAGTTTATTAGTCTCCAATCTGTAAATGGCGGAAAATTAGAAATAGACGGTTATGTGGAATTAGAAATTAAATTAGGAGGGACTACAGTAAATCAACCATTTTATGTTATAGCAGATATGAATAGAAACATTATTTTAGGCAGAGATTTTCTAACAACTCACGGAGTAAGACTTTATTATGACTTAGGATATTTGAAAATAGGAAGGTCCTATGTACCGCTTGAAGAAGATTGTCACATAAACACCCTAGTAAGATTACAGAGAGGTGTAAAAGTGAAACCAAACACTTTGAATATTGTTCCGGCACGGATAAAAACTCCGTTGAATCACACTGAATTTGTTGAGATAAGTGCAGTAGAAAAAGGATATGTGGATTCTGAACCGGTCTTGAAATTAATACTGCAATAATAAAATCAAATAGAATAGTGCCCATTGCTTTAAGTAATCATACAAACAAAACTATATATTTAGATGAATAGATAGATGAAAAAGAGACACCCGCTGCAGATAAAACAAAGACGATCAATGTTTTGTCAAATAAAACGTCTCTAGATTTAAAAGATTTAGATACCGAACCCAAACACTTGGAAAGTGTTAGGCAATTAGTTGTGAACAATCAAGACCTATTCGCAGCTAAAGATACAGAGTTAGGACAAACGAAAACTGTGAAAATGACAATTGACACAGGTGACCATGAACCAATAAAACTTAGACCCTATAGAATTCCCTTACATCATAGGAAAACAGTAGACAGTGCGATTGATGAAATGTTAGATGCAAAAATTATTTCACGCTCTCAGTCACCTTGGAGTTTTCCCATTGTTTTAGTTGCAAAAAAGGATAAAACCACAAGAATGTGCATAGATTTTCGGAAATTGAATCAAATTACTAAAACTACATCTTATCCCCTCCCGTTGATAGACGACATAATTGCACAATTAGGAAAAGCTAAATATTTCACCACTTTCTGAAATCTGGTTATTGGCAAGTAGCCATGGACCCAAAAGACAAACACAAAACTGCTTTTGCTTGTCATAAAGGATTGTTTGAATTCAACAAAATGCCTTTTGGATTATGTAATGCCCCTGGTGTATTTCAACAATTAATGAGCATAGTTCTTGAAGGTTGTGAGGAATTCAGCACTGCTTATATTGATGACGTCATTATTTGGTCAGAATCTCATGAAGAACATCTAGCTCATATTCAACAGGTCTTTGACAGGCTAAGAAAACATGACCTAAAGTTGAAATTAAAGAAATGTACTTTCTTTAAAGAAGAAACCACTTATTTGGGATTTGTAATTAACAAAGATGGAGTCAAGCCCGACCCACGAAAGGTGGAGCCGATTCGAACCTTGCCCTCTCCCAAAACGGTAAAAGAAATTCGTAGTTTCATAGGTATGTGCAGCTATTACAGGCGATTCATTCCTAATTTCTCAAAGATAGCTGAACCACTGATCGCTTTAACTAAAAAATATGCAAGATTTCAGTGGTGTGAAAAATGTCAAAATGCTTTTGACTATTTCAAGCAAAGTCTCACAGTGGTTCCCCTTTTATCATATCCGGACTTAAACAAGCCCTATACGTTATATACGGACGCAAGCGACACTTGCATAGGTGCATGCTTGACGCAACCATGTGATGACATTGACGATGCAATTCCGAACGTAATAAATGAAAAACCAATTTATTACCTAAGTCACAAACTTAGTGATACGCAAACACGTTGGTCTACCATAGAAAAAGAGGCGTATGCTATCCATTATGCGCTACAGAAGTTAGATCATTACCTTCACAATAGTAGTTTTGTCATAAAAACAGACCACAAGCCCCTTAAATATATTCTTGATGCCCCTATGGAAAATAAAAAGATTCAACTCTGGGCAATGAATATAATGGCTTATAATTGCAAAATTGAATACATAGCTGGTCGTGAGAACACATGTGCTGATTTGTTATCACGGTGCCCTCAAGAATCTGTCAATATGTCGGACGAAAACGCTGGTGATATACCAGATATCCACCGAAACACACTAGAGGTCAATGCTTTGAACTCTAATAGATTCGAACCTAGAGACCATGCTAGTTGCAAGGTACAGAATGAAGAACTAAAACTACCGAATGTGAATGATCTGGAAGGTTTTAATATGCTTGAAGAACAGGAGAAGGATTCGGACATATTAAAACTTAAAAATCAGTTGAAAAATGGTGAAGCTTCGAATGTCAATCAAGCTCGTCATATGATGGTGAAAGATATATTGTATTATATCTCTGATATCAATGACAACCCCACCTTAAGACTGTATGTACCAAGTCATTTGAGAATGAATGTTATAAAACAGTACCATGATGAGTTAGGTCATTTCGGTGTAGATCGCACCTTTTATAACATAAAAAGTAAATATTACTGGCCAAAACTCTATCAAGGTTTGTTAGAATATATTCAGTCTTGCGTAACGTGTCAGACTAGAAATTTGACAAAGATAAAACCTCCTCTTATGGAAACGGACATTCCACCATACCCCTGGGCTAAAGTTGGGTTGGATCTCTCAGGACCTTATCCCACTTCCTTATCTGGAAACAAATACATAATCGCATTTGTTGATTTGTATTCCGGGTACCCAGAAGCGTTTGCCGTAAAAGACAAGTCTGCAGATAACATCACGCATCTGCTCATTAATGAAATATTTCCCAGATACGGTTCACTATTGCAGTTGGTTACTGACAATGGTACAGAAAATGTAAACAAAGCTGTCAGAGAGACTTTGGAAGCTTTGAATATTCATCACGTGACAACATCGTATTACCATCCCCAAGGGAATGCTAAAGTCGAACGATTTCACCGAACCTTGCACGATGTTATGTCAAAATATCTGAAGGATGAACATTCAGTATGGGACGTATACTTGAATCAAACCTTAGCCGCTATAAGGTTTAACATCAGTGATTCGACCAAGTTTTCTCCCTTTTTCCTACTTTATAATAGAGACGTGGTTCTTCCCTTAGACAATATTTTGAAACCTCGACGCAAATATTTCGGTGACGATCAACATCAAATTGCGTTACAAATACAGCACAAATCATTTTTAGAAGTGCATCGCAATTTAAAGAAAGCTAAAAAGGCTCAAGCTAAATATGCCGATAGAAACAGTAAATCAGTCAAGTTTCAAATAGGAGACCCTGTCTATTATAAAAATCATAGTAGAAAAAATAAATTTGATGTCAGATGGAAACCGTATTATAGAATTATAGAACAAACTTCTCCGGTTAGTTTTATAATTAAAAGTCAACTTGATGGCACTACAACGAAAGCACATGCTGAACAATTACGTTTGGCTAAAATAGATCAATGGGAAATACCAAAAGATAACATGGGTAATCGGCTTAGGAGAACTAATTATGTAGTACCTCCTGAAGAAAGTGATGCAGGTGATAAATCTGAGTCACATTCTGACGAGTCTGATGAAAATATACCACTTAGCAAAATGGCAAACAGGTATAGAACCCGAAGGGATTCATCATCAAGTGAAGATGACATACCCTTGATGGAATTGTCTAATAGACTCAGGCGGAGAAAAAAGAGACAACTAAACCAAGAGAGTACTGAACCGGAATCAGTACAAGATTCGGACCTTGAACAACCAGGCCCCGACTTTTCTGACGATGAAATGGTTATAGATGAAGTTGTCAACAGTGAAACACCCAGGAAATGTGAGAAACGCGGTAAAAGTCGCAATAAAGTACTATTGAAGGCTTTTGAATCTTTTGATAGGTTGATTAACGCCATGTAATGTCCATAGTAATGTGGCATGTGTAACATACACATGGAGGAGATGGTTAACTCCTTGATTACATTAAATGGCTTAATTAATAGAAAATTGCATTAAATCGGTTCCCATCACATGTGGTATTTGCGATTAACAAATAAAGAAGCTGAAACGAAAACTTCTTGAACCGGTGTATTTAGATCACCTCTTGATGATCTGTAGTGATTTGATGAGTTAGATTGATATGGTTGAGGATCGCTAACGAATCAAATTTCCCAAATAGATCTAGACATAAGCGAGTTAAGAAGTCTTTTAAATGACGCGAAGTTTTATATGAAAACATTGCTGTTGCAGTTTAGTATGCTAGGCTTGGATCATTTAAGTCCTTCAATTATTAGCCCAGACGACTTAAGAAATCTATTAATAGAAATTCAGAGTCAGCTTCCTTCGTCGTTAAACTTGACTCATGACGCTATAAAAAAAAAAAATTGTGCACTAGATACTAGAACAATGATTAAAAAAATAATTGTTGTAAAAAACGTGAATTTAGATGTTTAATTTCCACTCGCGGGGTATATTTCGGATGGTTTTTATACGATAGCTATTGAAATTAAAGCATCGTTTTCTCATGACGTAAGCAAACCTCAAATAATATTCATGGTTATACCTAAAGAATTAAATCATATTAAAAGTTACCAATTAAAAAATTTATTGATACTATTAGAAATTTGAAAAAGGTCAAGATAGAAGAGCCTCTTTCGAAATGGCATTATATGGGGATTTTTGTAATTATAGTTGTAGGATTTATTGTTTTGATAATTATCTATAAGAAATATAAGAAAATATTTTTGCATGTAAGATTGCCAGACGATTTTGGAGGGTAAAGTCAGACATAAAATCAAATGATGTTAATGATATGCAAGAGATGAGAAATCTTGTTGCTAAGGAACCAACTGCCACGCCCACTGCGCCAACAATGGACCAAGCCGTTACTGAGAAGATAGACACTGAAGAAAGGGTGTATCCGATTCTTCCGATGGCCTAAAGAACTTTGAGGGTATGGGATGAGACGACGTCCCTTGCCCGCCAACAATGAATTAGGGTATGGGTTGAGACGACGACCCTTGCCCCTATTGGATCAAATTGTATATAGTAATATAACGGAAGATTGGTGTGCGACGAACTGAGATATGGGTTGAGATGACGACCCTCGATTTCATTGGACTAGACTGTAAATAGAAATTTAACGGGAGATATGCTGAACTTAATTTTCGTGTACATATTCATTATTAGTACATTGTTGCAGTATGGACTTCCAGGAACATTCGTATGCCGAGAGATATTGCCGAGGATGATGCTTTAAGGATTCATAACGTTGGACTAATACACAGAACATGTTACATAATCGATTGTTTTAAGAAAATATTGTGTTCGAATATTTTCTAGTGACATGGGGAGGAATGTAAGGTAGCGGCATACCACGCTACTTACGAATTGTTTTTAAGAAACATCACCAATGGATCCACCAAGGAACATTATATCTTGGACGATTTTTCCTGTGAATGATTCAATTACAGACACTAAAGTTCACGCTTGTTTATCTTAAAGACTTGTAATTATCATAATTGAATTGGTCAGTTAATGGCTAGTCTATCTTGTTTGTTTATCTTAAAGTCTTAGGAATCTGTGAACTAATGGCTTCGTGGGGTACGTGGTAAATTAGTATAATTAAAATATTAATTATTGGACTGGTCAATTTTACGGTTAATCTATTTTCCTTGTGGAAATGGATAGTGTTTAAATATATAAAGTAGTTGAGACCTCGGGAATACTTGATGAAGTTCAGACCTCGGAATCACTTGATAGAATTGAGACTTTAGAATTACTTGAGAGATTTCAGATCTATTTGATTCAGAAAGAACTTGAAAAAACTATATTGTGAAATATAACATTGTGATCATCGTAACTGCCGGGTCTCCCCCTTTTCCACGTCGCACGAAGCCAACTTGCTATCTTGTATGTTGCTGTAGAGATTTTATTAAAAGTATTAACTTTCTTACTGACTTATAATTTTGTCGCATACACAACGCACCTTGAGGAATCAAACTCACACCACCCCAACGCGAAGTACTACCCTACATTTAGACATTATTTATGAGTGTGTTGTTACATGTAGCATATTCAATATTATATGTCTGTAAATACCTACCTGGAACTAGGAAATGTTTCAGGTTTCAGATGAATTATTGTGTAAGCGATTAGATTGAGGTCTATTCGCTGTATATCACCCGTTTTTCTTAAATTCTTAAGCAATCGATATTTCATAGGGTAGCAGTCTGATATGAAATGCCGTTCGCAAATATATAGATATTTTGTCGGATAGTGAAAACTGACCTGCTCGACTGGAATGAATTTTATCAATTTTCCCGTACTTCTGGTCTTTATATTCCGAGGGAAATTGGTGTAAAATATACCATTTACATGTGTATTGGTACAACAAGCACAATAATTCTTTCACTTCCCCCTTTTAACCGATTGGCCATTATTATCTTTAGCATAATTTTTGCCATTTTTGTTGCTATCAAAATTAGTAACATCACAACGAGAAAGGACTCTTCCAGAACCACTCTGGATTTTTCGTTCTGCTAGTTTCGCCAAGCGTTTCTGTTTAATGGAAAATATTTTTGACGTTTCATTTCCCCTTTAAAAAGTGCATGTAAATGCTGAAAAATTATATTTATACATACATATATTTGAGAAGGATTTGATATTCTTATAGATGTCATTTTTAAATTAATCTTAAAAGTACGGAATACATTATCCAAAAGTCAGTGAATAATGTACCATGCCGGTATCTGTTTGTACTTTCATCTTTTCTACTTTTCTACATCGAAGTAAACGAAAGTCAGAAACCTGTTAGGAACTAGGAAAACGACTGTAATGTCACAAACGTGCACGGACAATTAAGAAAGAGTGACTTTCGAACTTCCCGGGTTAGGCTACAGGACCTCCCCATTCAACTTTTCATCCTAGAGCGAACACAATTCTAGTCTATCGATCCTTCTTTTAGTATTATTATTTAATTATTTCTTTAAATTCTCATGAATACATAATTATTTCCATAAAACACACCAAGTCATCAAGTTACCATCTCTGTGATTAATCCTTTCAAAACACTTGCAAGTTTGAATATTCACGGTCCAATTTCGTCAGGGGATTTAAAATTATTTTGCTCCATATTTCAATCCTTTAGTTTCTACGGGTATATGTGACGGGTGTTGCTAGCAAGCAGGAGATGCTCACTCTCCCCGGGCACCTGATCTCACTCCATCACAGGGGTTCACATATGCTCTTCAAGTAGACATATTTTGTTATTTTCCGTTTGTTTTTCATTTTCACTGATTTTGTATGTCCTATGGTTTCATGATTTTTGGACTTGTGGTTTGGATTTATCCATCATCTTTACATCCCAATCAAAATGTATGTATAGATATCGAATTGGCGCAAATTATCCAGAGATAGATAGGGTTGGTTGGGGTGTCTCATTCAGGACAACTAAGTACAAACTCAATATTTTGCATGGCAACCATAGCTTTTGTATTTACAAGCAAAAAGTTTCTCTACAGTTAGAGGTGGGAATAAGTTTTATACATGCTAAACATAATACGGAACAACGACTCTATTCTGCAGACTACGTAACAATAACAGATGATGATGATGATGATGATGATGATGATGATGATGAAGCGTCACTTGCAACTGCAGACCAGGGTCACTTTTACTTTTAGACACTTGTCACATGTACCTTATAACTTGCATATCTTTTATCTCATGATCCGATTCACTTGTATCTTACCAAAAAATGTAATTTGTACCTTATGACCAGCATGTAAATGAAGTTTTTTTATTCTTTTTTTCACACTTCCCGAGGATAGTGGTGTAGATATTTCAAGGAATCTAAACTAGCTATAGATAGAATGGTTATAAAGAAAATTGTATTTCAGGGTTTTTACAAACAAAAACCGAGAATTAAATGTTGTAACTATAATAAGCTATTACAGTTAGGTGCAGTCCTAACCTTACATAAAGTGCACTTCAAGTTAACTTTATGACTGCTTTTCAAGTTTACTTGGCGACAACAGAGTAAACTTGGAATCAAGTTTAGTAGTAAACTTGATTCCAAGTTTAGTACTAAACTTGATTCCAAGTTTATTCTAAGTGCACTTCAATTTTAGTTTACTTTCTATATACATATTGATTTATTATATTTTTCTATTAAAACAGTCTTTTTTTTGTATAAAATATGCAATTGTACATAATAAGACAATTATTTCTATCGTGTTGTACGAAACTGGATAATTGTAATGAATAAACGTGAAAAGTAAACTTGGTGTCACGTGATAGTATACTCGAAGGCGGAATTACTTTAAAGTAAACTTGATATCAAGTGCACTTGACTAAACTTTATGACTGGTTTTCAGGACGAAACACTAAACTTCAAGTGCACTTGTCACGTGCACTGGAATGTAAGATAAGGACTGCACCCAACTGTATTTTTGTAATGTGTTATATGTTCTAGTATATTATTTATATTCATGTATTGTATAGCTCCATGGTGACTTCTGCCACATAACTGAGCCAGTATCTCCTCTTTTTTCTTATGACTAGAATCAGGGTTATCAGTAGTGAAAACATAATCTAGATGTCTAAATGTGTCATTAATATTTCGATGAGGTCGGATTCATTCCAATTATAAAAAAATACATTGCATTGTTATACGTACCTGAGTTGAATTATTTTCCTTTTCCTGTAGAAATGGGGTTTGTAGGAGAATTTTCTGTAGTTTTAGCTATAAATAAAATGCCTTTTTAAATTTTTTACTGGTACATATCAAACAAAATTTGACAGAATGTTTTCACATTTTACAAAACAAGAACGTTTTCTTCCTAAAATTTGTACAGCAGTTGTACTTTAGTTCAAAGAATGTCCATTTCGTTCACTATGACATTAACTTAATCATTGCATTTATGTGATCCAAATATCTACCAGAAGCATTCTGACCTATGCCAAGAAATTACCCAAACATGTGTGCAAAATTTTTGTTACCAAAGTCTGTCACTTGTACATTATGACCAGAATCACGTATGACCTATCAGTAGTATCACTTAAGCATTGCGACCAGTGTGACTAGTGCCTTTTGAGCAATGACATTTTACCTTGAACCTTATGGTTATGGTGACTTGTACCTCCTGGCCAGCAGCACATGAACCTTATTACCAGAGTTACTAGTATACTTGTATGTGACTTATAGTCACCGTCACTTGTACCTTAAGGACAACAGCACATGAATCTTATTGCCAGGGTTACGTGTATGTAACTTATGGCCAGCGTCACTTGTACCTTATGGACAGCGTCACATGTACCATATGGTCACGCATTATTTCCTAAGGAATTACCTTATTCGGTTGAAAATTTTCTTTAACGATTGTGATAAATGCGACAACGGCATTATACCGTCTGACTTCGAGTTTATAATAACTCGACCTATAGAGAGGCATCATGGTGGGAGTGACCAGTCGGCAGAAGTGCAACTCTGGATTATCTGGGGGGGTCCTGTACGCAATATTTTGTCTTTTTATTTCGGTTTTCCGACGGAAGTTTACTTGGTATTTTATTGCTGTACTTACATCTCATGACCAGTGTTACTCGTACCTCATGGCCACCGTAATTTGCATATTATTACCAGGATCACTTGTACCATATAAACAGAGTTATTTCTATGTCCTTATATTTAGTGTGACCTATGTACCTGATGGACGGCGTCACTTGTACTGTATGGTTAACAGCTTTTATAACTTATATCCTCATCACTTGACATTTAAGTTCAGCGTAGCTTCTACCTTATAATCAGCGTCACTTGTATCTTATGACGTAAATCGCTTATACATCATGGTAAAAGTTTCCTGTACCTTATTACAAGAGTCATTTGCACGATATGACCAACGTTTCAACACTCCCAGAGTTTTCTTTATTTTAAAAGGCTCCCCTTGTGATATAGATATTTATAGAAATTTACCTTTAAATTATTAAAAAGTTGAGAAATAATTGATGTAACAATAAGAAATTATTAGTTTAGCAAAACTTAATTTGTTTTCGTGTTACCAATTGCATTTATATTATGACAACCTGAATTCCTGAGAGATTCTGAGCTATGCAACAGTTGAATGGGTTCATTTACTGTACAATGTCGGACGGTGGCGAATCACCGATCATGTATGAACGCAGAACATCTTGATCCCAAGCACACTACCCACTGAGCTAGGCAAGTTCCCTGTAAACATTGATTGTCATACTATCCATACCCTAGACATGCCTCTGTATAAAATGCTTCTACATATAATGATAGCATACCATATATGTCAGGGATTGTACATTTCATGATTACATATTCTCGATATATCACTGTATGCAAGGCTTTTTATATTATCATAGCATATCCTAGATACACCTCTGGAAGAAGGATTTCTATATAGTCTGATAGCCGAGATTCGCCACTGTACAAGGGGCATGTATACATGGTGATACCATGCTCTATATACGCCACTGTAAATAAAACTACACAATAGATATGCCTGTGTATACATGTTACCTTTCATCAATATCTTGGATATACCACTGTATAAAGATCTGTGTAAACATTTCATGACACCATAATAAGAAGTTACCTCTGTATAAAGGGCCTGTAAATTGCGTCATACCCTGGATACATCACTGTATATTATACCCTAAATATATCATCGTAAGGATATTAAGTTTCATACTAGCATTTCATGGCAGACTCTTAATACAGCGCTTTATTAACTGTTTCATACAATTCATGATGTCTTACCCTAAATACTGCACTGTTTAAAGGGCCCGTATATTTCATGATATAAAGGACCTGTACATTTCGTATCATATCCTTCATACTCTAGATATGCTACTGTATACACTATTTTCAATATTTCTCCTTTTTGGTCGTTGCCAATCCATAGACTGTCGACCACGCATTAAATTTATTATCTAAAATTCAAGGTCTACGATACAGTAATATAAAGCAAATATATGTAACAAAAAACAAATATTATGATTATATTGCTATATAGTTTGATATGTTACAATAAGAGATCAAACAAAATACATACACGTCAATAAATTTCACATATATAGTCAGCATATAAATGTAGCTGTTTATACAATTCATTTTAGAATACAAAATAATGAATACATTGATCGCTTGACGACGAGTAAATATATATATATATATATATATATATATATATATATATATATATATATATATATATATATATATATATATATATATATATATATATATATATGTACGATATCCCCTGTATCATTCATAGTTCACCCTCCATCTCATACTCCATATTCTTATTTCAATTGAATACCTATTTTAACACGCTCTTCCTCTTTTATTCTTTATTTCAAAAAAATCACACCTTCCCTATTTTCAATGCTCTCCCCTTTTTATCGATGCATTTTTGACACCAAATGTTGTCCTCTTCATCAGCCCTAACCGACCCCTCTTACAGATTCACTGTTGTAATTCTTATCATTTTCAGAAAATGAGAATTAAGTTCAACACATAAAACATGCACCACTTATGATAATTTATTATAACTCTTGGACTCGTTCTGTTTGATGAACGGTGTCCTTTTCCCCTGTGGCAAGTTGAATAATTGTATACTTTCCTAGAAATAATAAAAACCAAAAGGCCAAACGTATGTGATATTAAGTGTTTTTGGTTATGTTACAACCCTTTAGACGTCCTTTAGTTCCGTCTTTGATCATTTAGATTTCAAATGATAAAGAAAGCGATCACAAGTAGAAAGAGAAATGGGGTCATACACCATGTTACCTTCTATCATTATGTTATCATGCATTGATCTATGGTGTCCTTCTTATTCTCATACATACATTTTATTCAAGTAATCCCCCTTGTATTCAAGTATCATCCCCCTGCTTTTTATTGTAAAGTATGTATATATCAATCTATTTTTCTCATCCATTCTTTTCCATGTTCACTATTTTCTATTCCTTTCAAATTCATATACTGTTTTTCTAAACAAAATTATTATATATGAACATACATTTTAAACAGTTATCTCCCTTTTTAAAACTGCCCTCTGACCCCTTATGTTCACTTTCCATGAAGGCAAATGAGGCAAAAGACTTACAGGTAAATGTGAAATATGTTTTTCTTTTTTTCTTTACATTTATTTACATTTTATTTATTTGTTTTTTTTTTTTACAAATGATTGGCAGCAAATGATTTACAGCGAAGTGATATCATGTTTCATGTCATGTTTCTTTATAAAACTTTAAATTGCATTTGTCACTATCTGTGTCGAGCTTGAACTGTGGGGAGGAGTGGATCATCGCAATAGATTCAGCATCAATGTCTGTATACTCTACTGAGACACAAACCTTGTGTTGAATACTCCGGAGATGTGACAGGAATTTCCCCCAGTTCCTGGCTGACATGTATACGCCAAATATTCTAAGGCTCGCTAACTGCGTCATGTGAGATACACTCAGTGTGTTTTCCCCCAGGTTTATGTACCATAGCTCTATAGACTTCAATCGACTCAGTTTGGTGATAGCCCCTACAACATTAGCATCAACATCCCTTGTGTCACCCCCATACCGTAAAAATTGTATTTGCGTTAGTTGAGTTATCACAGTGGCGAGGGACTCGCATTCCTGTTCATCACACCGCATGATACTTAATGCTGTGAGTGATGTGGAATGCTGCGGTAGGCATTGCACAATACTTGGTATATTTGCTACCTCCCATAGAAATACCGAAACAACAGCGTGATGGGTAGCACTCATCAATTCTCCTGTTATTCGCACTGCTTCACTCTCACAATACCTAGGAACAAGAAAAACATCAGAGATTTGGAATGGGGGTAGAATATTGATACCCATCAATGTCCTCATATGGGCCATCTCTTTGTACCACTCGCATTGTTTGCGATACAATGACCAGACTTTGTCTTCATGTTCTAGCCTCATTGTCTCCCTCCACAGTAAGATGCCTTGATCTGTCTCTGCAATACGTCCTACATGCTGCGATAGCTGACATCCGAGTTCGCTATCCAGCCCAGTCAGGTACATAATGACATTAGACAGACCACGGATCTTATCTATGGTGTCGCACTCATGACAGAATATTTGCAGGAGATCTGGATTACAGACAATGTGCATCGCTGCCATAAGTTCCTGTATAAGTTT
Source organism: Pteria penguin (assembly GCA_035048485.1). Taxonomy (NCBI): domain Eukaryota; kingdom Metazoa; phylum Mollusca; class Bivalvia; order Pterioida; family Pteriidae; genus Pteria; species Pteria penguin. The sequence continues at coordinate 5,465,015 of CM068592.1, forward strand.
GTGAAAAAAATTGACACTGATATTTTGAACATTCATCCCCTTACCCGGTGCCCAACATTGACTTATAAAACCCACCTTCAAGGCTAATTCTACTGTTGATTTCCCCATTTCTCTTTCTAAATTATTTTTTCTAAACACTAAGAGCGTAGTTATGGACATTAGATCATTGTATGCCACTTTACAGAAAGGAGTCAGGAAAGAATTTTAGGAAAGAATTGAAGCAGAAATGAGGATGAAGACAGTGTGTGTGTTGTAGACTTTGGTTCTGTTTCCTCTTTGTAATGTTTTTTGAGATAGTCTTTCACGTCCTTATTGTTCTTTTCAGCACGTTGTATGAGCATATCTATTATTGCAAGTGAGAAGTAAGTCAGTGATTTATCGGCACGTTTCTCTTCCCTTGTTTTACTATCTGTAGGTTTTTCCTCACACCAAACATAGCAAGAAGCAGTCAACATCATTGGTATCTTCATTAATTCTTTTATTTTAGAATATTTGGCCCTTTGCTTACAATAGTTTATTAGTGCATTGGTAAATCCTTCGTCATTACCGCCATATAAATGGGTCACAATACGTGGTATCAGCGTCTCATCGGATTCTGGATTGATTCCAATAATTTCTACCGCTTTATCCTGTGGTGTATAGTCTATCTGTAGCTTTTCTAGTTTCCAGGGTCTAGATGTCATAAATAATACACAGTTCAATAAGCCATTGGTATTTGGAAGCTTGTCAGAATCAGAGGACCACTCGTCCAGACCGTCTAAAACAACTAGACAACGAATATCTTTATTACAGAGTACAAGCGTGATAAGGTCTACTAGGTAAGGATCGTCCTCTGACAAACTGTCACATATCATGTCTAACACCTTTGTCCTGTCTGTTTTGACATGCCGCATCGAAACGTGAAATATAAATTCAAACTGAGAAAGGACATCTTGCATATCACTTTGTTTTCCTTGTTTCACTTTACACCACTCTTCTGAAAGTTTTAATCCATAGACAGTCTTGCCTCTCCCAGCTTCCCCTTTCATGAATATTCTTTTTATTGGTTTACCCGCATCGTTGAAAAACATTTCGTCTGTTTTTTCGATAGATTTTCTTTCAGGTTGCATTTCCTTCCCGATTATTTCTTTTGATTTTATGCCTTCCACAACGACGACAGGGGAGAAAAGCTGACTTAGAAGCATGGTTATTTTACCTAATGGTATTACTGGAATACACTGTGTTGCATTCCCATAATTTTCTACAAGTGAATCTTGTAAGCATTGTAGCTCTGAAATAACAGATAATATTTAAACATCTGTTTATAAGAAGACCATTAAGTTTTAATTATGTTTAAGATAATATAAGGCCCTTTTCATGACACTTAACTGTCCTGAAATCTCACAGTGACACGGTGCCTCGGTTTACAGTGTCCCATCCGAAGGACAGAAAAGTAGGCAGGAGATCAGAGTCGACAGCTGGTATCAAAATTGCATTTCCAATGCAATGCACAAGACCAATGTGCCCCTCCATATATGTGTATCAATGCTGAAGCTGTTATTCTGGCCAACTTTTTAACATTTAGCTTTCCCTTAAACCTAGTGTTACGAAAGGAGGTAATAACTAACACCCACATATTTTATAATAGGTATAAGAGGGTCTTAAATAGGAACTGGCAACCTGCAAGATATTGCCACTTAAGGTAAGTTTACAAATTTCAAAACAAAGCCCCAGATAGAATTTCCTCTGATCTTCAGTACTACATTAAGGTAATATGCTTCAATTTTACAATTCACCTGATCAGATAAAATTTATTGCAAAACCAAGCATTATGTATTAAATTCTTAACTATATGTATAATGATGGACGATGTGTTGAAAACGTCAAACCGTCCACTCTTTTATTTTGAAAATGGATTGTTGTTCATTTTACTGATAATATTTATTTTTTACCTCTTTGAGGGATACATTGTTGATGTGATTCTGTGGTGCTCTTGATTTTCGCTGTAAACACAAAGTTATACGTTCAATTCAAACAAATCTGCTGACAGTATCTTTTTTTAATTGTAATAATGATTCTGTGAGGAGTATCACTGTCTATACTGACTACTGGTAATATGGTGTAAATGGTCTATATTGACTACTGGTAATATGGTGTAAATGGTCTATATTGACTCTTGATTATATGCTGTAAATAGTCTATATTGACTGCTGGTAATATGTTGTAAATCGTATATATTGACTATGGGTAATACGCTGTAAATGGTCCATACTGACGTTTGGTCTCTTTGGTGTAAATTCTCTATATTGACAATAGGTGATAGGTTGTAAAAGGTTGACTAGAGGTGATGCAGGGCCTCTGGTTTTTTGGTTTTTTTTTTTTTTTTTTTTTTATTATTATTATTATTATTATTATTTATTTATTTTTTTGTTTTTGTTTTTGTTTATTTTTTTGTTTTTTGTTTTTTGTTTTTTTTTTTTTTTTTTTTTTTTTTTTTTTTTTTTTTTTTTTTTTTTTTTTTTTTTTTTTTTTTTTTTTTTTTTTGTTTAGTTCTTGTTTATGCCACACCAAGAGTATTTCACTTATGTCATTTAGAAAGTTATAGTCCAACATTGGAAAGGATTTAAACTTGGCTTCTCATACACGTTATCATTTTACGTTTTTCTGCATATAGATGCACAACGTTCTTACGCTATGCTTTATTGTATACGCTATTTGTAGAATTTTTAGAGATGGTGGCCACCACAATAAACAGACATGAGAAAAATTAAAACCCTCATCAGGACAATTTTGTAAAATTGCCTCAAGAAACCCCATGTAAAATATAAAAATATTGACTGGTATAGTTGAAAAGTAATATCCAATGTTATTTTTGTCCGAAGAGCAACCTGAAGAAAATATTATGCCTCTGATTTAGTTAGTTCCCTTTGTGTAAATTTTCTTCTGGAACTGTTAGAAATATTGAATTCTACAATAATATAAGCTCATTGTTTCAGCAACAATATGGTCTCCCTTTTTCTTTGTCTCTCTCTCTCTCTCTCTCTCTCTCTCTCTCTCTCTCTCTCTCTCTGTTTATCGGTTAATCGAGTTTGTTATGAAACACTTAAACAATATAATCTGTAACATTTAAACAATTTGTGTTTCTGAAGTATTTTCCAAATCGTTTCACCATGTAAAATTACGAAGGTGATAAAGAGAGCAGCCGATATAAATCACTGACTGTCCCAAAACATGGATTTACATGTTGCAATTCTGAATGTTTGCTACATAAGACCACTTCTTTTCCGGACGGAAATTTAGAAAGATAACGACGTAATATATAGCTTACGAAACCGAATGTAGCAAAATTCTCTCTGTCATGCTTAATTATTTTTAGTAGACATTAACTTTATTAAAGTTGCATTTGCAGGTTTCAAGTAGACTCACAGCTAATATTACTTTTTAAAAATGGAAACATACCCAGTTGTAGGAATCTAAGTGTTTCTTCTGATGTATCTACTGCAGGAACTGAAATACATACTTTGCTTTAAAGATATGAATTAATTCCTCTAAATTAAATATTTGGATTTATCTCAACTGTCTTGTACATGTATGATGATAAAAAAGAAACGATAATAATAATAATAATAATAATAATAATAATAATAATAATAATAATAATAATAATAATAATAATAATAATAATAATAAGGCTAAAAAGGAATTTTGGAAGAAGAGTTAACATATAATAGAAACATTGTGGGAATTATTAGTTTTTAGTACATATCTCAACATTTTTAGTTTTGCACTTTTAAAACGTACAATTTGTACAATCATAATGTATATGTCGGGAATCATTTTATCGTCGTACAAATTTATGACTGCATATGTAGATAGAACAGGATAAAAGACATAAAACATAAGGTCATCAAATCCAGTATAACTCACGTCGCCTCGATGTATATCTATACCACCATACAGCTACAATGATAACCACTGCCACTCCTACCAACCCTGTCAAGACTCCTAGTATTATTGGTACAGCGTCCTTCTTTTCTTTCCTAAACATCATAATGTAGACTAATATTATTGTTTGTTCTTAAATAATACTACATGTCCTATTCTTAGATATTGCAAGTTGTATAAAATGTCAATTATATATCTATTATTAAGTAAACGACGAAGAAGTACTGAAGGGTTACACATAAATCGAAGTTCATGGAAGAAAAGGGCGATATCGTGTATAATGACATATTCAGACAAATGCAAACCCCCATTCAACTGAAGGTAGCAGTAAGTGTCCCCTGCTCGCATGTTACACCCGTCATAATAGTCCTACAGCTACTCTTCAAGTTCAAAAAGTACATATATTTATATACACACATACGTACATGAGAAAAACAAACACACTTTCTCAAAGTATCCCATTCCCAGCATGAAACGGTGTTGAACTCAAATTCTGGCGTTGGAGACGCATGTGAAAAAAATCTTTCTATGTATACATATAATGTCAACTCGGGTATAAATAAAAAGTTCAAGATGGTTAGTTTGTTCAGAGCAGAAAATTTTGTTTAACATTCTTGAAAAGGAAATCTCTAATTGCCCCTAGTCCCCATATCGAAAATAGAACTTCCTCAGTGAGTATTTCAAACGGAAAGAAACCTCGCTATCAGGACGAAATATTCCTATTTAGAACATGTCCTAGCATTGTGAAGACGCCATATGCCGGAAAGGAAGATATGTCCCAACTCAGGAAAGCGATGTAAATAAAAGCTGTCATTGCAGTCTCGGATTTTGTGTAGTCTTTATAAAATTGACGAAATATCAATCAATTTCCTCCTTATATGTCAGAAATCAGAGTTACGTTTGTCGTTATTGCATAGTCAATTAGAAGTTTTACACAACAAACAGTGGCATAAGTCGTAATGGATAAAGGATACTTTCTGTTGTTTGTAAAGTTAGGCCACATATAATGATCCAATCCGTCTCTCCCCCTATCTGTCTGTCCATATGTTTGTCTGTCCACCTTTCCCTCGTCCACCTGTCTGTTCTCTGTCTGAATGTCTATTTTTCTGGCCATTTGTCTGTCTTCCTCCTCCTGAAGGAAATCCATTACCTATTTGCTGACCCCTTCAATATCAAGTTACTGTCCTCGGCCAAAGATCGCCTCAGAAACATGAATTTGTAATGGATAACGGAACAATAACAAGAGACACAAACTTGATTAGGGACATTTACTGTTAAATCAATAAATCTAATAAATACAAGTTTCTTGATAAATAAATCCTTCTAAGCATATGGATTTTATAAGTATCGCCTTTTTTCAATTGAAATATACCAGGTAGCCTATATATATCTTATTATAGTTGTAGTCATGTTTGTGCATGTACATGTATTTGTCTACATTTATATACTACTTTAACGGTGGTTGAGTATTTTTCAATAAAGACACTTTCAACATGCATTAGAAAGATATAAAGAAAGATACGCTAATTCATCTAACAGCCATATGTATATATTTTCAGATTTGAGATGATATGTTAGATCATCACCTTTGTTTTCCTGCTCTCACAGATGTAGAAACAGAGAGAAGGATTCTTTTACAAATCGTATTCGGTCCTTTTGGTTTCAATACTGCTCTTCAAATATTTATATAATATGAGAATTCCAACTATTGGGCCACGAGCATCACTGAAGAGACATAAGTTGTCGAAATGCGCATCTGGTGCACAAAATTAAAATGTATATATTTTCTATATCTATTATAACCACTAGGCCGGTGTCACTGCTGGTGGACTGATACTCCCCGAGGGCATCATAAGTCTAGTTTTCAGTGCTTTTGTACTGACTTGAAATATATACTTCAAATTTGCCGTCATGAAATTATGTAAATAATTTTAAAACTAAGGAGTATCTCCTTCATGCATAGCTCTGTCCTTAGATTGATTCTTTGGTTCACTTTTTCGGTCATTTTGGTTTCAATACTGCTCTTCAAATATTTATATAATATGAGAATTCCAACTATTGGGCCACGAGCATCACTGAAGAGACATAAGTTGTCGAAATGCGCATCTGGTGCACAAAATTAAAATGTATATATTTTCTATATCTATTATAACCACTAGGCCGGTGTCACTGCTGGTGGACTGATAGTCCCCGAGGGCATCATAAGTCTAGTTTTCAGTGCTTTTGTACTGACTTGAAATATATACTTCAAATTTGCCGTCATGAAATTATGTAAATAATTTTAAAACTAAGGAGTATCTCCTTCATGCATAGCTCTGTCCTTAGATTGATTCTTTGGTTCACTTTTTCGGTCAGTTTGGTTTCAATACTGCTCTTCAAATATTTATATAATATGAGAATTCCAACTATTGGGCCACGAGCATCACTGAAGAGACATAAGTTGTCGAAATGCGCATCTGGTGCACAAAATTAAAATGTATATATTTTCTATATCTATTATAACCACTAGGCCGGTGTCACTGCTGGTGGACTGATAGTCCCCGAGGGCATCATAAGTCTAGTTTTCAGTGCTTTTGTACTGACTTGAAATATATACTTCAAATTTGCCGTCATGAAATTATGTAAATAATTTTAAAACTAAGGAGTATCTCCTTCATGCATAGCTCTGTCCTTAGATTGATTCTTTGGTTCACTTTTTCGGTCATTTTGGTTTCAATACTGCTCTTCAAATATTTATATAATATGAGAATTCCAACTATTGGGCCACGAGCATCACTGAAGAGACATAAGTTGTCGAAATGCGCATCTGGTGCACAAAATTAAAATGTATATATTTTCTATATCTATTATAACCACTAGGCCGGTGTCACTGCTGGTGGACTGATAGTCCCCGAGGGCATCATAAGTCTAGTTTTCAGTGCTTTTGTACTGACTTGAAATATATACTTCAAATTTGCCGTCATGAAATTATGTAAATAATTTTAAAACTAAGGAGTATCTCCTTCATGCATAGCTCTGTCCTTAGATTGATTCTTTGGTTCACTTTTTCGGTCATTTTGGTTTCAATACTGCTCTTCAAATATTTATATAATATGAGAATTCCAACTATTCGGCCACGAGCATCACTGAAGAGACATAAGCTGTCGAAATGCGCATCTGGTGCACAAAATTAAAATGTATATATTTTCTATATCTATTAATGACTATGCATACCTCTCAGGTGGTTTCTCATAATACCCAGGCGTGGTATCAGTTATACTCAACTCTAATGGTGTAGACGTGGTATAGCCCGTAGTTAGTATCGTTGACTTTGCATAATGGTGTAGGCATATGGGATCTAGAAATAAAGAATTAAATGAACGTGTTTCTACTCTGGTACTGAAAACAATATTATTTTTGTCAGTCTAGTCAATAGCCAGTCGAATTATCGGTTCTTTGATTATACTGCTATTGTGGCGAGCGGCAAGATGGGTCTGTAAACTATTTCTTCATACCAATACACCGATCCAGTTTCCTAAAAGATCAAACAATTTGGCGAAAATTTGATTGTATTGACGTCATTAAAAGTCAAACAAGTCCAAAACCTGATTTTATCATCACCACAAAGAAAGTCTTCTAAACGCCTCTTCTCTACACGTGTACTGATTGATGGGTGTCACTTAGGTGATACCACAGCTGCATTGCAATCTTTTAATTACCTACCGTGTTTTATTATCATTGAGGGTTAAGCAAGCCGAACCCTTGATTTTCACATCAGATGTACACCAAGAGAGTCTTCTAAACTCATTTTCTTTACAGGTGTGATAAGTTATGGTTGTCACTTATTAATACTACAGAACCTAATATTTTGGTATTTTCGTGTGATTATTATTCTTTGTATACATATGGTGACTTTGTCAAACAGGTGAATTAGACGTCTTTTCTTTCCACCAGTTAATTTAGCGTTTTACATTTCCTTCATTAAGTTTTTGTTGAACTTAGATAACTCTAAGTGTAAATACCCAGAAAAATCACTTTAGAGTTTGTGAAGTGTTGTTAAGTGTATCGCAGGAAGTTCTATATAATATTGTAGTTTTGAGTCGAGTTGTTCGAAAGTAAAATCAAGGTCAGATGCATTATCAGATGAATTTTCGCCAAACTACGAAGCAGAATCACGCAGGCGGAAAATATAAAGGTCAAATGCGTGATAGCATGCTTGTAAGATGAACATATGATGCCAGTTTGGTAACTGTGGACATATGGTGCCAGATTGGTAACTGTAGGACGTATGATGCCAGTTTAGTAACTGTAGGACATATGATGCCAGTTTGGTAACTGTAGAACATATGATGCCAGTTTGGTAACTGTAGGACATATCATGACAGTTTGGTAACTGTAGGGCATATGATGCCAGTTTGGTAACTGTAGGACATGATGCCAGTTTAGTAACTGTAGTACATATGATGCAAGTATGGTAACTGTAGAACATATGATGCCAGTTTGGTAACTGTAGGACATATGTTGCCAGCTTGGTAACTGTAGGACATATGATGCCAGTATGGTAACTGTAGAACATATGATGCCAGTTTGGTAACTGTAGGACATATGTTGCCAGTTTGGTATTTGTAGAACATATGATGCCAGTTTGGTAACTGTAGGACATATGATGCCAGTTTGGTAACTGTAGGGCATATGTTGCCAGTTTGGTAACTGTAGGACATATGATGCCAGTTTGGTAACTGTAGGACATATGATGCCAGTTTGGTAACTGTAGTACCTATACTTTTTGAATACTGAGTCATTCCAACCTACTTACCGGACATCGACTGTAAAGCGAACGCAGATGCTGGGGGATAAGCTCATCTCATCTTCATCGAGGTGAGCTATAAATCACGTAACAACAAGGAGGATGTCAGCCGAACAGTGAAGCGGTATATACATTATTGTTATGACAAGAAGAAAATTAGAATCAAAGAGTTTGACGCATACGATGTCCTCGGCACTTATTATTAACGTTTGTTTATGATATGATAAATGATATCCTCTGTTCATTTATCGTGGAAATAAAATACGTAGTATATGGCGGTTTTATTTATTTTATTCTAATTCCGTTGTCTATTGACATTTAAAAAAAACTAGCAAAAGGGGTTGCTTGCGTTGTTTGAGCATGTTGTTGTTTTCTTTTTTTGACAAAGGTATATGTATTGTACTGCAAGGGACTATCACAAATGGGCGAGTTTTATCGAAGTTTTGAGTTTCAGTAGATCAAAATTGAGATTGTATATAACAGTAAAATGTACAGCAATGTTGTCGGGGCCACATGATTATTACGAAATTTCAGTATATATACTTACATTTGTACAGTTGATTAGACCAGTACTCAGGATCATCTCTCTTAGGACATCCTAATCCATTACAGGGATGGAAAATAAAAGCAATGATAGTAGATCCATCTGATGTATGCAATACCCATGGACAACCATCTGAATCAACATTAAAAATAACATAACTATACTTAGTATGATAAATATTATTATATATCTAAACTTAATATTATTTGTTAAGAAATTGTCCAAACCGAAGACGGACAATAAAATAAGGTCAAACGAAAGAAATACAAAATACAATTAATTTACCTATAATCTGACTGACTGCGATACTACATGGTAATGCTGTATGTTCATATCCAGGAGCTCTACCAAGTATGAAGTTCTATTTATCCCTTTTGCATTATCTCTTATTAATTCATAAGGGAAACAGTACACATGCTAATTGTATGACTGGATTACATCAATTCTCATAGCAAACTAACTAAGTCCTTCCTCTGAACTGCAGGGACAATGACCACAAAATGAGTTTTTGTGATAAAATGTCTCTGAGGTCATACACAATAACACAGATAGACTTAAATGATTACTCGCTTGAAGACTTAATAAAGCATCCATTAAGATGGAATCGCTTTATATGCAATGTACATACATGTTTTCCCTAGAAAACAGAATGTGAATCCAGGAGTTTGTTGAATAAGGATAAGCATGGCATGTTTAGCTGTCCTCGCCAATATTACTGCTAAGTAAAATCATTGAAATTCTTCGAGGAATCATCTATAAAATTTGCAAAGACAGATCAGATCAGCGCAAATGAACCCGCAAGACCATGAAGGTGCCAACTTCATCATGATATACTCACATTCTCGTTTAGATGAAGGGTTTATTAATTCGGGGGTCATGCATGTTTCCATCAAGGTACCTAGATCATCTTGTATACAGTGATACACTTCCGGTGTTACACATTCAAAGACTTGTGCCCTGGATTGCCATGCTGTCTTGTTTACCGGGCATTCTTTCACAGTTATACGAATAGCACCCGTCAAAGGCAGTAGAATAAGAAAGTCAAGAATCAAATGTATCATCTCAAACCTGAATATAAGATTATATATATTTTACTGTAAGATTAAACGTTATCATTGACTTAACATTACATAACGTTAGTCACAAAAATAATTTATTAAAGTACATTCTTGGGGCATATTACTAGATTATAGCGTCGATAGATTTTGTCGAAAAACACTCATAGGATATATAAAGCGTTTCATCTTCCCCATTTTCAGAAAAAAATTCTTCTTTCTAGAATAGATCTAGTTTTTTGTACTTGTTTCACGTTTCACCGTCTCATTTGAAAGACAGAAACAATATACTCAGCCGTTTAAACTACAATTAAACACGAGACATGATTTTACACCATAACGTGGCAAAAAAAGCCCTACAGATTTTTTAGACCTCATGTATTAAGGATTTTGTTTTTTTTTTTCAACTTGTTTTTCATTTTCACTGATTTTCTATGTCCTCTGGTTTCATGATTTTTAGACTTATGGTTTGGATTTATCCATCATCTTTACATGCAAGATTAACATTGCATTTCAATTCTTAAATACTTTCCCCTGAATTTTCTAACTGCCTTAATCATTTATTCTTACATATTACACATGTATACCAGTTAGATTAGAAATTCTAAACAAATAGCAGTTATGGACAATGGGGAATTGACTAAAAAATAAAAACAAAACAAAACATGCATTTTATATTTTTAAATTCAACAAAATATGCTCAATCAAAAAACCCAAGTACTCCTCACTCAAACTCAAACTCACGTTATTATTACAAAAGCAGTGACTTGTAAATTTAAAAGTGACCAAGGGTATACATTAACACATGAGTGAAGAGTGAGAGAAATGACAGAAATAAGCGTTGATTTCCGATTTAGGACATTATAAAATTTCATCTCTAATAACTATTTATCTGTTTGCGTTTTGGAGAATCTTCTCGAGATATGTAGAGACTCGTGGTTACTAGTATATATAATGTTTGCATTTAAATCCCTATGAATCATGTCAAGGTTCATGTCTTCAGACATATACTGAATGTATTTAAATGTAATTTACCTGCTTGTTATTCTCGGTATTTCATTGAAATTTTGTCGTTCATAAGGGCAATCAAATGCCATTGCGAATTTCAGTGGAAGTCTTGGTGATCTATTTATTGTTGTTTCATTTTGTTCAGCCATTAGATGCAGGTATACCATTACCCAATGTTGTGTTTTACTTACACACAACACAACAAAACAAAACGCTTGTTGTTGTTAAGATCTAAACAATTAGAAGGTCCTTTTTATAAAATGTTTGGCGACATTGTTGCAGATTTTTATCTCTCTAGACCCTCGTGCACATTAGAAGCATGCCATTTCCTATGTCAAACGTGCAGTACTCTTAATTAGCTATTTATGATAACATTTAGGGGTACTAGAACAAGAAGTACAGAGCTTTCTAAGCCAAGTCGCTTATCACAGTCATATAAAAAACTGTAGGGTATCGTGGCGTCACAAAGCAGAAACTGCAGGGCACCGTGACGTCATATCAAAAATTGCAGGGGTATCGTGAATACCCTTGCAGTTTTTAAATCTGACAGCAAATGAGATCTCGTGTTGCAAACAAGATGCATTAGAATTAGGGATAGATTTTACATTGATTGTAAGGATATGTGTTTCATATATAAATAATAGGAATGATGTGTTTTAAGGGATAAAAAATATAAACAAAAATAGATTTCAAAAAAATTACGAAGCTGGTGTGGCCTAATTGATAAGGTGCTCGGCTCGTGACCAAGGGGTCCCGGGTTCGACTCCCGCCCTGGCACACCGGTGTTCTCTCTTTCGTATGAAACAGTAAAAGCCGAGGTCCCGTGTCACGGTAGGCGTGACACGTAAAAGATCCCTCACTGCTTCGGGTGGTCCGCTGCAAAGGTTGAAATTTGTGTGCAATGCATCAGGCAGATGCCCTCACCATATACGTGAAATAATCATGGAGTGACGTAAAACAATAATCAAACAATCAATAAAAATCAAATAAAATAAGAAAGTAACTGTTGTCACATGACTATGGCACCAACAACAATGTACCACAGTGGACATTCACGGACCCCTGAAATTTAGAGGTGAAACCAGGTGCCCGGGAGGAGTAAGGGTCTCCTGTTTGGCTATCCACACCCGTCTTGAATGCCCTTACATACAGACGTAACAATATAATTCAGCACTGTATATATACACGAATGTGAACAAACATTGGGTAGAAAGCGTAACAGCCACATTACATCAGGAAAAGGGGTATGATAACTCTTTAGTCAAACCCAGAAACCATATTTGTTGAAAAAGAATCTGGCAAGCCGAGAGAGCCATTTTAACCCACTTTCATAAACTTATCTACTTATTTCTTGCTGCCTTTTCCATAGTATGACGTTTAAATAATAAAACGAAAACCATAAGTGTTCCTTTATTTGATCGCATTTGGTTTATTGAGATGTGGCTACCCGAACGGATCCCTAAGATTACGCCACATTACAATACTTGTTACTATGACGTCATAGAAAATATCATTCGCTAACTTTTTCTTTTTGAACGGTCATCCTGAAGTTTGGATTTGCACGTGAAGCAAATATGCAGAAGTAATTTGTATATAAACCATGTAATGATAGAGGAAAGCAATTTTTATTAATGTGTATTGTTTCTGCATATTTACTATATAATTGAAATATTTTCTAGCAAGTGGTTGTCAGACTATTTATTTATTTTTAATGTTTTGAGGTCACATTTGTATGACAAAATCTGCTAGCACCCAACCCCACCCCCAATGCCCTTCATAGAGAGAATTTAATAAGTGGACATTATGGTAAACTTTTTTCGACTCGTCGATTTGCTATTAAAATATATATTCTTTAATCCTGTCAATATCGAAGTCTAAATATTTAGATAGACACCTTTCTGGTTTTCTTGTCACAATCTAGTCCAACAGCTAGATTTGTAGATAGATGACTAAAAATATCTTATCTATTTTTATTGAATTCCCACCAGTAGTTTTTGGATAAACAGGCGCAAAGTACAGAGTTGGGAGAGTAGCGAGGGCACAAGCAAGTAGGGAGGATGTGTTGTACGTTGTGCTCTTCCACATTTCGGTCTCCGCTTTGCCACTGATAAGCTTGTTATATGGCATGCTGTAACCCTTCTTTATTCTGTATGAGAAATCAATGTAACAGACGCTTTACCTTTAGAGACGTTGACAGACGATACAAATTAAACTGAGGACAACAATTTGAAGTGATATATTCCGTTGTTTAATAATTTCGAAATCACGTGAAGTGTAGATTTTCGGAGATCTATTTTGTTGAGTTGGATATCGTCAGTTGGATGCCGACAACAAAACTAAATTTAATATTGTAAGGTCAAGATATAAAAAAGCAAACAAAAATAACATGAATACAAGGGGTGTTTCCCTGAGAGATTATGATGAGTGATAATTGCGCAATAGGTAATTAAGATATTGTGTTGACTAAAACCTAATTCGCTTCTAAATATTCAAAATCGACATTGAGTTTTATTTACAAGAAAAGAAGTTTAAAAGAAAAACAAAGCACATTTTCATAAGATATTATAGTTCCTTTCTCTGTGAAATCATATGATTGATTTATATAGCGCACTAACCTTTATCAACAGGCATATAAGATTGGCATTGCCATTGTGAATATACCTTGACAAAGAGTGGTTAAAGTACAGATATTCCAACTAGTAGTTTTGGATAAACAGAAGTAGATTGCAGGGAGGGTAGAGCAGCTAATTTACGGGCGATTGGGGAAGAGTTGTCAGTGGTACTCCACCCCACACAATTGTGCCTCTCGCTATGTCACTGATAAGTTTGTTATATGACAGGTTGCAACGCCACGTCTCTATTGTTATCCTAAGAGATATTTCAATGTAAAAAAGGTCTTACCTAGAGAGACATCAAGGAGCTATGACAAGTTTTCTTCCTAACATTTATTCTTCTTCAATGTTTGTTTCTATTTAATCACGTGACTAGTACCTGACAGTAACTTCTATATTTAGGAGTTATAGTGTGTATCAGAAAACGTGAAAAGAAAAGAAGTGGTTAATATAAGATGGGGAGGGTCGATTTCAGATCTAAGACGATATTACTCATGTAGAAGGTGTCCATTTATGTAGTTTTATGTCTAACAATTATTTATCTGTTTTCGTTTCAGTGAATCCCAGCGACACATGCAGAGGCACATGTTTGTTATTGTCTATTATTGTTCCATTTAAATTCCTGTGAGTCTTCTCTAGGTACATGTCTTAAGACATTTAAATATTATACACTAGGTGGTTGGTATTTAGATAGAAGTTTTGATGTGACTGACTACTGTGTAAATTTTATGTCAGTATTTTCAGAGGAACAGAACGAAAGGGCTGCCAGGTTTAAACATTTGTAAATAAAAGTAGTGTAATACCCATGACAAAAGATTCATAGAAAGAAATAGAGGGCAAAAGCATGAACCTCGAAGGGATAATGGGATATCCAGGGTGGAAAAGTGGAACCTGAAGCGATAGACTGGTGAAAGGGATGATTGATATCCAGGGCTGAAACCAAAGATTACAGGGTATAACCTCCAATCTAAAGTTACATCTAGGGTAAAAAGGGGGAGACCAAAGAGGACGAAAGATTCAAAAAGTGATATTCATGGTAAAGAAAGAAGGGGTTAAAGGACTTTGCATGATATCTAGGATAAAGAAAAAAGATGGGTTAGAGGAAATATCGTGATATCTTAGATAACAGTAAGGGTTAAAGTAGGTGTCTGATATCTAGGATAAAAAACAAAGGGATTCGGGGAGGTAGGATATTTGGGATTAAAGAGTAGAAGTGAAGGCAGTTAGTGTCTTATCCAGAAAAAAGGAAGGAGGAGTTCAAAAAGAGGTACATTGACAACTAGGACCAGTGCTGAAAAATGAAAGGAACACGATGATTACCCAAATATACTTTGTGTTCCCACAGTAAATATTTAAGGTGATAAAGGATGGAATCCAGGGTTGATATAGCTAGGGGCATAAATCAGCATCATGGCCATGAGAGAACACAATATTCCTTTTCAGATGTTTGTCAAAAGTGAGCCAAAAGCATTATCACCTCATTTTTAAACACTAATAGCAACAAAAAGATTTTTAAAAAATAATTTCGCAGTTGAAACCCCCTTTACCCCCCCCCCCCCCTTAAACAATCGAACATACTTTAACATACTTTGTGGTATGTGAGATGGTGGGGCTGTCACCAACCTGGCTTCGTGGGTTTTCTCCGGGTACTCCGGTTTCCTCCCACACAAACGACACCCTCACCCGCCAAGATCTGTGCCAACGAGCAAGATTTATGTAAGTTGTTAACTTGTTTCTTAATCGTTGTAAAATAAATAAAGTTTAAATCTAAAACAATCGAAAATATAAAACAAATAAGCAAACAAAAACGAAACCTTTCAAGCCATCTTTCTAAATCACTGGTGTATTCAGTTTGTTATCTATGCAGTTAGACTGAAGAATAAGATTGTCAAGAGGGTTCCCTGTGCAGCCTTGTCACCCTGCCCTGGATCCACCCCGTTGTTAGATCTGGCAGGAAAACATGTACTTACCGAGTTTCATTAATATATTTAAATTAGTTCTGAAGGAGTTCAACCAACAAAACATAAGGTTATAGACTTATAGTATACCCCCCCCCATCCCCCCCCTTTCCACTCTATCTGTTTTGTTTTGTTTTTATTATTATTTTTTTTTTGTTTGTTTGGTTTTTTTTTGGGGGGGGGGTTGTTTTTTTGTTTTTGTTTTGTTTTGTTTTTTTGTTTTTGTTTTTGTTTTTTTGTTTTGTTTGTTTTGGGGGGTTGGGGGGGGGGTTCTTGTAGGACAGCTTAAAATGTATTTAATCGACGTCCAATAAGAAAGACACATCCAGCACTTTTATACAAGGTGTTTATCATACAACTTATATCGTTTACTTTAGTACATCCCGACACTTAACAACCCCCCCCCACCCCAAAAAACCCAAAAAAAACAACAACAACAAAAACCCCCAAAACAAAACAAAAACAAACAAAACAAAAGACAAAAACAAACACAACCTAAGACCCTCAAGAGTCATGCTTCTTTTGTTGGTTGGTAGATAATTTGGTGTTTTACGTCGCTTTCAACATTTTTTCAGTTATATCGCGGCATGGAAGCAGCCTCTTAAACATAGTGGCACCATATGCGCATTTCGACAAGTTATGTCTCTTTAGTGATGCTCGTAGTCGAATGATTGGAATTCTCAAAGTATATAGAAATAAGAAGAGCAGTGATGGAGCTAAAATGACTGAAAAGTGAATCTAAGAATCTATCTAAGGACAGAGCTATGCATGAGGGAGATATTCCTTAGTTTTAGAGTGATTTACGTAATTTAATTTTAAGTATATATTTCATGTCAGTACAGAAGCACTGAAAACTAGAATTATGATGCCTTCGGAGACTATCAGTCCACCAGCAGTGACACCGGCCTAGCGGTTATAATAGATATAGAACATATATACTTTTTAATTTTGTGCACCATATGCGCATTTCTACAAGTTATGTCTCTTCAGTGATACTCGTAGCCGAATGATTGGAATTATAAAAATTATTATTATTATTGTTATTGTTTTTAACATTGCACTATGCAGAGTTAGAAAAGAAAGCCGGCACCAACCTGAGAAGCCGAAGTAAGTTCTATTGAGGTAGATAAACCATATTCCACCTTGAAACACCAGAAGTTGAAGTACGCTGTAGTATAACAATCAAACAATGCAGATGTCCAGACTGTGTTCTAAAGCATTTCCAATACCTTCACTTTCATACAGAACGAGTGTCCTTCAGTTGAGGCAATGAACTATGGTATTACATTGTAAATATTCAGATTAATTGGTTTGCTGAAGAATAATTCAGATCAAATTGAATGATCAAAGTACTGAGAGTACTGAAGGTTGGTTAGTTGGTTGATTGGTGTTTTACGTCGCTTCCAACAATTTTTCAGTTATATCGCGACATGGAAGCAGGAGGTTACCAACCTCTTAAACATAGTGGCACAACCTGGAATCGAACTCAGATCATCGGCACCGAGTACTGATGGAAGGTGATTAATGAAGCACACTGTATAGTCAACAGTAGCAACGTCAAGCGTGGCATTATATGGCCGTCATTTAGCTTGTAGGAATTAATTTGAAAGTATTGAAACATTCCCACATTGCCAAAAATTCTGTGAAATGTTATTCAAATCCGTGCAATTGGTAAAAAGTTATGGACTAGACAGAGGGTTTACTCATCATATACAATTTGACCTTGACCTTGCATATATAACTTTGGTTTAAAGTCAAGACACACCAATGGGTTCTGGGCAACAATTCGGTGAAATATTAGGTATACTCAAATCTATGCAAGGGGTAAAAATTATGGCCTAGACAAAGATTTACCCACAATATGCATTGTGACTTTGACCTAGCGGATACATCCTTGGTTCAAGGTCAAAGTACATCCTCTGATCCTGGCCAGCAATTCTGTGAAATATTCTGTCAAATCTATACAAGGGGTAGAAAGGTATGGCACAGACTGATTTACCCATCATACACATTGTGACCTTGACCCTGAAGATACATGTATAACCTTTCAGTCAAGGTCATGACACACCCTTGGGTCCAGGGCAACAGTTCTGTGAAATATTATTCAAAGTCATGTATGATTGAGTAGACTGACAAATACTTATTTTCACGAGTTCTTTCCAACTGCCCCCCCCCCCCTTTCTTTTTTGGCAATCCTAGATACGCCACAGTTGATATCCTAAATGATCATATAGAATCTGAATTCTAGCAAACCATATTAATATCCGACCGAGGTAATACTCGATGTTGACTGTCTATCACACGCGTGCATTTTCTAGAACATTACTCTTTGCGTTCTGTTTAATCAGGGGGAAGGCTGGCTCTAGCGTGAGCGTTCCCCGTTGAGGGGAAGGCTCTCTGTAGAGTAGGACCGCCGGGGGAAAGTCTGGCCATGAGAGGAGGCTAACTCTATAATGGTCATTCCGTTTATCAAAATTATAAGTTTACGCAGTGTAAGGAATTGTGGCCCTATCATTTTAATAGGGCCACGACTTGCGGCTAAGTTTAAATATACCACCTTGGGCGTAAAGTAGGATATTGTCATAATAAATCATAATGAACTAACAGGATATTCAATTTCAACGGAAAATGGAGTTATTCCCAGGACAGTAAGAAGCATCCTCAAGCATGTATATGATATTCCCAAATCAAAATGCATCTTTCATTTCCCCCAGCTGACAATATCAACAGGGACTTATATCTTATATCTAATCCACATACCTGATCAAATAATTCAAGATTTCTAAACTGAGGGTAGGATGGGATATGACCCTGATATGATCAAGGTAACTGAATACGATAAAAGCGATTATTTCATCTTTAATACATTTATATATTTATGTATATTGTATATA
The DNA here is from genome assembly GCA_035048485.1 of Pteria penguin. Lineage (NCBI taxonomy): Eukaryota > Metazoa > Mollusca > Bivalvia > Pterioida > Pteriidae > Pteria > Pteria penguin. The sequence continues at coordinate 5,483,796 of CM068592.1, forward strand.
TATCTCTACATGAGGTCATTGAGGAGGTGTATGTGGAGTGTCGAAAATAATGTTAAATTCATGGACTTGATGTATATTCCTACTAATATTGGGAGTAAATGACTTGATTTGCAGATTTGGATATTTGGAATTACACAGAAACTATGGGGTAGATCCAGAACCTCAACAGCTATTGGGGGGGGGGGGGGGGGAGCCGATAAACAACTCACGAGTGGGAATGTCTGCAAGACCGAAAGGGTCGATTTGGGGGGGGGGGGGGGGGTTCAGGGGGCTTCCCCGGGAAAAATTAAAATACAGTGTATGTAAGCAAATTGAAGGACTCTGTAGCGTCTTTGAACTGTATGATTGTCGGGAAAAGTAATTGTAAAAACAATTGTCCACTTCAATGAAATCAGTGCATATACCAAGCATCCTGATGGATCATATCTCCTTTTCACTGTGTCTGCAGCTTCGATCAAGTTTTAACCGGCGTTAATTTTGAAAAAAAATATTATGCAATTGATAACATCTGTAGTGTATTATCTAGGTAGTGATTGATTTAATATGACAACATTTACTTTACAAAGATGTCTTTGTCGCCCACCCCCTATGCTTCCTGTCGGAAGGAGGCACATGCAATGGTTGAATCTGCACCTGAATCCCTGAAGTATAAAATTAGTTTGACCTCTCCGAACTTCCTCCTTTTTTTGACAATCGCTTAAGTGTTGATTAGAGATGTTATAAATACCTATAACCAAAATGGAATGGATAGGTCAAATTTTCATGAGATGACCTAAACAATTTGCACCATACGTACCGTAGACTGTGTCTGAAATGTGAAATTTAAACGGATTATATCAAAGCATCACCAGAACGGAAGGTGGGCAATTGTCTGTAATTCGGAAATTAGTTTTTAAGAATTTGTTACAAAACTAAATCTAATTTTAAAGGAAAGATACGAAAAAGGTACAACATTTTGCATCTCTTTCTCTCTCTATTTGTATTACTTTCATAAGAATTTGACCGTCACATGCAGACTAGATCTACAATGTATGAATTTTCTAGTCGTGCCTGATTTTATGGTTATGCCATTCACTGTTAGAGATCCTTTGTCTGGACGAACATGTTCTTGGAAATTTAATTCAATACCCCATGTAGATTAATACCATTTTTACAACATCTTGTGAAAAGCTATAGATCTTAATCTTAAAAAATAAAATAAAAAGCTATCGATATACAAACTAGTGAGATATATTACGGATTAAAATTAGCGTCTAGAAAAGAAGAAGACTAAGGAAGGATTTTCAGAGTAACAGAGGAATAGTGAGGTCTTACGTGACATAACAAAAGATCTTTAAATAACAAAGAAATTAAAGCTAATGTCCTATGACATATTTAAAATATAGTCATTATGCATATTTAAATATCAGAATATTTCAAATATGTCATAGGACACTAACTAAATACATGTAGATGAAACTCGCATAATTTTTTCATGTATATAAAAGCAATATAGCAATGTATAAAGGTGTGCTTAAACATCAAATCACGATATTCTACTTGTCTTTTCGGAAATTTCGGTCCCCCATAGTAATTTTCAAAGCTGCTTTATATACATGCATATATATGCACCCGACTTACAAACAGTAGAAATACTGTTAGATTATTCACCGTGACTAGAAATGCAAGTTCTTTACGAATATTTTGTATATGAAATGCATTTGATCTTCTCTATATGTTTACTGTGACAGTGTCACTGTGTGAAATAATCCTCTATGTTGACATACGTCATGGACGAACAAAGTTTCAGTACGATGTTTCAGTGCAGTATTATGTGTTGGTACCATTAGTTGTTCATTTTGATGCACATAGGTTTCAGTATATTCTGAGACAAATGTATAACTCAGAATGGTTTAACAATCACAACGACCATTTCGAGGTTCAAAATATTTTCTACTTGTACCGAAACGTCTTATTTCTGTACTAAAACGACCATGTACCCAAATGTCCTTGCATCGAAACATCTATAATCCCTTATACTTAGTCCGAACGCGTAACCTCTGACTAATTATATACGTAAACATTGCAAAAAACTATATATGTACAATATACATGTCGAATAAACAACGTCATGCATATAAGTGAAGGAGTGCATATATATGAAACACATTAAAAACAAAACGATTGATCTACCTTGAGCGAAAGATAGCCATGGTTCAGGAATAAACCGACATATGGAGAGCAGGAATAGTTTTCAAATAACTTTATCTCATAAATAAAAATACACTAAATCTATATATTTTAGCAAATTTCAATATGTAAAGCACAAATTCTTTAACTTTAGTTGCTAAAATTGAAATTTATGTAAGTATCACATGATTTGCTTGGGGATTATACTTTTGTTACTGTTTAGGGCGGACGAAAGTTTGATTAACATCGGTTTCCAAATTGGGATGAACGGCGACTTAGGGAAGCTGATTACATCACCTTCCAATCACCTATTCTTTGAATATAACCTAGGTAATGCCTTTCCCTAGGGTCCGGGCATTAGCCACTTTCTCTTCTACAACATTGTAAGACTATAAGAAGTTCTGATTTGGAAAAAAAGATAAAAATGATTATAATTATGTAAATAATTAATAGATATAAATAAACAATTTTTATTTAATATCCAATATTTTAATTAAAGTGACCATGCTTCCTTAATTGTTGACAACACTTCTTGATGAACAATAAGACATAAGATCATATCCAATGCACAGCCCTCAAAGGTTCACTCTATAAAGCACCAGAGTGGAGACTCCTTTAAAGTAGCAGCTTAGAAACTCCCTCAGTAGCAGATTTAGAGGAGGGGGCAAACATACCGCTCAGCATCTCGTGACACACTCGAGACATAAGATCACATTGAATACACAACCCTCACAGCGGTTCTGTTGCCTCTGTAGAACACCAGACTTGGGACTCTCTTGAAGCAGCAGCATCGGAACTCCCTCCATGGTCTGTCACTGAATTATAAAATTTCAAACTTCTCGCGTCCCCCCTCATGCAACTTGATTAACAAACATAAAAGACTATGAGGATGGACCGCGCATGTATACTTTGCGTTTATTTAGAATCGTATAGCAGAGAAGGTTATAGCGAGTTTATTTGTCTTACCGATTAGCCTGTCTATGGTATGATAATGTACTTAATCTTCTATTTCCAACAAAACCTAACTCATCAGTACAAATGGTTGTTTTCTGGGGATAATAAACCCTTGGATTTTGGTTAAACATTAGGTAGTGGGACAGCCGTGCTGGTTGCCAATCTTTTTATTCTAAAGTTTTATTTAAAGACACAATAATGAGGTTTATCGTCTTACAATTTGGCTGTGTTGGTCATTTTTAGCATAGCACTCTTTATTCTGGACATTCAGTTAGACTTGCTACACGCAAAATATTCCAAAATTATAAGGTAATCCCTTGAAACTCCTTAAAATATTCTAAGAAATAATTCACTATTGTTATGTGAATCAGCGAAAATCCCGATATTACCTCGCTTACATGACTCTGTCAAACTGGGTCAGCGACTTTGCCCATGCTCGTTCGGCAGTGAATATATTGATTGGTTATTTTTGTACGTCACTCCACGGTTATTTCACGTATAGGTATATGGTGGCGGCATTTATCTGATGCATTGCATAGACATTTCTACCTTTGCAACCGACCCACCCGAAGAAGTGAAGGATCTTTTACTTCGGTTTTTACTGTCTCATCCGAAAGACAGAACACAGGTGTACCTAGGGCGGGAATCGAACCTGGGAGCTCTAAATCATGAGCCGACCACCTCATCCACTAGGCCACACCGGCATACCGCATTGAATATAAACCTAATTTTAAAATTAGTGTATAATGCATTAGGGTGTGCAGACCGTTGGAACCCACCTCCCCCCCCCCCTTTTTTTTTTAGGTTTTTTTTCATATACCGATGATTATTTTTTTTTCAAGTAAGGAAACGGAGCGTCTAGTCCGTATTCTATATAAAGATCTGTAGCCTGATTTTCAGCCATAATAGATTCGAAGGAATGACAACGAATGTCACCGGTAACTTATAACAAGCGTCAAGTGTAACTTATGACTTGTACATCTACATCATGGTCAGAGCTAGTTGTACCTTATGACAAGCGTCACTTACTCCATATGACCAGTGTTTAAACTGCCTTCTCTTAAAAGATTCCTGTTAGAATATAGATGTAAAATTATTGAGTAAATACTAATTAGCATTACGTAGAAATGTTATAAATAAATATGCCTTTCAGTTCTTAAGTTTTTAAATACAAAAGCTGAAAAAATAACTGAAAAATAATAGATTATTAGTTTAAGACAACTTAATTTGTTCTCGTTTTAATTTCCTAGACGATCACTGCAGATATATGTCGACAATATGAATGCCTGAAGCATTCTGAACTATAGAACAAAATGACTCGATGTTGAGTGTAATTTCTTTCCACTTTTTCTTATCACCTACCAGGTTCTAATATGGGACCTCTCGATCCCAAGCACGCTACTCACAACGCTGACCCAGTTCACGTCACTGTATAAAAGGCATCTACTTATGATGATAGCATACTATATATGCCACTACGCCAATTCAGTGTAAATATGGATCATACTACTTCATACTGTATAAAAGACTTCTATATATCATGATAGCATACCATATATGACTTTGTATAAAGTGAGTGTACATTTCATGACTTCATGTCCTTTATGTCATGGATACGTCACTGTATACAAGGCTCTATATATAAATCATAGCATATCCTAGATACACCTCTGTATAAAGAGCTTCTATGACAGCCTAGATTTGCCACTGTAAAGGGTATGTATACATAGTGATTTTATACTCTATATACGCCTCTGTATAACGGACTTGCATATCACATGATACTATATTTTGCAAAAGTCACTGTATAAAGAGCCTGTAAATTACATAATACTATACAACAGATATGCCTGTGTATATACATTTCATGAATATCTTGGATATGCCACTGTATAACAGATCTGAGTATGACACTAAACACCAGATATGCCATATAGCGCATATTCATTTTAGGACACCATATTTTAGAGATGCCACGGTATAAAGAGCCTGAAAAATACCCTGGATAAATCCCTGTATACCACTGGATATTCCATTGTAAGGGTCTTAAGTTTCATACTAGCATTTCATGGTGTACTCAGGATACAAAAATGTATTGAATCTTTGTACTATTCCTGACATCATATCCTATATACATCACTGCTGGAAGGGCCCTTGTATTTCCTGGTAAAAGAATATGTACATTTATACCATACCCTTGCTATGTTACTGAAGCCGGCGTGGCCTAGTAGTATCGCGCTGGACTCCTGATCGGGAGGCCGGGGTTCGATTCCCGCTCTGGTCATGCCGGTGTCCTGTCTTTCGGATGAGACAGTAAAAACCGAGGTCCCGTGTCGTGGTATGCATGGCAGGTTAAAGACCCCTCACTGCTTCGGGTGGGTCCGTTGCAAAGGTCAAAATTTGTATGCCCCGCATCAGGCAGATGCCGTCACCATATACGTGAAATATTCGGGGTGTGACGTTAAAAGAAAAATCAATCAATCAATGATATCTTACTGTATACATTATCTTCAATATTTCTCATCGTTTGTCTTTGCCAATCCAAAAACTGGCGATCACATATTTAATTTGTTATTCTAAATGCAAAGTAATCAATACAATACAATAATATAAAGCAGATATATCTAACATAAAAGAAACAATACATTGGTATTGCTCTACGATTTGATATATTACAATAAAATACTATCAAATAAAGTGCACACGTCAATAAAATCCACAAATACAGTCATCATGTAAATGGACACTAGCTGTTTATACAATTCAATTAAGAATTCAACATAATGAATGGATCTACCATATTCCCTCTATCATCCGGTTTGATATAAACTTTAATTCTTATTTCAATCTTATCTATATTTAACACAGTCTTCCCTTTTAATTCTTTATTTTTAAAATTCACACTTTCCCAATTTTCTTCTCACCCCTGATTTACCACTGCATTTTAAAATGTTATTCTGTTCTCTTCTCTTTTTCATAGTTGAACCAACCAATTCCCAGCCAAGCCTCTTGTAGATTTACTGTTATAACTCTTCATTTTCAGAAAATGTAGATCAAGTTTAACACATGAAACACATACCACATCTATGATTTTGTATAACGCTTAGCCTAGTTCTGTTTGTTGTTCTGTCTTTGTGGCAAGTTAATTATTTTATACTTGTAATGACATAATAAAGACCAAGAGACCGAATGTTTGTGATATTAAATGTTTCTGGATTTGTTACAAGTCTTAGAGGGCTGCCTTCAGTCATGAAGATTTTAAATAATAAAGTAAGCGATCATAGTTAGAAAGAGAGATAGGGTCATACACCATGTTTCCTTAAAACATTATTTAATTATACTCTGATCTATGGTTTCCTTCTTTTCTCATAATACTTACCTACGTTTTATTCAAGTAACCCCCTCCTTATGAACTATACAACAATTTTCCTCATCCATTTTCAAGTAACAACCCCCTCTTTTTATTGTAAACCAGAAATCAATAAATTTTTCTCATCCACACTTTTCCTTGTTCATTATTTTCTATTCTTTTCAAATTCATATACAATGTTTATAAACATACATATTTAACAGTTATCAACTGATGCAAAAAGCCTTATAGGAAAAGCATGTCATGTTACTTTATAAAACTTTAGATTGCGTTTTTCGCTATTTGTGTCCAGCTTGAACTGTGGAGATGATTCTATCATCGCAATGGAGTCATCATCAATGTCTGTGTATTCTAATGAGACATAAACCTTGTGTTGAATACTCCAGAGACGTGACAAGAATTCCCCCCAGTTCTTTGCCGACATGTATACACCAAATAATCTAAGCCACACTAACTGCGTCATGTGTGACACACTTAGTGAGTTATTTCCAAGGTTGATGTACCATAGCTCTACAGATTTCAACCGACTCAGTTGGGTCAAGGCCGCTACAACACAAATATCAACATCCCTTGATTCACCCCCATACCGTATAAATTGTAACTGCGTAAGTTGAGTTATCACAGTGGCCAGGGACTCACATTCCTTTTCGTCACACCGCATGATACTTAATGCTGTGAGTGATGTAGAATGCTGAGATAGACATTGTACAATCCTTGATATATTCAATACCTCCCATAGATGCACTGACACCACAGCGTTCTCGGTAGCACTCATCAATTCCACTGTCATTCGCACTGCTTCACTGTCATAATAACTAGGAACAAGACAAATATCAGAGACGTGGTAGGGGGACGGAGTAGTAATACCTATCAATGTCTTGATACAGACCATCTCATTATACCACTCACATTGTGTGCGGTACAATGACCGGACTTTTTCCTCATTTTCTACCTCCAATGCACTCCTCCACAGTAAGATACCGTGATCTGTCTGTGATATACGTCCTACATGCTGCGATAGTTGACACCCCAGTTCGCTATCCAGCCCTATAAGGTACATAATGACATTAGACAGACCACGGATCTTATCTATGGTGTCACACTGATGACAGAATGTCTGTAGGAGATCTGGATTATAGACAATGTGCATAGCCGCCATAAGTTCCTGTGTCAGTTTATGGAAGAAACTGACACTGATATTCTGAATATTCATCCCCTTACCCGGAGCCCAACAATGACTTATAATACCCACCTTCAAAGCTAATTCTACAATTGCTTTTCCCATTTCTCTTTCTAAATGATCTTTCCTAAAGACTAAGCGCGTCTCCTTGGACATTAAATCATGATATGCTACCTTACAAAAGGGAGTCATTATATCGAAGAAATCGATAATTTTAGGAAAATATTGCGACAGCAATGAGATCATTCTGTGTGCTGTAGAATTTGGTTCAGTTTGTTTTACACAATGTTTTTCTAGATAGTCTCTCACGTCCTTATCTTTCTTCTCAGCACGTTGTATGAGCATGTCCATTATTGCGAGTGAGAAGTAAGTCATTGATTTATCAGCACTTTTCTCTTTCCCTGTTTTATTATCTGCAGTTTCGTCTTCACACCACACATAGCAAGAAGCAGTCAACATCATTGGTATCGTCATTAATTGTTTAGTTCTAGAATCTTTGGCTCTTTCTTCACAATAGTTTATAAGTCTGTTTGTCACGTCTTGAATATCACCGCCATATAAATGGGTCACAATACATGGTATCAGTGCCTTATCGGTCTCTGGATTGATTCCCATAATTTCTACCACTTTATCCTGTGGTGTATAGTCTATCTGTAGCTTTTCTATCTTCCAGGGTCTTGATGTCATAAATAATACACAGTTCACCAAGCCATCGGATTGGGGGAAACTATCAGAATCTGAGGACCACTCGTCCAGTCCGTCTAAGACAACTAGACAACGAATATCTTTATTACAGAGTACTTGCGTGATAAGGCCAGGATGGACCTCTGGCAGACTGTCACATATCATATCCACCACTTTGATCCTGTCTGTTTTTACATGCCGCATTGAAACGTGAAATATAAATTCAAACTGAGAAAGAACTTCTTGCATTTCACTTTGCTTTCCTTGTTTTACTTTACACCACTCTTCTAAAAGTTTTAATCCATAGACAGTCTTGCCTCTCCCAGCTTCCCCTTTCATGAATATTCTTTTTACTGGTTTACAATCATCGCTGAGAAACATTTCTATTGGTTTTTTGATAGTTCTTTTTATAGGAATCTTTTCCTTATTGGATGTTTCTTTTGATTTGATATCTTCCTCAAGGACGACAGGGGAGAAAATTTGACTAAGAGGCACGGTCGTTTTACCTAACGGTATCATTTGAATACAATTTGTTGCATACTGGTAATATTCCACAAGTGTATCCTGTAGGCCCTGTAGCTCTGAAATAGTCATATCATATTTACACAGCTGTTTATAATAGGTCAATTATGGTAAGGATAATGTATCGCAAACGAAAGGCCGATTTCGTGATCTAACACTTGACTGACCTAGAATCTTAGGTGATTTGGCTTCTTTATGTCTTTATTGGTTTCTCTTATTATATATTACGGGAAAATTCACCATGCTTCCAGAGACCTTACTGGACCAGTGGTTTAACACTGCACTAGCACTCCCCTCTGCCAAGTCTAGGTTCAATTTATTGTCTGAGCAAGTCTTAAAGTGTAAAAGTCAGTAGATTTCTGAAGAAATCTGATTCACCTCCATTAAATACTATCTACCATCATTTATTTTGTTTTAATCATTGTTTGCTGCTACTCCAACATTATTTCACTCGCGTAACGGCACCTGTCAGGTACATTGTTGCATGATCTATATTTTAAACCCACTGTAAGCAGTGAGAGAACTTTTGATGCATATCACCTTGTATCGTGACACTTTGTCTCACTTTACCGCGTCCTATCCGAAAGACAGATAATGAGGAAGAATATGAAAAATCAAAGCCGAAAGCTGCTATCAAACGTGTGTTCCCAGTGAAATACACAGGACCAAACATATATGTGAAACAATGCCGAAGTGGCAATAAACTATCAATCTGGTCAACATATCAACATTTAACTTTGCCTTTAAAAAGTCTAGTGATACGAAAAGAGGCAAGAGACTGGAGTCAACTACATGACGGAATTTACCGCAAGTAACCCACATGTTTTATAACGGGTTTTTAATTAAGAACCAACTCTCTGCAAAATACTGCAACTTCAGGTAAGTTTACAAAGGCATATCTCCAGATAGAATTTTCTCTAATCTTCAGTGCTACTTTAAAGTGGTATTTTTCAATTTTACAGTTCACCCGACCAAATGAAATTATTGAAAGCCCTGCACAATATATTACATTGGCTTTTCAATTCTCACATATTATGATAGACTGTGTTCTGTTAAAACGTTAAGCCATCTAGAATAGCATTATTGATTGTGTAATTTCTTATTTTTTAAATGGATTATGATTAATTTTACCGATAAATTTAATCATTTACCTTCCTGAGGGATGCATTCTTGTTGAGATGCAGTGTTCTTGATCTCAGTAAATGTCACTGTAATTACAAAAGAAAAAAGAGGAGTTACCGGCTCAGTTATGTGGCAGAAGTCACCATGGAGCTATACAATACATGAATATAAATAATATAATAGAACATTTAACACATTACAAAAATATTTGATTGTAGTGCAATTACGATACCGATTTAGGACGGTCATTTAATTTGACAAAAGCCAAACAAATGGTGTGGTTAACCGGTTTACGGGCCCATCTTCCCACTCATCGTAACAGCAGAACAATCAAAAGACGTACATTTAAAAATTTATAAATAATCCTCCATGTAAAGAACAAGGGTCAACAGGTATCGCATATTGAGAGGTCATAAAATATAAACACGTAAGGTATTGTAAAACACATAATGGTATAAAAATATATGCGACATCAACATGATAAACCGTGCTCTGCCAGTCTGAAAGCGAGCTAAGACCCTAGATGTGTAGGAGTCCCGACTAACAGTCAGAGGGGACGAGGTTCAGGACCATGTCTCCTCTGAAAGAGGTTTGGACAAGGCCCGTCATATAGTCCCCGCCGCCCTGTTAGTCAGCGTGCAACGTTCAAGTAAAAGTCTGCATAAGGCTGTAGAGGGGCCAAATACAAGACCTATAGTCTTTTTGATGACAAAGAAATATAATCAATTCAAACAAATCTGCTGACTTTGTTTTTTACATTTTAAAGATTCATTTTTGTGAGTATTGTTTTACTTCAAACCAACAGAAGCCACAGTGTTGTAAATGTTTTATATTGACTATTGGTAATACAATGCAGAGTGTGTTTTGTTTGATTCACCAGGATTATTTTATTTCGAAAGTGAGAAATTTAGAGCTTTGCAACAGACCTAACAAAGGAAAGTTAAAATCAAATTTGTGCCATATTTACCAAAGAATACCTTTCTACTGTCTCGGGAAAGGACACGAACATACCACCCGTAGGTTTTTAACCCAATTCTTCTCACATACTCTAGGCGAACATGTTACATATTGAGTTAAGCTGGTTCTTTTTGCAGAGTTTGACTTCATAAATATATGTACATGTATTCTATAGAGATCAAAGGAATGTTTTTAGACATGTTGCATCTTTTCTACGCTTTTCTGCATATAGATACACAACGTTCCTACTCCATGCTTTTTGTTAAAGCCATGTGAAATATGACAATACTGGCTGGTGTGGTTAAAAAGTAATTTCCAATTTCATTGATGTTCGTAGACCAACATGGCTAAATAGTATGCTTCTGGTCTATTGATTTTGCTGCTCTTGTTTAATGTTACTTTTGGAAGAGTTATATTGATTGAAATATTGCATTTTAAAGTATATAAGCTGTAACGTGTAAGCAATTTATAATTCTCAATTTATGTTCAAATTTTTTCACCATGCAAAATCAAGAATGCGTCAAATATAAGCAGATATAAAGTACTGACAGATTCATAAAACATGCGTTTTCATCCCTCGATTCTGAATGTCTGCTACACGAAAGCATTTCTTTTTCGGGATGGAAATAAGTCAGAAAGAAAAGATAACGGCTTATAATGCCGAAGTTAGCAAAATTCTATCTGCCAAGCTTACTTACTTTGAATAGACATTGCATGTATGGTTAAAGGTGGTATTTGCATAATATAAGTTGTGTTACAGCTTATATAGCTTAAAACTTTATAAAACAGAAGCATACTTAATGGTAGGTACTGAACTGTTTCTTCTGGTCTATCTACTTCATTTGCTCGAACTGAAATATGTAATTTGATTAAAAGATATGAATTAATTCCTTTATAAAAAATAGATGGATATACGTAAATTGTTTTGCCCAAGTACGATTTAAAAAAAACGAAAACTGGAGATGTCTAAAGACAATAGCGCTCGCTGTATGGGACTTTAATATATTATTTGTCAAGCAATTTATTTCAAAACCTGGTCAAATGAAAGCTCCAGTCATAATGAATCTACATCTTCAATATTCCAATAGAAAAAGCCAAGGTGTAATGGTTTTTAACATTTAAGTAGGTCTAAGTTCAAAATCAAAGTAACAAGGTCAAATGTCATGGTTCAAATAAAAGCTCTTGTCATGACGAGCTTATGTGTAAATATCAAAGTTTTTCCATTAACGGTTTCAAAGATATAGTCCAGTTTTATGTTTTCTGTGCCATATGACGCCTACGCCCGGGGTATAATAACAGCTCTCCGGGCATTTCGATGAAAAGGAAATATTAGAAGATTTTATTAAATAGTTATGCTGATCTATGAATACATATGTAGATAGAAGAGATGAATGACATGAAACATAAGAAGGTCATCAAATTCAGTGTAGCTTACGTCGCCGCAACCTTTTTCTTCTATACCACCATACAGCTGCAACGATGATCACTGCCACTCCCATAACTCCTGTTACAACTCCTAATATTATTGGTATATCATCCTTCTTTTCTTCCCTAAACATCATTATGTAGAGTAATATTATTTTTGGTATTGTGGATAGAGCTAAATAATACTAAAAATTCCTAATCTCAGATAAACTTGATATTACAAGTTGTAAGGATATGTCAATCAAATATAAGAGCAGGTACGAGTCAGGAAGATTCCCTACTTGCATATTATGCAAGTTCAGGAAGTAAATACATTTATATACACAGAAATGGAGACCAAAACACTTTATAGAATTATGCCATTCACGCTGTGAAGTGCTGTTGAACTGAAATTCCGGTGTTGGAAACTCACAAGCATAAAAGTTTGTGTGTATACATATAATGTCAAATCAAGTACAGTTAGTTTTTTATCAGACCCGAGATGTCGGATAATATTCTTTAAAAAGGTATCTCAAATTGCACTGGAGTTCCCTCTTTCGATCATAGAACGTCCTCACTGACAATTTCAGGAGTACCTCAATAAGAACTTTCGCGACAATAAGCCTCGCTCCCATGACGCAATATTCGTATTTAAAGCATGCCCATGCATAGCGTTTAATTTGTGTAATAAAGACGAGATGTGCAGGAGAGGAAGATATTTTGCAACTCGGCAAAGGGAAGTAAATGAAATCTGTAGTGGCCATCTTGGAGTTAGTGTAGTCTTTATAAAATTATTCATAAATCAAAAAATTTACTCTACTATGTCGGAGATGAGTTTGCCACATGTTTTCTGTGAGAAAATAGCCGATTAGATTTTTACACAACAAATATGGCATAAATCGTAATGAATAGAAGATTGTTTCTGTTACTTGTGAAGTTAGACCATATATAATGATCTCTTTGTCCAGTGTCTATAAGTCGGTCTGTCTTCCCGTTTCTCCAACTATCTGTCCATCTGTCTATTCACCTGTCTATCTGTTTTTCTATCTGTCTACCTGTCAATCTGTTCTTTTGTTTATTTGCTGGTCCACATATCTGTTCAAAGACTCCGCCTTTATGTCTGATTTTCTGTCCATCTGCCTATCTATATGTTCTTGTTTGTCTGTCCGCCTGTCTGACTATTCTTCTTTCTGTGCTCTTGTCCATTCTTCTATCTGTATGTGTCCACAAGACTGTTTTTCTGTCTACAATCCTGTCTGGCAGGAGTCACAATTCAGATAAATGGAAAGCAGGGCACACCTGTTTTATTGATCACTCCAGTGATTGTATTTAATATATAAATATGTTGGGGGGGGGGGGGGGGTCTCCTGTCACAGATTGCAGAGGAGCAGGATAATGATATGAAGGTCAGACCTCAGCTCATCCATGGCAACCTCGATCCTCAACTTTTCTTCCTCCTCTTCATGGAGGAAATGCACTAACTCTGCTGAAATCTTTAATATGAAGCTTCCTTCCACAGCTAAAGATCTCATCAGTCAATTTGATTTAGTAACAAAGACAGAAACTAGATTATACACACAGTTGTATCCAAATGTAACACAGTCATGAATGAGATTCATCACAGAGTGTTAGAAACCTCTATTTGAGAAAAAAATCTCACTAAACTTTATATTCTAAATGTAATATAATTTTTCTTTCAGTAAAGGCCATCTTCATGATATCAAGGTTTGGTGAAAATATTCCTCTCCTAAACCCTGGACTAAAATTGCTTAAAGCCAAGTTCACGAGTTGATATTTTCTAATATTTAAACATCTTGAACAAGTTTTACTACATTAGGACATTTATGGCTCTTCAGGGGAATTTACTGTTAAAATTGTAAATCTATGAAATAAGGTTCAATATACATATATATATATATATATATATATATATATATATATATATATATATATATATATATATATATATATATATATATATATATATATATATATATATATATATATATATATATATATATATATATATATATATATATATATATATATATATATATAGAAACACAATGCCGAAAATATAACTCAAGCGGTTTCACTCATTGAATTTTCAAGAGTTGAATATAATGCACAAATAGAAAGAGCGAAACACCCGATAGTACAATGGACCTTGGATCTCCGACAAAATACCTGTAGTACCTGCGTTTACGTCGGGTAAATCCCTTCACTTTCTTCGGCCGTGTTTTCATGCATACGATTAGCTAATGATTGGTTATTAAAGCTTTATTTTTGTGGAGCTCGGGCTGCTCAGTCGGTTAGACGGTCGGATGCATGGCAGCTATGTGATTCGGTACCATAGGTCGTGGGTTCGAATCCCCGTCGGGGAGCGAATATAAGTGAAATATAGGGTGCCTTGTTAGCTGTAGTGTCTTTGTGCTTTATATACATACATACACACACACCTACACACACACACACACACAGAGAGAGAGAGAGAGAGAGAGAGAGAGACATATTTTTTCAAATCATATAATGACTATGCATACCTATCATCTGGTTTCTCATGATGTGTAGAAGTGGCTTCAGACGTGGTAGAGGCTGTAGTTTGTATAGTTGTTTGCGCCAAATGGAGTAGGCATATGGGATCTAAATATAAAGCAATAAATGATCGTGTTTCTTCTCTAGTACTGCAAATAATATTATTTTGTCAGTCTATTTCATACCAATAGCTAGTTGGATTGTCGGCTCTTTGATTGCACTGTCATTGTAGTGAATAGGAAAATGGAACTGTAAACCACTAGCCACACTGATACACCAATAAATTTTCCGCCCTTTTCAAAGAACTTGGCTAAGGATTTTATTGAAATGACGTCAGTAAAGGTCAAATAAGTCGAACACTTGATTTTTACATCAGAAGCATAAGAATAGAAAATCTTTTAAACGTCACTTTCTTTATTCGAATATGGATAGGTGTACTGAGTGATGGCTGTCACTTAGTTGATACCGCAGCTGCATTACAGTCGTATAGTTTGTATAATCTGATATGTATAAGTATATTGTAAACTAAAATTATTCTCAAATTATTTAACAAAATTTAATAATGAAAAACGTATATTTAAGCTATAATTTTCACACAAAGGTAATGACAAGACAAAGAGATTGAAGCATACATTATCCTATCCACTAATTGTCGATGATAAACTACGATATATGGTAAATACATTCTTTATTCAATAATAGTGGAAATCAAACATAACAATTTTGATTGCATTCAGCCAACGAAGCGGAACGAATTTTAAAGCGGTTTTATAAATTGTTGAACGACTATCTAGAAACCGCTTAGAATAAAGCAGATATGTCATCTAAATCGTTCAGTGACATCATGTTGCGAAAAAGCGCTAAACGATTCACTGAGCGATTTAGTGACGTAACGGATTGTTTTAAAACGGCTATGTAATCTAAATCGTTCAGTGAGTGACGAATTCGCAAGCCTAAAACAGGTACTTGGCATTTTATTGGCAGATGATGAAGTAATTAAAATTTCAGAAGTCGCAAATCACCAAGTTTTGACAAACACGATACTTATTTCGAGCACAATTACGGGAAGAGGAGTCAAGAAAATGAACAGAAGATCGAAGTCTTTGTGGATGACATGATTACAAATTATTCTAATAGTATTATCGTCTGCCGTTTCAGAATGAAAAGAGCCATGTTCCAGGTACTTCGTAAGAATAAATAATAAATTATTTTAATTGTAACAGGCTCGATGAAAAAATTGGCCAAACTCAGAAATCAAACACAGAACCTTCCGCCATCAAGACGGACACTCTCACTATTGAGCTATCAGGGCGGATACTTTCATCCGTCACATAAGTTTTCAGGACATTGTTTTACATGTATATAGTTTGCTGTTGATTTACAAACCCTTAACTGTATGATTTGACCACACACTTCATTGTGTTAGATCCAAGTATACAGTTCCCTGGCTTTGATCGGAGCTTTAACAGGGGGTTTATGAAAAAAGAAGTTTAGTTTGTAAAACACTGTGAAATCTGTTCATTTACACAAATGTCATTATTGCTTATTCTTTAAATAGTTTTAAAGAATGTAAGTCAGTTATTTTATTTCTCTTGACAGAAGCGGATCCATAGGGGGTCGGAAGGGGCGCCTCTCTTCTGCAATGACCTAAACTTTTATGTATAACCCTATTTTTCAACACATTTTCGGCAGACGTCGGATACGCCACAGTTGGAATAGCGAGAGGAAATTATTACCAGTTTCATAACCCCGGTCACCCATTGAGTTGACATACAATCATTGGCAAATGTGTTAGTTTATGGTATTGGCTGATCATGGGTGGTTCAGAAAACACTTTTAAAATGCGGTTATGGATCCGTAACTCCTAAATCTTTCAATTTCAATTTAATAAGAACAAAAACTTGTTTTTAAAATACTGTAACACGTAGAAAAAAATATGTGGCAAGACCCGGGGATCAAACCCAGACCCTTCCGCTATCAAGGCAATGATTAAAATTATGAAGCTACTTAGCTACTTCAATACAACATTCAACGTCGTTTTCAGCATTGTAATGTGGTATATTTGCAGTAATTTTGCTGGTGTCTTTACTGTCTACATTTACATACATAATACGCAGTAACGTTAAGGCACTCCACGACGTGATTGGCATTATATAGTCTATATTGAAAACTACGAAGCCGTTTTCGTGCCATTTTAAAGAAGAAAAAATATTTTTTTATCTCGTTCGAACGAGATAATTTCTCGTTCGAACGAGATTTTTTTCTCGTTCGAACGAGAAACTAATATCATATACTATAGTCTACAGTGATAAGTGTTATTAATCGACAGAAAGAAATGGGATATCGTCCAGCAATAAATCTTTTGATATTTTCTAAGAATTTCTTTAGTAGCAGATGTTTGATCATTTAAATAACTACATAGGCAGGAGCATTTGGACGTGTTTGGCCTGAATTTAGTTGAAATACATTATACGTATTATTTCAGTCTATCAAATGGCAGATCTAAAGTATGTTTGTAACATTTGATTTGGAGCCTCATCTCCTCCTTTTTTATATTTATGTTTTAAGCCACTGGAATAAAACTAACTTGGCTCAGTGACCTCTCCAGTTAACATTAATCATTAATGAAATAATAATGCATAATTATAGTGTTTTACTGTATATCAGTAAATACCATTCAGTTTATATTTCAAATCTGAAATGTATAAATCATAATTAACAACTATTATAATACTTTTAATTACAAGAGGAGGGCAGAATATCTCTGATGGCATAATACCCCTCCCCCTTTTCCTTTTTTCCCCACACATTCATCTTCTTCGCAATATAATAAATTATACTTTAACTAAAGTATTTCCTTTCTATTGAAAAGCTGTGTGTTTTAGAATAACCATGCATATGTACGTTGTGTTGTAAGTGTGTAGTTGAAATATATGCAATTATGCATATGTAAATGTATCATTCTATGCATCAAATGAAATAATTCCTAATCATACTTATCTAAATAACAAAACACCTTAATTCATACATAAAAGTTTCTCGTTCGAACGAGATTTTTTTCTCGTTCGAACGAGATTATTTCTCGTTCGAACGAGATACTTTCTCGTTCGATTATCTCGTTCGAACGAGATTTTTTCTCGTTCCAACGAGAAAGTTTCTCGTTCGAACGAGATAAAAAAAGAGTTTTCTTCTCTAAAATGGCACGAAAACGGCTTCGTAGAAAACCGCATAATGAATAGAATAAATTATTTCTGCAAAAATGGTAAAAATGCAAAATGTTTTTACAAGTTTACTTTTTCACACATTTAAATTTTATCCCTAGTTGTTTGCAGTCACGTGACTGCTATATATAGCACATGTAGTATTAACAACAAACACTCAACAAGTACAAGGGCATATTGCCCAATTTGGTAATAAAATTTTGTTGTAAATAATAAACGGAAACCTATCAATAATATTTATAGCTGTGCCCAACTTGTAAGAGGCGCAATTGCATATAAATACTGCGATGGAATTCGTGAATTGTGTAGTCTTATAAGACACTGTCTGATTAAATTGAAATTTTGTTGATATTTTATAATCTAAAAGTTAGGCCCAGCAAGACGCATTTCAAATAGATGTAGAACAGTCTTTATGTGAATTTACACAACAAACAGAGTTGAGGAAAATGTTGCACTACATCGTTTTTCTTGGCATGTTGATTGTTGCAGAGTCTCCCGCTTCATATAATGCACTGGGCCATAGTGACGTCACAATGACGTCATGTTATATTTAGGCGGGTTTTCTGCAATATTATATAATTGTGTATTGCCTTAACACAACTGCATAACACAAGCTTTGTACTAAAGAAAAATTGCAACACAATATTGGATAATCTAGTATTGTAAAATCTACTTTACATTTAAAATTAGGGTAAAAAATTTGAATCTTACAAAAGATTGGTGGAAAGATGATGTGGTCAATAATTTAGATGGGTCTATACATTAAGAATTTCTTAGGTCTGAAAACTACTTTGGACTTTTTTATGCAAACTATTGACACAAGTAAACAATCTTATAATATCCATTTCAGTCTTTATTGGAGAAAATAGGAGGCCACCTTGAAAAAGGACCAGTGACAGCAGAGATCAAGTTATTGTCAACAATGTGGCTAACATGGAATCCTACAGAGGAGTAGCAGACAGATTCAACCTAGTAAAGGAACACTGTATTATATTTTAAACAATATTACAAAGGTTCCTATAATTTGTTACAAAAAACTGTAACATGCCCTAATTAGAATCAACAAAGATAGACTCCTAATAACATCGAACAGAAGTATAGAATTCCAGGAGTGTTGGGCTTTGTGGATGGTCACACATTCCCATTCCAGACAAGGGAAGCTACATAAACCGTAAAGTCTTCAGCAGTATCATACTTCAAGGCACATGCATGAAAAAATCAATTTATTAATTTATTTATCGGCTATGATGGGTGTGTTCATGATGCACGTATGTGGAGGAACAGCCCCACTGTTCTTGGGTCTACAAAATGGGCCTGTTCCTATTGAAGGCCATTTACTAGGTGACTCTGCATATCCTTTGGAGAAATTTATATAAAGATAATGGTTACCTTTCCTTTGAGAAAAGAATAACAATATTTCTAAAAAACATCCACCGGTCAAACCGTTGCAAACTTGCCACAGATAAGACAATTTGGGCTAAATGTATTAGAAAGGAGAAGAGCAATTACAAATTTCTTGTAAATTGTCTGTATTATAAATAATAATTTGGACCGATAAAATCTTTATTCATACAAGTCTTAGTTTTGCTTTTGAGAAAAAGCATTCAGAAAGATTCTTAACAAATCATTTGTCTCCTTTTGAGTTTGAAGCATTTCTTTCCTAAACTCTCCATTTTCTTTTCTCTGATTTTCCAAAAGTTCTGAAACCCAATCGGGTTTTCTTCTTCTTCAGTGGTTCAACAACAGCATTACCTATAAATAGATATGATACTTTTTTATCTTCAATTTAAAATTAATAAAATTAAATATGAAAATTGGGGAGCATAAAGTGTTACCTACATCTGTCTGTCTATCCATCCTGATTTCGTTTGTTTGCAATAAATGTAGAATGCCTCGATAGAACCAAATAATATTTTACATGTATATTGAATTGAAATATGAAAACTCTAGGCCAACTTTGATTTTCAATAAATTTGCCTTTTCATATCAGAGTTCTGTGGACATAAAAACCATGAGAAATGTGGTTTCCACACATTGTCTCCATTATGTCTAAATGGAATCTAATGATATCTTATAAGCAAAAAGAAACTATATTTTGCAGAATTACAGTCTTCCATACACTATTTCTTTTTAAAATCTTGAAATACATGAAAATGTGGTTTTAGAGGAAAATGAGGCTGTTTAAATTTAAGTTGGTGTTACGCATATACAATTATACAGTTTAACAAGAATATAGTTTCTGTTTATACAATTTACATGTAGCAAGTATTTTACAATATACATAAGCTAGAATATGAAAAATGTTTGAATAGATGTAGCAGGGGCGTTTGCGTCCCATGGACACATCAATTTAAATGTCATTTAGATAAATACTAATCTTTTTTATTGATGTCATCGTAGCATTATGTCCTGTCATATATTATCATTTAAGTACGGTAAGGAAATTCACATTATTGCCAGACTTTTTTGTGTCCTACACCAGAACATGAAGCCATGAAGCTCTTAAATTATTTTTTTAAAAGGGCTACAACTTATCTGCCTCTACCATAGATTTACCTTTCTGATTAATGGAGGCAATTGTAGCAACTGGAGTTGTTACATGATCCTCTTTTAATATTTCCTCCATTCTACCAAAATATGACCATTTGGTTGCACTTCTTCCAGACTTTCTGTAGTTGTCTATTGTAATTTTCTATTTTTTCACACGATTCCTTGTTTTTCTTTTGACCAACTTGCTCATTTAACTTGTTAGAAATATATTTCCAAATTCGGTTTTTCAATGAAATATATAAGCATGGCGTATACAAAATATTATCAATTAAGCACATTATGATATTGATTCACATGCAGGCAAAGCAAGATGGGACTTTTATATACCTTGCTTTCTGTGACACGGAGCCTCTGTTTAGGGTCATGGCACTTCTAATATTCCCTAGTAACAATCTTCAGCATTAGTGGTAAAGTTCATGAATGGAACATTGAGGCAAAATATCAATACTTATAGGTACAAATTTATATTAAATCTGACATACCTTGATGCTTGGACATTTGAATGTATCCTAGTTTTCTTCTACAAGTGTCAAAAAATAAGGTTCTCTCATGAGACCATCTGGTGGATTGTATAAAAAAGGATGAAACAATAATTGTCTTTATCATTTGCTTTCATTAACTACCTCAAAGATTTTATCATAATTCCTCATTGTCTTCTTTTGACAAAATCAATTAACAACATTAATCTTTCACAAGGCAGATTTTTCACTGCTGGCAATTTAAAATTCTTATTGATAATTATATTGACGTGCATGTAGGTCAACAGGAATGAAAATCATACTTTATATCATTGTAAATTATAAAAAGTATAAATGTAGTCTAACATTCTGAAATTCAGTTCCATACTTAAATCCACAGCAAAAAGAAATCAAGAAAATGATGGACAGAATGATAGGTGGACGGACAGAC
Source organism: Pteria penguin (assembly GCA_035048485.1). Classification (NCBI taxonomy): domain Eukaryota; kingdom Metazoa; phylum Mollusca; class Bivalvia; order Pterioida; family Pteriidae; genus Pteria; species Pteria penguin. Next base: position 5,505,373 of record CM068592.1, read on the forward strand.
AGACAGACATATGACAAGAAAGTGATCAGGAAAGGAACAAATGTGTTTTTGGTTTTCTTTATTTTTTTTCTTTTTCATTTATTTTTTCCCTTTATTTAGCTTACAAAAATTAGAATTAATTATCAATTACCCTCATTGGAATTTGTAGCATCTTGGGATTGGAAATCATCAACTAGTCTGTTAGTATACTCAACTGTAGGTCCATCTCTTGCACACCTTTTGTGAATTCATCTTCATCTATGTGCAGTATATAAAAGATATATTCTTGTAATTTATTTCATACTTAACTATTAGCTATATGGCTGCCAAGATCATTGAGTAAAACATTATGGCAATATTAGATACATTATAAAAAAAAATGTCTCTGCACAAGAGTAAAACCAACCCCTTAAATTTTAAAAGGTAAAGCATAACAAATTTAAAGTCAATGTCATTGAGTCAAAAGTTGTAGTACAACTGGATGCCTCAGTAACCTTACAACAGTCATATACAAACTCTTTACAAAATTTTAAAACCTTTAATATGCTTGCAACAAGTAAAACTGATAGCAATAACGGTTCTTAAAGTTTCTTAAAGTATATATAATCAAACTAATTTAACATTTTGTATTGTCATAACATGTTCTTAATGTCAGGTGAACACTGAAAGTGACAATACTTGCAGTACTACTGCAAAACTTACATGAAGATCTATTGAATTTACAATGATTTAACGATGTTACCATGTCACAGATATTGAATAAAAAATACAAGTCAATTACCTAAGTCATATTTTCTTCAAAACTTCAAAACGTAATTAAATAACTGTTCGACACATGAACCTACAAAATATGAATGTCTTACCTTCTTTAGCCCTTCTTCAGTCCCGTATAGTGGGAAAAATTATGAACTCTTTCTCTCTATAAATTGGAAACGTCTTAAGAAAACGCCACGTTTCGACGCGAAGCGCTTTTTTCAGTTAAAAACGGCTCTGTAGCGTTTCGAAACGCTTCATGCACTGGACGCACCCATGATGATATGGAATTTGTCTTTCTTTCTCGTAAATTTACATGCGGCAAATAAAATCAACCCAAAAAACAAAACAAACAAAACAAAACAAAACGAAAAAAAAAAAAAAAAAAAAAAAAAAAGCAAAGGGTTTTCTAACAATAGTTGAGCCCTTTTATAATGCAAGTGTATGTGTCGAATTTAATAATGCAGGAGTCTGTCACACATGGACACACACCAACAGACATGTCTAATTTTGAGCATACATACTAAGGTATAATAAGGAATCATTTCTGTGCGTGAAATACGCTACATTTTAATCAAGTTTACATGTTTCGAAGATCAACAGAACAGTTGTCAGGGTGTATGGTGCACTAAATTCTAAGGTATATATTTTCTATATTTATTATAACCACTAGGCCGGTGTCACTGCTGGTGGACTGATAGTTCCCGAGGGCATCATGAGTCTAGTTTTCGGTGCTTTTGCACTGACATGAAATATATACTTCAAATTTTCAGTCATCAAATTAGGTAAATCACTCTAAAACTAAGGAGTATCTCCCTCACGCATAGCTCTGTCCTTAGATAGATTCTTTGGTTCACTTTTTGGTCATTTCGGTTTCAAAACTGCTCTGCAAATATTTATATATTTTGAGAATTCCAATCATTTGGCCACGAGCATCACTGAAGAGACATAAGTTGTCGAAATGCGCATATGGTGCACTAAATTCTAAGGTATATATTTTCTATATTTATTATAACCACTAGGCCGGTGTCACTGCTGGTGGACTGATAGTCCCCGAGGGCATCATAAGTCTAGTTTTCGGTGCTTTTGCACTGACATGAAATATATACTTCAAATTTTCAGTCATCAAATTAAATAAATCACTCTAAAACTAAGGAGTATCTCCTTCATGCATAGCTCTGTCCCTAGATAGATTCTTTGGTTCACTTTTTGGTCATTTTGGTTTTAAACTGTTCTGCAAATATTTATATATTTTGAGAATTCCATTCATTTGGCCACGAGCATCACTGAAGAGACATAAGTTGTAGAAATGCGCATATGGTGCACTAAATTCTAAGGTATATATTTTCTATATTTATTTATATATATACTTACATTTGTAAAGTTGATTTGTCCGGTACTCAGGATCATTCCGCTTAGGACATCCTAGTCCATTACAGGGATGGAAAACTAAAGCAATGATAGTAGATCCATCTGATGTATGCAAAACCCATGGACAACCATCTGAATCAACATTAGAAATAACATAACTATACTTAGTGTAAGAAATAACATTTATGGGCTATGTTACTCTCCTGAAATTATTCAAAATGAAATATGTAAATGGATATAAAATATATCGAAGACGCACATATATTGTAAGATTATTTCATATTTCCTCATATAATATAGGGCCATTCTACCCCAGGGATTGCAAAAGGTGGTAAACTAAAGCCTTCGCCGAGGGTTTCGCCACTTCTTGCAATCCCGAGGTTAGAATTTCCCTATTTGTAGACGTCATTACCCAATTTTACGCAATGCAGAAGAAATGGGTCAAATGTGTTCATTAGAGATCCCATGATGAATGTAATAAAGCATCAGGTGACATGTAATGAAGGGGTTTCCGTCACAGGTTTAATGCATGGGCAAATTCTATCATACATAGAAATATATATAAATTGTTCTCATCTCAATTCTTAATTAATAAGAAAATGTCAATATAATTTTATGGCAGGACTAATTTTAAAATAAAATTGACGATGTTCTCCCTCCAAGCCGCTTGGTCACTGAGGAGTAGCGGTGACAAACAAGATAAACTTGAACAAAATCTCGTTTGAGGACACAGCAAAACAACTTATAAAATGTTACAGTTTCATATGCAGTGGACAGTCATGATACCCCTAAAACAGGGGATAATAACAGGAGTTGAGTAACAAATATCATTGTGTGTTTCGCTATCCATGCCAACTATGTGCATGTAATGTAAAGATGATGGATAAATCCAAACCACAAGTCCAAAAATCATGAAACCATAGGACATACAAAATCAGTGAAATTGAAAAACAAATGGAAAATAACAAAATATGTCTACTTGAAGAGCATATGTGAACCCCTGTGATAAAGTGAGATCAGGTGCCCGGGGAAAGTGAGCATCTCCTGCTTGCTAGTAACACCCGTCACATATACCCCGTAGAAAGAGTCAAATCGTGTGAATTCCATATGTATTTATATATGGAGAAGTCGAAGTAGGTTACCTTCTAGTATAGAAGGTGTCAAATCTGTGTAAAGTGATCGGAATCGGTCTCAGTCCAGAATATCATTTAAAAGTCTCGATAACGAGATATCAGATGGAGTAATAAGAGTCTCGTAACGACCGTAGAACTTCCTCAGTGACGTTGCTAGTCTAGCACATATATAACCCTGGTTGAGCAGCTTAACTGAAAGTCGCCTAGCTCTCAGAACAAAGTCATTGTAATTTGAACATGCTCTGGAATAACGTATTATCTGAGATATGAATACGCCGTATGCGGGCGATGATGGAATGTTGCTACTTATGAAAGGAAAGTTTGTGATAGCGAAATTGAAATCGTCACGTTTGTCATAGAGTGAGGTGTTCAATTGACCATTAATATCGAAAGACAACATAATATCTAAATACGAAGTAGAATTACTATTTTCTGTGGTTTCTTTGACCTCCAGTTCACTTGGACAGATGATGCTAAGGTAATCCGCGAATGAAGGATTATTAATTGAAAGCAAGTCATCTATATATCTGTAAGTAAAATTGAAGCCAAGAGCCAATTGTTTTTTTCCTTGCGAAAGCAAACACTGAATGAACTCAGCTTCGTATGAGTAAAGGAATATGTCAGCCAGAAGTGGAGCACAGTTAGTGCCCATTGGAATGCCGACAATTTGTTGAAAACCCTTACCTCCAAACACCACAAAAATGTTATCGATAAGAAAGTTCAACATCTGGATGACAGCTGTCTCAGTGTATTTATTTTTGGAATCAGAATTTTCCCTAACAAAGTAAGTTATATCGTGGTCTATTACTATATATTTGAATTTGCGGCTTCCGATTTTACTAGTAAATGCATTTTGAATAATTTCCGCTAATCTGTCTTTTAATTTCTGATGAGGGATCGTAGTGTAAAGAGTCGAAAAGTCAAAAGACTTGATGGAGTGAATTTTAGTAAAACTTTTTGATTTTAGATGTTCTAACATACTGGTAAGTAAAATCGTTTCAAATTCAACAAGAAGTCATATATGAATTACATTACAAATCAGATCAGCGCAAATTGGACCGCAAGCTCAGGAGATCGCAGGCTTAATCATGAAAGACTTACCTTTTTTTGAAGGATTTATTAAATCAGGAACCCTGCATGTTTCCATCAAGGTACCTAGATCATCTTGTATACAGTGATACTCTTCCGGCAATATGCATACAAAAGTCCGCTCCCTGACTTCCCAAGCTGTCTTATTTACCGGACATTCTTTCACAGTTACACGAATAGCACAGATCAAAGGCAGTAGAAGAATAAAGCCAAGAACCATATGCATCGTATCAAATCTATTTAAAAGAAACGATATATTTTGCTTTAAGTTTATTTATCAGTTTGTGCAGTTTTAAAATTTAGTACAATTTAGTAAAATCATACTATCTTACTCACCAAAGTAGTTTACTGAATGAAAGCAAGAATTGGTTATTTGAAAAAGGGGGTGGTGGTCCTGGATACATTATTTTTTACAAATGAGTAAAAATTTACCTCGAACATTGAAATAATGAAAACAAAGTCACAAGAAGAAACTCGATGTAGCCTCTGTTGCTAACCTGTAAACAATCTGATGATCTTGAACATCAGATAGCATTTTTTCTCTGCCAAATCGAATCATTGTGTATTAAACTAAAGAAAACCCGTATTAGCAGTAAGGAAACAAACAAATTCAATTAACCTATACGACTTACCATATTTACGACATTTTCCTCTAGCAAGATCGCCCATATAAATATCATTGCTAAACTATGTTTCCGTGATAACATAGATTTCTGTTTCGAACCTGTGTTTTGTTTTGTTTTTTTTTTTTTTATGACTTTAAGTTTTCTTCGTATCAAGATCATTGAAGAATGGTAATTAACGGGACATTCGATTGACTGATCTACTGTAGAAAAAGATGGACTGTACTGTTATTATAATATATCAAGGGCTCTGATTGCACGAAATCATTTGTGTAATCTATAAACATTGACTCCGACTTATAGCAGTCTGTTAAATTTCTGAGAGGAGAGGTTCTGACTAACATTTCTATATACGATTATGATATATGAATATGATATATAAAGCTAAGATGAAGAAAGTTGTGTAAATCTTGTGGAAAGTTTAATAATTTAACATGGGACGCAATAGGAAAAGGAATTACTATGCTTTGACCTGTATGAATCGATACACAAAAATTGTAGAACTGTGCAACAGACCCCATATGAAGCAGTGAAGGATTTTTGTAGAAACACAGTACTCGGTCTTTACAGTGCGGTGCAGTCCTAACATAGCATTAAATTAACGTAGCGGTAACGTGAAGTTGGCTTTTCTAATTCGACAGATAGGATATTTATGTGGATTAGCAAGTGGGAAATTGTATGTACAAAGACAAGTCCCGTAATTACTATTTAAAATTTAAAAGAAAGATTTTAATCTGAAAACTGCAGTTGTGCCTTTCCTTACTGCGCAATTCAGCGAATTACAGCATTTAAACGGAGCAATGAGGCATACATGAAAAAGGTATTTAGTAAATTTTCATTTTGGTACATAAAATCTCTGAGTCGGTAAACTGTGCGTACCTTATATGTTTTATTTACAATCCATCGAAATTCAGGATTTTGCAAAGTATAGTAGTCTGATCACTGCGTAAAACAAACAACAAAAATGACTTTAGATTTCTCAGACTAGAGTAAAGTAGATCTTCCTCCAGAACATAACAACTTACTCTTAAGGATGATAAGCAATCAACAAAATGTCGAAAGGAGATATTCGAGGAAAATCAAGAGACATGCGAATAATAAGCGTATGAAAAAAGGAATGTGCTATGCTTGCAGAAGAAAATAATATAACAACATCTCACATACGGAATAAGTGTAAAAATGATCTCGATAGCAAATGAGTGTTACATTATATATAAATTTCCCCTAGTCTATAGAAATTAATTTTGTCATGAAGCATGGAGGCATTAACCACTACAAGCGTTTAAATGTTGGCATCATTTGCGCACCCGAGATGTACAAGAAGGTGATTCAATAGTTAATGAATGGATGCACGGGCGTGAAAAGCTATCACGATGACATCTTAGCCTATAGAGAAGAAAAGAATACGAAATAACAACGAGTGCCGTAAAAAAAGGTTGAACTTGAATGTGAACAAGTATCGTTTTAATATAAAGAGTGTCGAATTTTTGGGTAACATGTAAGCGACGAGAGGAATAGTGCTTGACAAATATGTGTTAAATGCAAGAAAACAACAGAGGTCAATAGTTTCCTTGGACTCCTTTAGTTTCATTTGCCGATTTATACTGAACATGTCCGCACTTACTTAACCACTTAGTCGTCTTATTTGCAAGGAAAATAGACTTCAATGGCGATCTGATCTAGATAAAGTAAATCTGGCGAATAAATTGGCCAAAACATCACGTTTAGTGTATTTCGATATAAATACGGAAATTCCTGTCGGCTTAGGCGTAGGTTTGGTACTAGTATACAATTATCTGTTTAGCCACTCGTTTGCTAACTGACATTGAGTGTATATATTCTAAAAAGAATGAGGCTTTAACACTTCTGTTAGCGGTTGAGAAATTTCATATGCTTATATTCGGAAAAGAATTTTTACCTTGACTGACCATAAATTACTAGAACTCATTTCTCCTCGTGGTCTAAACAGTGTGTAAAAGTAGAGCGATGGATTTTGCGAATGCGGTCGTATATCGTGGGGCATAAAAATGCAAATGTATTTGGAAATTATTTAAAACAAAGGTTATTGGAAGTGAAACTAACCAGTGGTTAGAATGTCGTTTGCATCGAGGCCGTGGGACACTTATCCTAAGACCCTTACCATTTTGGAATACATTATTCACCTTCATTAAATATTACTCTTGATGGGTAGAATTTGTTGTAAGAAAATCGAAAAAAGTGCTGAATATTTATAAAAAGTATTAACCGAAATCTTCAAAACACATTGACCACCGTTTACAATAACAAACAACGACAGACCACAACTTGTATGGCCACTTAAAGCAATGCATATTGTGGCAAACGGCATTAAGCTTGGACAACCGAGCAAACAAAGACAGTACGACAGAACCATTCTTTACTGAAATGACTGAAAATTGCGCATGCGGAAAGGTAAAACTGAAAAGAGGCGATTCAGATATATATCGACATGCATAGTTCCACACGTGCACGACCTGCTTTATAAACCGGCAATCAAGATATGCATGAAATAGTCAATCATGAGAGCAATCAAATGTAAGTCTATGTATTCTATTTATTGTTCCGTCCAATTTGTACAAATAAAGATTAGTGTGGTGATATTTGGATACCATTACCGAATGTTGTAATTTTTAGTCAGAGACGTGTATGAAAAAAATTGAGAAAAAAATTTCAAAGAATGTTGATAAGATCTAGATTCTTGGACTGGGTTCTATATCACACAAACTTTGGTAAATTGGTACAGAATTTAGCAATTCTAGACCCTCTTGCACAACAAAAGTATGTCAGTGTATGTGCCGGACGTGTCCCATTCAAATCTGACTATTTATCAGAATATGAACATAATATCCGGATAAGGGAGAGTAGCGGTTATGCAGAGCAAATGTGATGGAGAAATTGCAAGTTGTGACTCCGCTACATCACTGATAAGTCTGTTATAAGATATATTATAAATCCCCCTCCCCTTATCATATCCTGCGGACTCACCACTACACCACTGTCTACACCACTAATAAGTCTGTTTTATGGCATGTCATCACTCCTTTTGCCCTCCCCCTTTTCATACTCTGTTTGCGATATAAATGTAACAGATATCTCACCTCCATAGATGTCCAGCAGCTATAATAAGTTTCCTATCTTCAAAAACGTCCAGGAGTTGTTGTAAGATTGCGTCTTACCATATATTCTTATTCAATGTTTGTAATTTAGTCACGTGATTATTACCAAAGTAGTGTTTTTATATTTAGAAGTAAATGGCATAGCGTATACAACAATAAGTAAGTGTATAGAAGAGAAATGGCTGACATAAGACGTGGAGAGTTGATTTCAAAATAAGGACGAATTTACCCGGGGAGAAAATGCCCATTTATATAATTTGATGTCTAATAATAATTTATCTGTTTTCGTTTTGTGAATCCCTGCAAGACGTGCACAGCTTCGTGTTTAATATAATGGTTGTATTTAACTTCCTGCGAATCACGTCAAGGTTCATCTCCACTGACCTATATTCTGAATTGCATTAGATATTATCTAACCTGTCGTTCAGGGTATTCAGTTTTGATATGAATGACTATAGTAGAACAAAAATGACATTTTTATTCTGGATACAGTAAAATGAAGCAAAGAGATATAGTGGTTCCCTTAGGATACAGAACTTAGTAGGTAAAAGGGGTAGTGGGATACCCATGGGAAATAATGGATGAAGAGGTAGAGAGATGACTAAGGTTAAAATGCATAGGCATAGGTGCGACAGTGGGGTATCTAAGGTAAATAAGGGTGGAATTAGAAGAGGGTAATTGAATTAATTGGTAAATGTTAAGAAAGTTGACACGTAAAATACCCAATATAAATAGGATAGAAAGCCAGAGCGAAAGAGTGATATCTAAAATAATCAAGAAGAATCGAATTAAACTGAGTGGACTCTGAATTTATTCTTATGTTACACCTCCATAGCCGGTTTCTTTTGGATTTACAAATATTTCGACTTATGCAAGGAGCTGTGATCAACCTCTTCCGTGACGCGGTACCTCAGGTCTCACTTTCTCGTCCTAAGCAACGGGGAATCTTCTACGCGTCATATCAACTGTAAGACGGTACTTCGGTTTACAACGAAAGACATGACAACAACGTCCTTCATTTAGGACTGGAAATCGGAACCTCGGTCACAAACAAACCACCTTACCTTTTGAGATACGTCTGCCCCCAGGGTAAAAAAGGGAGGTACTATAAATGTAGGGTGATATCCAGGGTGGAGAGGGAGAAATCCAGAGAGGTAAAGATAGATAGAGAGATAATTGGGGAGTAGTGAAATGAAGGGAAATGTTATAATAAGGAAGGAAAATATTGCCAGAGGTGGAGTGATATGCAAGATATGCCAAGCGGGAGTCCAGGGTAAAGGTGTGGTGGTGGTAGAATGATCTCAAGGATTGAAAGGAGTAAAAAATAGAATTAATTAGTGAAAACAAAAGACGAATCCGAGATTGAAACGTGATAAGGAAGATAAAGAAGGAAGGGATTCGGGGACATGTTGCATAATTACTTACAAATGTTTTGTATGGAACGGAAATCAGTTATATTAAAATACTGAAAACTTTTGTTGGTTTTTTATGTTATCACCTACCTAAACAACCTCTTTTTACTGATTTTCATTTTTATCAATATTATTAATTAGTTTCGTAACTTCATAAAAAATCGATTTATGACCAAAAAAGTGTGGAACACCATCCCCAACCCCCTACCTCTGGCCGTGCGTTTCCTACGGAACTCCTTCAATACCAGTTTAGGGAGTCATAACCAAGACCGTTTAAATTATACAAAGTCGTAGTTCTAGAACGATGATTGTCACAGAACTAAAAGCGAAGATGACGATGTTAAGTGATTCAACTCCAATCAAGCAGCAAATTCAAGAGTAATTGGGGAGGAATTGTAAGCTGGAACCCCCACCCCCTCCCTCCCACACACACATATATACACACAAACACACACACATACACATACACACACACACACACACACACACACACACACACACACAATTATGACTACGCTATCTTACTGTTAAGTTGTTATATGGCATGTTGTAACCCAGTAACCCACCCACCCCTGCTCTTTCTTTTCCTGAATGAGATATCAATGTTCGAAATCTCTTACCTTCAGAGACATCCAGGAGTTATGGTAAGATTTCATTCTACCATTGATTCTTTCTCAATGTCTATTTTAATTAGTCACGTGACTTCTTTATTTAGGAGATAACCACCAAGTATATGTATATCAAAACGTAAGTGAAAAGAAGATACGTAGCTGAAATAAAATGGGGAGGGTTGATTTCTGATTAAAGATGATTTTACCCATGCAGATCAGGTCTATTTATATAGTTTGCTGTCTAATATTTATTTATCTATTTTCGTTTTAGAGAATTCCCGCGACACATGCAGAGGCACATCTTTGGTAACATTCTATTATATTTGCATTTAAATTCCTGCCAGTCTTGTCGACGTAAATATTAAATACTAGCTTGTTATTCTCTGTATTCAGATTAAAGTTGTGATATGATTGACTGCAGTGGAAATATTATGACAGCTTTATCCAAATACAGGAGTGATAACGGGAGAAAAGGGGGGGGGGGGGGGGGGTTGTGGTAACGTGATATCTAGGATAAAAAAGGGAGTGGTTACAGTTTGGGGAAAAGGGGGAGGGGTTGTATGATAATCAGGATAAAGAAGATAGGGGCTAAGGGAGGTAGCGTGATATCAAGGTAAAGGAAGGAGGAGTTCAAAGAGGTAAATTGACAACTAGGACAAGTGGGGGGGGGGGACGCGAATATTATCCATGGATACCGATTTAGGGTAATAATCGATAGAACCAAGAGGTGATCAAAGAGGGAATAAAGAGTTAATGTAAAAAGAGTCCCAAACAAGCACCATGAGTACAACAGAACCTTAAAAGGTATCACAATATTCCTTTTCAGAAATTTTATTTCAAAGTTTAACCAAAGGCAATGTCATCTTATTCTTAATAATCCTTAACAACAAATAAAACCCCAACTCCCCCCCCCCCCAAAAAAAAAACCCCAGAAGTTTGTTAAAAGAGGGTTCTCGTCTGCGGTCTCTGTCAAACCTGCCCTGGATCCATCCTGTTGACAGCAAAATGTGTAGAGGCCTTAGAATACTTCATACATTAACCTACCAAGTTCCATCAATAAATTTGAATTAGTTCTGAAGGAGAAGTTCATTAAAACGTATTGTTAGATACCAATAGTGTATCCCACCCCAACTCTTTTCTATGAAAAGTTTACACCGGACAGAAACCATACGTAGTGTGCGGTAGATTACATTAGCTCAGGTGATGTTATGTGAGATAAACGACGGAATCTACGATATATCCAGGGTGATGCATAATGGAATATGCTTGATCCAGAGGTGTCCAAAGTGTCCATAAATGGAATGTAGGAGTGATGGTCGAGTCGATAAATGATAGAAGCAAGACCTGATATCAAAGTGGACAAAGGATAATACGAAAGGTGATGATAATGAACAACTCAGTGGCGATATCCGAGACGACAATGAAAAGAAAGGGGTGATATTAATGGTCAAGAAGGATAAATCCCAGTGATGATATTCTAGGTAACAATGATGAAACACGTTCGATACCAAGACTGATGAAAGGAAAACCCAGGGATGATATTGAATAGAATCAAGGGTAACAAAGGACGGATGGGTGACAAATTTCTTGGCGAAAAAAGTTAAACATGTTTAAAAATTTGTTTTTAAGTGTTAAATAGATATTACTGTTTTCCCTTTAGCTTGTTCACTTGTAACCCCTTTTATTTTAACAAATCGTAATAAAAATTGTTCAAATCACATGCCGAAGGACAAACAATTCCACTTAGTAATAAAGATTCGAAGAAGTCCTCCAAAGGGAAGTCCAGTACACAAAAAAGTAAAGGAACACAAACACTCTGTATTGCAAATTTTCGGCCTCACAACCTTTCTCAAGCAAATTTTCAGATGACAAATACAAATCTAAGTAAAATCCATGTTTACAATTCAAAGATACATAAGCTTCTAAACTAAAATAAACGATGACGCCATATCGTCATTATTATGCGCGTAAGTATAGCGTCAAAAATAAGGTACCGTCGGGTATGCTAGGCATGCAGTTTGGAGGTGACTTGAAGTACATATATTTTAATACTATATATAGATATTTATTAGCACACTTATTTTTCTAACTGTATATCTACCATTTTATATAATACTTCATATCATTATTCTAAATTATTTTATATAGTATGTTAATTTTATACGCGGTATAGGTTTAGATACGAGATTCCGACATGTATTTTAACATTAATATCAGTCAATTATAACGCTATACTTACGCGCATTATAATGACGTTATGACGTCATCGTTTATCTTGGTTTAGAAGCTTATGTATCTTTGAATTGTAAAAATGGATTTTACTTAGCTTTGTATTTGTCATCTGAAAATTTGCTTGATAAAGGTCATGAGGCCGAAAATTTGCAATACAGAGTGTTTGTGTTCCTTTACTTTTTAATTCCACTTAGATTTAAGATTTTATAATAAAAGAAACTCAGAAATGGTGATATAGCACAGTTTTAACTCTGCATGTCTATGGCATTGTACTTCATCATGTTGAAATGAATGTGCGAATTTCATCCATAACATGAACAACTAAGAAAGATAACTCCTGCAGATACAAATTGTTGTGGCTTTTATGTAATATAAGTTATAATAATATAATTCATGCCGATTACTTGAGTACATCATTACACGACACTTAATTTCAAACAACCCCTACCGAAAAACCAGAAAGGAAAAGAAACAAAAAAAAAGAAAATAATATAATAAAGAAAATTAAATAAATATATAACCCCCACCCCCCAAATAATAATAACAAAAAAAGTAAAGTAAAACAGAATAAAACAAAATTTAAAAAAAAAAACAAAAACAAAAACAAAGAAAAACTATAATCAAAATCAAAAATTATATTATTTAACAGAAAATAATGCAATCTCATATAATCTTTCGTTGCATTCATGCATTGTTTCGCTTTCAAAATTTCTGTCATTCAATTGGTCTTAATGGAAGTCATGCTGTTACAGCATTGCTAGAGTGTAACATATATTTAGTGTAAAAAAAGAGGAGTCCAAGTTTAAATAGTGATGACAAGGTTAAAGGAGGGAGGGATTGAGGCACTTTTTGCACTATTATTTAGCAATGATATATTAAAACACTGAAAATGTCTTAGGCATTTCCTGTTATCAAACACCTGGCCAAAGTTTCTGCACTGAGTTATTTTTATCAATATTGTTTTAGATTCGTAACGTTATATAAAATCGAATCATGAACGGCCAAAAAAATGGGGGATACCAACCCCCCCCCCCCCCCTGCCCCACACCTACCCAGGATTTTCCGTTTCTAACGGCATTGCAGCAATATTTAAACCATTTCATGGATTCCTAATCAATGTGGTTTTGGTAATACAAAGTCGTAGTTCTAGAACGATGTTTCTCACGAAACCAAAACCGAAGATGATGATGTAAACAGATATTGCGGTGTAACCCCTGAATTCCGTTGTAGAGTAAGTTCGAAATCACGTGAAGTATAGATTTTCGACGATCTGTTATGGATATCGTCAGTCGCACGTTGATAAGTCTATAATGTATGGTTAAGGTACAAAAAGCAAATAGTAACCATAACAGGAATACAAGCTGTGTTTTTCTGAGAGATTATAAAAGAAAAAAGAGGAGTTACCGGCTCAGTTATGTGGCAGAATTAATGAGTAATAGTTGAGTAATAGATATTTAGGGCATTGTATTGATCAAATGTTCTAAGTCCTCGTGAGAATATTGAAATAAGTTTATTTGAATACAACTGAAATGTCTGTGATAAAATCATCGACATTGTAAATTACTGCATCAAAGCTAAGTCGATACTAAATATTCAAAACTAACATTGCCTTCTATTCACAAGAAAAGAAGTATAAAATAAAAACTGATTCTGCATATTATCATAAGATATTATAGTACCATGTCTGTGTGAAATCACATGACTTTATTATAGAGCGCACTTACCTGTATCAACAGGCATTTATTAAATACATTGCCAAGTCATGCATTGCCATTGTGAATATTAAGGGAAGTCTATACATTTGTATATTCTATTAACTGCTGCACTTACCTTGTCAAAGAGTGGGTAAAGGACGCATATTCCAGTGAGTAATTTTAGATAGACAAAGGCGTAGTACAGAGTAGCTAATTCAGGAGCAATTTGGAAGGAATCATTGTAATTTGAAACCCCCTACCCCCTCCAACAACACAAACAATTACGGCTTCGTTATGCCACTGATAAGCTTAGTATATGACATGTTGTAACGCCTCCCCCTCCCTTTTTCCTTGAATGAGATATTAATGTAACAAATCTCTTACCTTCAGAGACATCCAGGAGCTTTGGCAAGATTTCGTTCTACCATTCTCAATGTCTGTTTTTTATTAGTCACGTGATTATTATATGATAGTGACTTCCATATTTAGGAGTTAATGGCCAAGTGTATATAACAAAACGTAATTGAAAAGAGAATCGGCTGAAATAAAATACGGAAGGTCGATTTCAGATCTAGGACAATTTTACCTATAGGGAAGACGCTTGCTTATATAGTATGATGTCTAACAATCATCCGTTTTCGTTTTGGACAACCCTAGCGACACAGGTAGAGTCGTCTGTCTGCTATTATCTAATTTGCTTACATTTAAATTCCTGCAGTTCATGTGAACGTACATGTCTACAGACCTATACTGAACGGATTTAAATGTTATATACTAACTTGTCATATCCGGTATTCAGATTAAAGTTTTGATATAATTGAAGGTAGTGGAAATATTATGACCATGTTATCTAAATAAAGGAGTGATATTGGGGGAAGGGGGGAGGGGGGGGAGGGGGAGTTGTAACGTTATATCTAGGATAAAGAAGAGAGTGGTTAATGGAAATCTTGTGATGTTTAGGGAAACTGTAGGGTTTCGGAAGGGGGGGGGGGGGTTAGCGTGATATTCAGGGTAAAAGAAGAATGTTCCAACAGCGGATATTCAAAGTTATTAAAGAAAGAGCCCAGGATTTATTTAACAAGAGGCCCAAATCAGCACCTTGACCCCAAGACAACCTTAAAATGTATCAGAATATTCCTTTTTGGAAATTTTATTTCAAAACTGAACCAAAAGCAATATGATCTTATTCTTAAACACTGATTTAAAAATAAAAAACAACTTTAGTTCGCAATTGATACCCCCCCCCCCCCCAAAGAAAAAAAACAAATAAATAAAAAAGCAAAAACACTTCTTATAGATACCTTTCTGATTCACTTATTATTATTATTATAGTAATAGTAAACCCAAAGACGAAAAGCAAACAGAGAAAATGTTTAAGCCTATTCAAGAGCCACATGCTTATTTTTTATGTATTCTATTGGCAATCAAATGTAAAAAAAAATATGTGTGTGTGTATAAGGAAGGGTATGACTAAACAATGCACAATAACTGAAGTCTTCGAGGTGAGGTCGGCCGTCGAGAGAGGCGTACCGTGGTGTGATTTTGAGTGTCGACAAATGAAGTCGAAGATTTCACTGAGGTGCGAAGCGCTGAAAGGGGCTAGATGCGGAAGGGCCCCCTCCTCACCCGCTGCTGAAGGTCCGGGTTCCTTCCCTGGAAAATTTTGGAAAGTTGATAAAAAATAATACAATCTGAGATCATCTGTCTTTGCATTTATGCATTGTTTCGCTTTCAAATTTCCTGTCATATAACTGGACTGAATGTAAGAAAACTCGTGCAATTACAGCATTTGTATATTCTTCCAGCTATACTCCATTAAAGACCACCATGAATACTGTTCATCTTGTTTAACATGTGTAATTTCTTTTCTAAAGATCAGACACACTAGTACCTCCTCTGTATTTTAACGATTTTATCTCCCCCACTCCTTCCCCTGAAAAAAGATATATTTTTTGTTACGTTTCACCTTCGATAATTTGAAAAACAGCTAATGTACATTTTATCAAGCATCACTTGTACCTTATGGCCGGCATCACTTATACCTTACGGTTAACAGCTAATGTACATTTTATCAAACGTCATTTGTACCTTATGGCCGGCATCACTTATTACCTTACGGTTAACAGCTAATGTACGTTTCATCAAGCGTCACATGTACCTTATGATCGGCATCACTTATACCTTACGGTTAACAGCTAATGTACGTTTTATCAAGCATCGCTTGTACCTTATGGCCGGCATCACTTATACCTTACGGCTAACAGCTAATGTACGTTTTATCAAGCATCACTTGTACTTTATGGCCGACATCACTTGTACCTTACGGTTAACAGCTAATGTACGTTTTATCAAGCGTCACATGTACCTTATGATCGGCATCACTTATACCTTACGGCTAACAGCTAATGTACGTTTTATCAAGCATCGCTTGTACCTTATGGCCGGCATCACTTATACCTTACGGTTAACAGCTAATGTACGTTTTATCAAGCGTCACATGTACCTTATGATCGGCATCACTTATACCTTACGGCTAACAGCTAATGTACGTTTTATCAAGCATCACTTGTACCTTATGGCCGACATCACTTATACCTTACGGTTAACAGCTAATGTACGTTTTATCAAGCATCACTTGTACCTTATGGCCGACATCACTTATACTTTACGGTTAACAGCTAATGTACGTTTTATCAAGCATCATTTGTACCTTATGGCCGGCATCACTTATACCTTACGGTTAACAGCTAATGTACGTTTTATCAAGCATCGCTTGTACCTTATGGCCGGCATCACTTATACCTTACGGTTAACAGCTAATGTACGTTTTATCAAGCGTCACATGTACCTTATGATCGGCATCACTTATACCTTACGGTTAACAGCTTATGTACGTTTTATCAAGCATCATTTGTACCTTATGGCCGACTTCACTTATACCTTACGGTTAACAGCTTATGTACGTTTTATCAAGCATCGCTTGTACCTTATGGCCGGCATCACTTATACCTTACGGTTAACAGCTAATGTACGTTTTATCAAGCATCATTTGTACCTTATGGCCGACTTCACTTATACCTTACGGTTAACAGCTTATGTACGTTTTATCAAGCATCACTTGTATGTCATGCGCTGGTCAGAGTCACGTGTATGTTAAGACAAATTTCATTTGTGCCTTGTAGCCAGCATTTAAATAATATACCAGCTTTTACTATTTCAAAAACTTAGTATAACATAATTCAACAACGCTAAACTAGCTATAGTTGTAAGGATTATAAAGAAATTGGTATTTCAGCTTTTAATTATTGTACCTTATTACTAGAATCACTTATATGTAACGCATGGCCCGTGTCACTTGTACCTTATGGACAGCGTCACGTGTATCATATGATCACTTTGAAACTTATATACACGCAATATATATTTATCTTTTACATTACGGTATATTTCTATTGCAGTATCAATATTAATCGTGACGTTTATGATAACTCGACGTATTTAATGGTATCAAGATGGGAGTGACCGGTCGACACTGGGTACTTACTCCTTCAAGGCACGTGATTTCACCTATGCATCTTTCTTTTTATAACGTTTTTATAGCGTCCCTTGTAACATGACCAGCGTGATTTGAACCTTATGACTAGCGTTAATTGAAATTTATGACAAACGACAGTTGTACTTTATGACCAGGGTCATTTGTACATCATGGACAGCGTCACTTGTACCTTACGACCAACGTCAAATGTAAAGTCAAATGTAAAACCAGCGTCACTTGTACATCATGGTCAGAGTTATTTGTACCTTATGCCAAGCGTCACCATATGACCAGCATTTAAACAATGCCAGCTCTTGTTTTACTTTCTGCGAAGAGCACTGCAGTTAAAAAACGACAATGTGAATGTCTGAAGCAATCTGAACTATACCACAAAATCCACTGAAGTTGGGTGTGATCTCTTACAACAAAATATCTGTCAGACGGTGAAGAATCACCTACCCAGTTCGAACACTAGACCTCTCGATCCAAAGCACGATAATTACAAAGCTACCCCAGTTTTGTGTAAACATGTATAATGTCTTGAAACGTCACTGTATAAAAGGCCTCTACATATGATGATAGCATACTATATATGACTTTGTATAAAGCGATTGTGTATTTCATGACTTCATATCCTAGATACGTCACTGTATACAAGTCTCTATGTATCATTATAGCATGTTCGAGGTGCAACTCTGTATAAAGTGCTACTATATATTATGATATCATAGATTCGCCACTATAGAAAGCATATATACAGGGTGATATTATACCCTATACACTCCACTGTATAAAGGGCTTACATATTTCATGATACCATTTTTTGCCAAAGCCAACATGTAAAGAGCCTGTAAATTGCAAAGTACCATACAATAGATATACCCGTGTATATACGTTTCATAAATATCTTGCCACTGTATAAAATATAAGAGTCAACATTTCATGACACTAAACACCAGATATGCCACTCTATATAGCACATATTCATTTCATGACACAATACTTTGCAGGTGCCGCTGTATAAAGGGCCTGTAAATTGTTTCATACCTTGGATATATCACTGTATATCATACCCTAAATATACCATTGTAAGGGTATTAAGTTTCATACAAGCATATCATGGTGTACTCTGGATACAACACTGTATTAACTGTTTATACAATTCATGACATCATACCCTAGATAAATCACTGTCGAAAAGACCCGTCTATTGCACGGAATAAAGAGTCTGTAGATTTCATATCATACCCCTGATACACAAATTATTACTGTATACATTATTTTCAATATTTCTCCTTTTTCTCCTTGGCAGTACATAAACTGTTGATGTTTTGTATTTGACATCCCAGAGACATTTGATCACAAATAATTTTTATTCAAAATGCAAAGTAATCAATACAAAAAAAAAAAATAAAGAAAATATATCGAACACAAAAGAATCAACACATTGGTATTGCTCTACGGCTTGATATATTACAATAAAATACTATCAAACAAATTGCACACTTGTCAATGAAATTCACATATACAGTCATCAAGTAAATGTACACTAGCTGTTTATACAATTCAATTAAGAATTCAACATAATGAATGGGTCAATCGCTTAAAGGAGGATGAATATGCATATCTACCAGTTTCTTTCCATCAGCGTTAATTTCTTATACTCCAGTTTGATATAAACTATAATTCTTATTTCAATCTCATCCATGTCTAACACATTCTTCCCTTTTTTATTCCTTATTTTAAATATTCAGATCTTCCCTGTTTTCATTGTACCCCTGTTTATGCATTTAAAAAATGAAATTCTGTCCACTTCTCCCTTTCATAGTACATCCAACTAATTCCCACCCAAGCCTCTTACAGATTTACTGTTGTAACTCATAATTTTCAGAAAATGTAGATCAAGTTTAACACATGAAACACACACCACATCTGAGATTTCCTACATCGCTTGGTGTACTTCTATTTTATGAACAAAGCCTTGCCTTGCAGCAAGTTAATAATGTTATAGTAATTATAACATGATAAAGAACAGGAGGCCAAAAATATCTAATATTAAGTGTTTATGGTTTTCTTTAGAACCTTTAGAAATCTTAGAGTGTTGTCATTTAAATTTCAAATGATAAAGAAAGCGATCATATGTGGAAAGAGAAATGAGGTCTACATAATGTTTATTTTTTCATCATTATTTTATCATACACTGATCTCTGGTGTCATCCTATTATCATACACACTTATATACCTTTTATTCAAGTAATCTCCTCTCCTTGTATGCAAATTACACCCCCTCCTTTTTATTGTAAACTATACATTAATCCTTTTTTCTCATCCATTCTTTTCCTTGCTCACTATTTTCTATTCCTTTCAAATTCATTTGCCGTTTTTCTAGACAAAACTTATATATAAATATACGTTTTAACAGTCATCTCCCTTTTTACAACTGTCCCCTTATTTTCAGTCTCCACAATGGCAGCTGAGGCAAAACACTTATAGGTAAATGTGAAATATGTGCTTCTTTTTTCTTTACTTTTATCTTTTTTATTTATTTATCTATCTATTTATTTATATTTTTTTGCAAATTATTTACAGTGATATCTTTGGATGTCATGATTCTTTATAAAACTTTAAATTGCGTTTGTCACTATCTGCGTCGACCTTGAATTGCGGGGAGGATTCGATTATCGCAATGGATTCAGCATCAATGTTTGTGTATTCTAATGAGACACAAACCCCGTGTTGAATACGCCGGAGATGTGACAGGAATTCTCCCCAGTTCCTGGCTGACATATATACACAAAACATTCTAAGCTGCGTCATGTGTGACACACTCAATGTGTTTTTTCCCATGTGGATGTACCATAGCTCTACAGATTTTAACCTACTCAGATTTGTCAAAGCCACCACAACACCAGCATTAACATCCCTTGTGTCACCCCCATACCGTATAAATTGTAACTGTGTGAGTTGCGTTATCACAGTGGCCAGGGACTCGCATTCCTTTTTGTCACATCGCATGATACTTAAAGCTGTGAGTGATCTACAATGCTGAGGCAGACATTGTACAATATTTGATATATTTCTTACCTCCCATAAATGCACCGTCACCACAACGTGATGGGTAGCACTCATCAATTCCCCTGTCATTCGCACTGCTTCACTGTCATAATAACTAGGAACAAGACAAATATCAGAGACGTGGTAGGGGGACGGAGAAGTAATGCCCATCAATGTCCTGATACAGACCATCTCATTATACCACTCACATTGTGTGCGGTACAATGACCGGACTTTTTCCTCATTTTCTACCTCCAATGCATTTCTCCACAGTAAGATATCTTGATCTGTCTGTGATATAAGCCCTATATGCTGCGATAGCTGACATCCCAGAGAGCTATCTAGCCCACTAAGGTACATTAAGACATTATATAGACCATCGATCTTATCTATGGTGTCACACTGATGACAGAATGTATGTAGGAGATCTGGATTAAATACAATGTACATCGCTGCCATAAGTTCCTGTATAAGTTTGTGAAAGAAACTGACACTGACATTCTGAATATTCATGCCCTTACTCGGAGCCCAGCATTGACTTATAAAACCCACCTTCAAGGCTAATTCTACAGATGGTTTCCCCATTTCTCTTTCTAAATGATCTTTCCTAAACACTAAGTGTGTCGTCTTGGACATTAGATCATGATATGCTACTTTACAGAATGGAGTCAGTATCTCAAGGAAATCGAAAATTTTAGGGAAGTATTGAGACAGCAGTAAGATCATTGGTTCTGTTGTAGACTTTGGTTGAGTTTGTGTTCTAAATTGTTTCTCGAGATAGTCTTTCACGTCCTTATTGTTCTTTTCAGCACGTTGTATGAGCATATCTATCGTTGCCAGTGAGAAATAAGTAATCGATTTATCGAGACTTTTCTCCTTCCTTGTTTTACTACCTGTATTTTCCTCTTCACACCACACATAGCAAGAGGCAGTCAACATCATTGGTATTTTCATTAATTCTCTAATTTTAGATTCTTTGGCTTTTTCTTTACAATTTTGTATTAGTTTATCTGTCAATTCTTGCTTATCATTGCCATATAAATGGGTCACAATACGTGGTATCAGCGTCTCATCGGATTCTGGATTGATTCCTAGAATTTCTACCACTTTATCCTGTGGTGTATAATCTATCTGTAGCTTTTCTAGTTTCCAGGGTCTAGATGTCATAAATAATACACAGTTCACCAAGCCATTGGTATTTGGAAGCTTGTCAGAATCAGAGGACCACTCATCTAGACCATCTAAGACAACTAGACAACAAATATCGCTATTGCATAGCACACTTGTGATTAGGTCTACAAGGTCAGGGTCATCCTCTGACAAACTGTCACATATCATATCTATTGCTTTGGTCCTGTTTGGTTCGACATGCCGCATTGATACGTGAAACATAAATTCAAAGTGAGAAAGTGCTTCTTGCATATCACTTTGTTTTCCTTGTTTCACATTACACCACTCTTCTGAAAGTTTTAATCCAAAGACGGTCTTACCTCTCCCAGCCTCTCCTTTCATGAATATTCTATTTACTGGTTTACCCTCGTTGAAAAAGATTTCTGCTGGGTTTTTTATAGTTTTTCTTATATATTGCATTTCTTTTGATTTGATGTCTTCCTCGATGACGACAGGGGAGAAAAGCTGACTAAGAGGCAAGGCTGTTTTACCTAACGGTATTACTGGAATACGGTGTGTTGCATTCTGGAAATTGTCCACCAGTTTATCCTGTAAGACTTGAAAATCTGAAATAATATTGCTTTTCATAAACATGTGATTCAGCTATATACATGAATACAATATTATATAATTATATTCAAGATAATTCATTGCAAATTAAAGATTCATTTCTGCATCAGACGTTTCAGTGCCCTTAAGCCTGAGGTGGCCTTGCCTTTAATTACATTACTGGTTTCTTTTTCGTTAGAAAATCAATCGTGCTACCACGGAACTTAGTGGATCAGTGGCACTAGCACTAATTGCTTGTGTCAAGTATGGATTCCATCCAGGGTACCTGACATCGGTTTCCGACATTTACTCTAAAATTATTGTGTTTATATGGTGGCGGCATCCGTATGATGCATTGTCTATATTATGTCGCATAAAGAGTGGGGAGAACATACACTGCAACACAGAACCTCAGTTTGCAATGTCTCATCCGAAAAACAGGTAGGTAGACAGATGATAAACCATCGTAGAAAACTCCGCC
The DNA here is from genome assembly GCA_035048485.1 of Pteria penguin. NCBI lineage: Eukaryota > Metazoa > Mollusca > Bivalvia > Pterioida > Pteriidae > Pteria > Pteria penguin. The sequence goes on from CM068592.1 coordinate 5,528,193, forward strand.
CGACTGCCAAAATCGAATCCAAGACCTCTCAGACTTGAAGTCTAGAGCGATGCCGCTGTATTAATCTCTACGTATGTGAAAGAATGCCGATGTTGCAGTATGTAATCTTGCCAACTATTCAAAACTAAACTTTATTCTTTAAAAACAAATTAGTATAAAGAGGAAAAAAGATATTGGACTCAATTACAAGACATAATCCACTTTCGTAAAAGCAAACCGGAAAACACATTCCGGGGAGATAACTCTCAAATTACAACATCAGTACGCTTCGTGAATGTCTAAAACACAAGGATATATATCTATATTCATATTGACTTTAATTACACTCCTTTTTGTGTTTGTTTTATGTTACATTACGATTATATCAGTTATATTGTGACGGGTTTGTACAGGCATTTAGCACCATGTAACACTCCCTACCAAAACAATGAGGGACAGAGCTCTTAGAGGGAACATGTAGAATTTGAAGCCGAAGTCGATAAACTCATTTCCTTTCCTGATTATCTGGTTCCGGCCGAGCTTCAACTCACAAACACGTGCATTCTCTAGATACACTGCGTCATTTTAATGTATTAATGTATCCCGGCGTTAATATGTTTCAGGGTATTTTTGTTGTCATAATGGACCTATTGTAAAGGATCAAAGTTCTATCAATAATGCTTTTTAAGCACCATATATTAATGATACAAAAATACAATAATGGTAGAAATCTGTCATTTATCAATCAACAATGTTAATTAGTTCGCCGAAATTGATTATCCAAATAGTAAAAAGAGGCTTGACACTGCTCACCTGTAGATAGTTTTTATTCACAACCACCCGCCTGTTTGAAAAACTATTTACATTTAACATGCCGGTATCTACCAAAATAACAAAATTAAAGAGAAGACAGGATTCTAACAAATTACCATATCATCCTAATCGATTGAAATGATGACCTTTTTCAGAAAAATTATCTACGATAAATAAGTAGTTTATAAACAACTCTTGCTGGTAGCATACTTTCTTTTCTTCATAGTTCAGGGGTAGGGTTTATGTAGTGTTTAAGCGATTGGATGTCGTCGTTGACCATCCGGGTTTGAATCCCGGATTGTGTCACTATGTTTAAGAGCTTCCAAGTCGCGATATAACTGTAAAATTATTGAGATCAACGTAAAACACCAATCAGAGAACTAACCAACCTTAAAGGCCGATATCGGAGTATAAATAGCGGCCAATCAAGAAAATGGTGGCAGATTTGTTTTTTCGAGACACGTTCAGATTGCAGCAATAAATTTGTAAAATTATCAACAATTACGTCGATTTAACTCACGAAAATTGTTGTGCCCATTCCTGTCCGTAATATACAAGTTCGTATCAACTAATATTGTAATGAAACTTCCCCATAATTATATATTTATTCATCAATGTTCTGAAGCAGACCTCATTATCTAATTTCAAATTCAATTTCGTTCGTTAGTGGGCGTGTTTTCGTGTGTTATTGTTTACACCGGATATAGTGTGAGTAGCAGCACATGTTGACTATTTGATAAGAAATTTAGCGCCAACTGTGATAGCAAGAGTGCCTGTCAAAGTAATAACAAAAGATCTATAATTATATAAAATAATAAGTTGACTTACTGGTCTGTCTCTGATTATCCAAGTACATCCACGAATTTATAGTACATATGATACGTTAAAACATTGTTTGCAATTGTATAACGACAATTTGTGCATTCCGATATAGGATGGTATAAAACCGAAAATCAAAATAGTTTGTACTTATACTTTTTTGGTTTTAATTAGACTGCAGAATGAGTAAGTTTTATTTCAACATATGCCCCATGTACGGTTTATCCTTTGGATTGGGAAGCCATGACCTCTCAACTACACATGAAGGCATTTCGCGTCTGTGCCATTCTTGACCTTGCATGTCATGTTCTAGTGCTCTAAATTTTCTGTCCATGTATCTTTGATCATTCCACACACCGCCATGCAATAATATTGTCCAAAACCTTTTATATTTGTCCTTTCTTATCTTAGAGTTCCATTGATATGTTACACTGGGGTCGGATTCCCACCACAAGTGAATATTAGTTTCGTCCGTTATACAAGGTCTACATAAACAAAGCGGACAATCTTCACTGTTCGGGTCTTGCGATATTACAAATGTCTCCTCTGCATTATGTTCGTCTCCATCGCATATAATATAAAAGTATTTTCACCAAAGTCCATCTGAGTCACTTTGTCCACTCCCTGGAATAGCGCGTACGAACTCCCGCCAATTCCAGTGTGTTGTGGTGGGTCAGGAGGTGCAAGTCCCAATTGTTTTGCATAAATAAAGTTTTCATAGCTTTTAATTTCAACTCCGTAACATTTAAAGTTAATTTCTGTTTTCCTTCCATTTTAATGCCTATCATAAAAATACTGTATACTGACACATGTCACTGTGTTTGTTAAATGATAAAGGATGCAATTGCCAGTTTTCTATCGGGAGGGGGGGGGAGGAAGATCTATTGCATTTCTATATAACTTATTTTGAAAATATTCGAATGATTGTTATAGCATAAAACTAATTTTAGGTATTTTCAAGTAAGAGGTGTAATTAATATCTGTTGTTTTCTTTGGTGCGTATTTAGCCTTCACTTTGTTAAGTAACCCATATGTAAAGCACGTGTTTGTACTCGGCCGAAACACGCTGTGTGTTATTTTTATCGCTGCTACAGCGGCAATGACCGCCCAACTCCAAATACGCTTAATTGCACTACCACCGGATTTTCATGTAGGTCAAGCGCCGTCTTTAATAGTTCACCAATTTTAGAACAAGATATATGCGTAGAGAGAAGGCTGTCTTACATGAATGCTAAAATTATCCCCCTATATTTGCACCAAAGTTGTGAAATTTAAATTGCTGATAATGTAAAAAAATATTTGAAAATGTGTTTTTATATAGTTTCATTCTACAATACCATATATACTAAGTAAGCAAAAGAAATATGCATCTGTCCAGATTAGATATTATTATGCTACCCACATACGTTTGGACCAAATTCATTGTGGACAAATGAGAGGTCAGTTTTTATAGACATGAATTGTACGGTTCATAATTTTACACTGCACTATTTCTACAGTATCAGAATTTTTTTAACATAAAGCTTTATATAAAATGCTACAATTAAAAATAAGCAAACCAAAGCAACACAGACCCCTCCTCTTCCTCTATTTTATTTTGACACAAATGGATGCAAATATCCTATATGATATGTTCAGTTATAATATATGGAAAATATATAGAAAAATGTTTAAGACATATCTTTTTTTCAAAATAATATAAATGTATATCATTATTTACAAATCAACAAGGATTTTTTCCTACCCCTTTCTTTTGACGGAATATCCATGATGTGACCCAAGGTCCGATAACCTTTATAATTGAAGCATTTTTCTAACGATGCTTTTTTGCACATGTCCACTTCTGGCTGGAGGATGTCTAAAAGTTTTTTCAGACGTCATCGGATAGCATGCGTATGATGATTTATATATAATATGATTTCTACTTTGAATTTTGAAGGGGAAGTTTTAAATGGATTTCAGATGACATGGCCATAAATTATTTAATTATATCTGAAGGCCGTTTCTGAATCCATATTTCTAGCAAACCTGACTAGGATAAGAACTTAAATCTTCTACTCGGTTAAGGGAATAATACACATCATTCAGCTCAACCAAGAACTAAGATCATGTAATTTAAAGCTCTCAGGTGTTCTTACTGCAAAGGAGTGGATCCATGACAGAGCGGCATACACTCAAAAAGGGCACCATTCTTTGCCATTTTTCTATTTTATATCGGCTGCAATGATGAAATATAAGATCCTGTTTCTTATGATTGGAACGGTACGACTGTGATTAACTATGATGTCGATGGGAAGATTTCACCAAAAGAAACATACAAGTGAAATCTAAAAGCTCTCTGCACTTTGAATTAAAAAGAACTTTTAAGATTACCATTTTTACATGTCTGTCAAAAATGAGAGTAATGGTAAAAAGTCATAAATAATATTATCAATGGGATAGACCAGTCACAAAGGAGACACATGTGAAAAATAACAGCCCTCATCAAAATACTTATGTTAAGTTCTTGCCACAAAAAACCCTATGTAAAATATGAAAGTACTGGCTGGTATGGCTGATATGTAAGATCCAATGTTATTGTTGTCCGCAGACCAAAATGAGAAACATTATGCCTATGATCAATTGCTTTTTGTAACTCTTGTTTGAAGGAGATAAATTATTCCATTCACGGCATTGATATTGAACTGAAATTGAAAAACACATGACGAAATGTTCGATTTTATACGTATAATGTCAATTCAAGTAAAGTCAAAATTTCAAGATGGCTAGCTTGTATGATTAGACCCCAATATGTCCATTATCATTATTGACATTGGGATCCAAAATTTTACCAAATCCCTTTATCGACGAAAAGAGTTCCTCAGTGAACATTTCAAACGTTCCTCAAATTATGTCTGTATAAATTTCGCGGCAAGAAGCCTAGCTCACAGGACGACATTTTTGTATTTAGAGCATGCTCTTGCATCTTGCAACGCCATATGCGGCAGAGATTAACATGTCGCAACTCAAGAAAGGGAAGTAAATAAAATCTCCAGTTGCAGTCTTGGAGTTAGTGTGGTCAAACAAAAATCAAAATCAATTTTTTCTAATATGCCAGAAATCATGGTTAAGTGTGTCATACGTTTCCATCACAGCATATACGATTGATTTGTTTGAAATATTGACTTTTAAAGCAATGTAAGATGTAACGTGTACGCAAATTGTAATTTTCAGTTCTCATTTCAATGCTTTCACCATGCATAAATAAGAATGCGTCAGCAATCAGCTAATATAAATCACTGACAGGCCCATAACACATGTGTTTTATGCACGATTCTGAATGCCTGCTACACGAAATCACTTCTTTACGGGACGGAGGTAAATAGGAAGGAAAAGATAACGTCGTCTTATATAGTTAAAAAATCCAAGGTTACTAAAATTCCCTCTGCCAAACTTAATATTTCTAACAGGCATAAATCTATGTATAAAAATGGCTTTAAACTTTATAAACCAGAAGCATACCCGATTGAATTAACTGCACTGTTTCTTCTGATTTATCTACTTCAGATGTGCGAACTGAAATATATAAATTTATCTAAAGATGAATATTAATCCCTTTATACAATATAGTTGTATATATATAAACTGTCATCCACATGTATTATTAATTTGTGTGATATATCTCAACATTGTTTATGTTTGCTTTTTTGCAATGTATAATTTGTATATTCATACTGTACATGCCCGGAATCAGACCATCATTATACTCATTTATGATTCCATATATATATATATATATATATATATATATATATATATATATATATATATATATATATATATATATATATATATATATATATATATATATATATATATATATATAAGAGGATACATGATGTAATGTTGCACATTGGAGTTACTTTTCTTTGTCCACTGTGACGTATCCGTAGTTGTATGTGACCGTCTTTGGTTTCGTTTTAGAGGTGGAAACGTAGTTCCTACGACAAAAAAATCATCGTACCTACTTGCACCAAGCAAAGAATTTTACGCTTTGTATCCTAAATATTTGTTACATTGTTCCTGCACTGTGTGTAAGTTTACATCGGTGTATTATTTGTTAGATATATCTCTATGATTATGCATGTAAACCACTTATTCCTATCCATTTGTGCTTTTCCTATTCGCCTGATATGGTACAGTTTCGTTTATGTTGTTGGATTCGAACAAGTTTGTTTTCCGAAGGTGTATAAATCATAGCAGCCATAGATATTTTTTCTATGGGTTTATAAATCATAGCATACATAGATATAGCTGTTGCAATAAGATAAACGGGTATTATTTATGTATTTATTGCATTTTCCTAATTACATGTAAGTTTTACCCCCAGGTGTATACATTTTCCACAAAATATATTTGTATTTTTATTATACCGTTGATGTAATTTGCTTTAATATGCTATAATTGGATTCGAACTCTGTTACGTTTACACCAAGTTACGCTTACTTTTGCGTAATTTTACTAGTTTGCTCACAGTGAATTACCGGTTACGTTAATATTTGATATAATTTTGTTTTTGTACTGCATATGGTACTGCCATAGTCAGTATAATTCTATTTGTAATTTTGACATCATACTACTGAAATACTTGAGTGTATGTAGTGAATATGTCAAATCAGTTTTAGGGCAATATTGTGAAAAGTCTTTTTATTGTATGTCAGTTATTTACCACAACCTGTTTAACACAAACTGTACAATATAACATCACTTTACGTCACACACTCTACGTCATAATCATGTGTCAGGGAATGATGATAAAGATGATAAACCGTTAATGCTTTTGGATAAATTTGCCGACAAGTGGTTAAACTTCTGTACGAGGGCAGAGTAAATGACATAAAACATAAGAAGGTAAATCAAATCCTGTATTACTCACGTCGCCTCGATCTTTTTCTTCTATACCACCATACAGCTACAATGATAACCACTGACACTCCTGTAACTCCTGTACAGACACCTAGTATTATTGGTAAAACGTCCTTCGCTTCTTCCCTAAATCATAAGGCAGAGTTATATTATTGTCAATCCTTGAGTAGGGCTAAATAATACTACCCATCCTAATCTTAGATAAATTTGACATTGCATGCTGTAACATGATACGGCAGAAATATACAATAACAATTATGCAACTTGTCAGTCTCTTGGGTAAGGTTTAATAATGTTACATATGATTTGAATTTAAATTTCATATTGCAATGAACCAAAATCTCTGCACTTCTTATGTTTCCAATATGTATGATTTTGAGTTATGACAGATGTCTGTTTGATGGGTAACAATTGTGCTCATTGAACATGATAAGGGTTGCGGATGAAAATGCTGCAATATTTGAGGCTGATATTCTACAGAAACTTACGTATACTTACTAAAACAAGGACCTTATCCTTAGAAATGATTTGAAGTTAGCCAAATTTATCAATCTGTTTTTGAAAAATGATCGATTGATTATTGTTTTACGTCACTCCTCGATTATTTCACGTATGTGGTGACGGCATCTGCCTGTTGCATTGCCTAGAATTTTATGCTTCTGCAACCGACCCACTCAAAGCAGTGATGAATCTCTTACGTGCCATGCCTACCGTGATACGGGACATCGGTTTTTACTGTCTCATCCGAAAGACAGAACACCGCTGTTTCGACAGCGGGAATCAACCCCGGTACCTTTCGGTCAGAAACCAAGCACCTCATCTACTGGTACACACCAGATTCTTTCTTAACTATTATTATTTCTATTACAGTGTTTTGTCTGTAATGTGTTTTACCTCTCGGTTCAGTAAAGTCATAGCCTCAAGTTCATTAATAATAGTGTGATGTTGGAAGGAAATGTATGTTATAGAAAAGTTTCAATCAAAGAAATAGATAAATAAGTCATAGATCTGTATTGTAAACATGTACCTACTAAGGCACTGAAAGTTTTTATGGAGTAGATCATTCTTTTTTCATGGACATTGACTTTGTTTATATTGATCATAGTCAAAACAAGTTGTTATATCATATATATTACAGTGACATTGACTTTGTGAATATTGATTAAAGTCCAAACATATTCACAGAGTCTCATGAAGACAATTTTAACCACAGCAAGCATGCATAATGACAAACTTAGAGAGAACAACGACACAGATGAAGAAATCTCAAAGTAACTATTCATACCTGGCATGAGCTGTTTCAGGATATATAGAAGTGGTCGAAGTCGGTATAGATAGTATCTGTGCAGAGTGGTGGAGGCATATGGGATCTAGAAATAAAGGATTTAATGAGTGTTTCCACCTTAGCATTACATATAAGTCTACTACAGTTTAACAGGTGGTTGACAAGTCGGTTGTTTGATTGCACTGCTATTGTGGTGAGTGAGAAAATGGGTCTGTAAACTATTTCTCCACAAAAATACACCGATCTATTTTTCTAAAAGATCAAACAATTTGGCGAAAACTTTATTGTATTGACGTCATTAAAAGTCAAGTTGAAAACCTGATTTTACCATCACTACAAAGAAAGTCTTCTAAACGTCTCTTCTCTACACGTGTACTAAGTGATGGGTGTTACTCAGGTGATACCACAGCTGCATTACAATCTTATAATTACCGACCGTGTTTTATTTCTTATTATAATTGAGGATCAAGCAAGTCAAACACTTGATTTTCACATCAGATGCACACCAAGAGAGTGTCTTCTAAACTTATTTTCTTTACAGGTATGATAAGTTATGGTTGTCACTATAGCTGATACCGCATCAGGATCTGATATTTGGGTATTGTCGTGTGCGCAGTAACATTAAGGCACTTCACGACGTGATTGACATTATATAGTCTATATTGAAAACCGCATTAGAAATAGAATAAAATATTTATGCAAAAATTGTAAAAATGCAAATTGTTTAACAAGTTTACTTTTTCACACATAGAAATATTATCCCTAGTTGTTTGCAATCACGTGACTGCTATATATAGCACATGTAGTGTTAGCAACAAACATTCAACAAGTACAAGGACATATTGCCGAATTTGGTAATAAAATTTTGTTTTAAATAATAAGTGGAAACCTATCAATAATATATATAGCTGTGCCCAACTTCTAAGAGGCTTAATTGTGTATAAATACTGCGATGGAATTGTTGAATGCTGTAGTCTTATAAGACATTGTCTAATTAAATTGAAATTCTGTTGATATTTTATAATCTAAAAGTTATGCCCAGCAAGACGCTTTTCAAATATATATAGAACTGTCTTTATGTGAGATTACACAAAAAACAGAGTTAAGGAAAAGGTTGCACTACAGTGTTTTTCTTGGCATGTTGATTGTTGCAGTGTCACCCGCTTCATATAATGCACTGGGCCATAGTGACGTCACAATGACGTCATGTTATGTTTTGACGGGTTTTCTGCAACATTATATAATTGTGTATTGCTTTACCACAACTGCGTGGTAAGTCGTCTTGGTATGCACATAGTGACTTTTGTCGAACAAGTAATTTAGATTCTTTATTTTCCTTCCTTTAGTTTTTGTCACCTCATAATGTGGAGCTTCGATAACTCGAAGTTTAAATGCCAAGTGAATTCACTTTTGGGGATGTGGATGTAAAATCAAGGTCAGATGTGGTAACAGATGAATATTCCCGAAACTACTTTACAGAATCACTCAAAGCTCAAAACGCCAATCTAGTTAACCGGACACGGACTGGAAAGCAGACCCCGGGGATATAGCATGAGCTCATCTCAACTTCGTCAATGTGAGCTATAAATCATGAAAGAAGAAGGGGATGTCAAGCTTTTTCACGTATTTGTATTATGTAATTTGTATATTGTAAATTATAGTAATTGTTGAATTATGTAACAAAATTTAATGATGAAAGCCGGTATATGCATTTTAGTTATGACAGAATGATTCAAAGAGTTTGAGGCATACAATATCCTCGGCACTTAGATTGACGACGATTTTTTATGATATGATAAAAATATCCTGTTCATTTATGGTTGAAATTAAACACTACATTAAATAAAATATTTATTTATGTATTGCAGAAAGAATCTGTCAAACATGGACGAGTTTTATCAAACTTTCAAGTTTCAGTGGATCAAATCTGGTATACAAAGTTAAAATGTACAGATATGTTGACGGTGTCACATGATTAATTGACTTACATTTGTAAAGTTCGTTAGTCCAGTACTCAGGATCATCTTTCTTTGGACATCCTTGTATGTTACAGGGATTGAAAACTGCAGCAATGAAAGTAGCTCCAACTGCTTTATACAATGCCCATGGACATCCACCTGAATTAGCATTCAAAATAACATAGATGTACCTAGTATGATAAATAACGTGAATATATGTTTATATTGAATATTATCCAATAAGGAATTGTACAAAGCGAAGACGTACAATACAATTAGGGAAAATAAACGGCCATTAATTTACTTAATCCTGTCTGTAATTTGATTAACTGTGACTGAGAATAATACATGGTACTGTAATTTTTATCTCAGAAAGTTACTGTGTATTTTACCTCTTCCTTTTCCTCTCTCTCTATAATGATCTCAATATATAGAGGTGAAAGTACACATACAGACTGTATGGCAGGGCTTTATTAATTCTCAAATGAATACTGACTATGTTCTTCCTCTGAGCCGCAGGGACGATGACCACAAAATGAGTTTTTGTGACAAAATGTCTATGAGGAGTAGCGCTCACTCACAATGGTACAGATAGACTTAAATAATATCCCACTTGAGGACGGAAGCAAAGCATTTTCTAAGATGAATCCTTTTCACATTCAATGGACATTCATGATTCAACTAGAAAACAGGATGTAAATCCAGGAGTTAGTTGAAGAAGAATAATCATCGTATGTCTAGCTATCCAACTTATTTTACTGTTAAGTAAAATCATTGAAATTCTTCCAGGAATCATACAAACTTTGCAAAAGACAGATCAGTTCAGCGCAGATCAGACTGCAAGACTGAAAGTGCCGGCATAATAATGACACACTTACCTTTATTTGACGGTTTTATTAAGTCAGGATACATGCATGTTTCCATCAAGGCACCTTTATCATCTTGTATACAGTGATACACTTCCGGTGTGACGCATACAAAGATCTGTGCCCTGGCTTGCCAAGCTGTTCTATTTACCGGACATTCTTTCACAGTTATACGAATAGCATACATCAAAGGGAGTAGAAGAAGAAAGTCAAGAACCAAATGCATCATCTCGAATCTGAATATAAGATAAGATATACTTTACTATAAGATTAATCTTTATTATTGATTTTACGTAACTTACGACATTAGTTACAAGAATAAGTTTATTACAGGAGGGTATATTCTTGGGCCACATTCCTGGCTGGATAATAATATTGCTAGATTTTGCCCAAAAAGACTCATAAGATATGTAAAGATATAATCTTTCCCATCTTTCATGAAAATCTGCCCATATCAGAACAAATTGATTGGTTGATACATGTTTCACGTTTCACCGTCTCATTTGAAAGACAGGAGCCCAAGAGCCATGTACTCAGCCAATTTTGCCATATCGCTTAAACTATAATAAAGCGCATCACACATCAAATTTTACACCATAACGTGGTCAAGAAAAAAACTTTTGGGTCAAAAAAGATATGCATTGGGTGTGCAAATTAACATTGCATTTTATTCTGAAATACTTTCCTCTGAACTTTCTGATTGCCTCAATAGTTTATTTTACAAATTACACATATACCAGTTAACTTATGAATTCTAAACAAATGTCAGTTACGTACTTGGGGAAAATGATTCTAAATTTAGTCCCAGAAAATATTTTAAAAAGTCAATACAGTATGTTCCTATATTTCTATATTACTCATCTGAGTACATAAAAGAGTTTATTCTTTTTTTTCTGAAATATCAATTCAAAGTTTAAAAAACACTTTACCACATCAATCTAAAATTCTCTTGTACATTTATTTTTTCATTTTAGGCAACCCATCAATAACTCTATATGCAGAAGCCGGTACATTGGGTACTGCACTCATATTATTGCAACCAGTGACTTAGAATCGCATGACAATGCATTCAGGTTATGAAGCTGGAACTGCATTTTAACACAAATGATGGAACAAACAATTGGTTTATGTCGGACAAATGCAGCTATCGTGTATAAAACAAACCCTAGCCGCTTCTTATGTTTACTACTCTGACTATTTTACTATTTTGTCGTTTCAGTTGCCGGGTTAAGGCTGCAGGAGCACCCATTCATTTCTCAGCACAGACAGAACTGTATTCACCTTTGGAATACATTTTTTTTTGTAATTTCCCATTAATGCAACATTATTTCGGTTGAATTATCTTAAAAAAGAAAAGAGAAAACATCTGACAAAGCTGTATGACACAAATCACCAAGGACATGCACACAAAACAAAAATATTCGATTGTGCTGCGTTTACGATACCGACTTAGGACGGTCATTTGAAGTAGCAAACGTCACTCAATTGGTGTGGTTAACCGGTTTACGGGAGCTCACCTACCCACTCACCACAGTCAAAGGACACACATTTGAAAATTTATGAATAATTCTCCATATAAAGAACAAGAATCAAAAAGTTTCTCAAGAGGAGAAGTCATAAAAATTCTATCACAAACGAAACGTTTATAGAATAATATGTTGCTCTCCAAAATATGTAAGGCGACATCAACATAAGTAAACCTCTGCTCGTCTGTAAGCGAGCTCAGATCCTTGATCTGTAGGAGTCCCGACTCACATTCAGAGGGGACGAGGATCAGGACCTTCTCTCCTCTGGAAAGGTTTGGACAAGGCCCGTCATAGCGTCTCCACCACCCTGTTAGTCCGCGTGCAACGCTCAAGCAAAAGTCTGCATTGGGTGTTAGATGGACCCAATACAAGAACTATTGTCTTGGCGATGATCTCTGGGTCATACTGTCGAAGGCGTTTGATAATTAAAGAACACGCAGATATGAAATTATCGGAACTTTTGACCCTCATTAGTTTGTACACTAGATCACCGTAAAAAGTCATGTTAAATCTTATTGTTCCCTGTCATTGGTTCGTTATAAATCCCTTAACGACACAGTGGTACAATCTTTTTGTACATCTGTAATTATATATTTCGAATTTGGCAATTCTCGAAAACTTACGACCTTTTTACATCATTATATCATCACTATTATTTGAACATGAAATGACTACTGTATTACCTCTTAGTGTACACAGGTATATGGGGACCATGCGGAGCGGAGGAATGAGATGGACTAATAGGCTTGGCTCATTATAACATTTTGTTGGAGGTGAAAGTCAGGTGGCACAAATGAAATCATCATCTCGATCATTCCTTAGCGGCTGCCAAAATACGATCCTTATTAATTGAATAACCATCTGGATTTGTGTGTAATGTTAATCAGAGAAAATTCGAGAGGCATACCAGTATTAAGCTTGCATGGATTTTATTTCTTCTTTTCATGGCTGAGTGGGGGTGGGAACAGGAAACTTGGCAAAATGTTCCGGCTCGCAATGTGGGAATAATTTATTCATTCTCTAAAAATAGGCAAAATAAAGTTTTACGACTCACAAAGTCTTTCCCTGCCCCAACACCCTCCTAAAATCAAATAGTTGTTCCCCAAGTGTATGGAAAAGGGAATTTGCTATAATTGCAGAACAAATCGACATAACAAGACTTTCAAGAGGAAAAAAGAGTAAAATATGTAAGAACTAAAAGATTATATCAATCTCTCCACCTAGTCGAGAGAAATCCCAACTTCCATGAAATATAGAAGCAAGAACCATTACAAGTGTTTAACGTTTGGCATCTGTTGCGCTGCCGAGATGCACAACAAAGGTATAATATAAATGCATGGGGTGAAAAGCATTCGCGATGAAGTCATAGTCTATGGCGTTACCGAGAACATGCATGGTGAGAAAAAAGAACGAGTATTGCAGGGTTTGCGTAAAAATGATTGACCTGGAATATGGACAAATGTCGAGAAGAATATCGATTTCATGGGTCACGTGTTGTTAGTAAGAGAAATAAGACATAACAAGTCTAAGTACACGATGCGAGGAAACCGCAGATGTCAGAAGGTTTTCTAGAACTTTCTACTTTCATTGACCGATTTATACCGAACGATTTAATCGCCTCATACGCAAGGATAATAAGTTTCTATCAGGATCTTATCTAGATAAATTATTGGAAAAGATGTAGAAAGAATTAGCCGAAGCATCATATTTAGTGTGAATGCAAAAAGACCAGTGATGGCATGCGCCAGTCCTGTTGGCTAGGGCGTTGTTTGGTACAAGGAATTTGGAAATTATATGTTGCGAAACTCCTTCGCTAACCGACATTGAACGCAGATATTAAAGAAAGAGAAGGAGGCTTTAACATTTGTTTGAAATCTAAAAAACGAGGATATAGAAAACTTTCTTACACTTATGAATTGAACAACAAACAATACGTTTGTCAGAACCGAATTTAGTGCTGTAGGTAAAACTTGTATTCCCAGAAACGCACATAGGTGTTTCATCACAATTTCGCAAACATATGGTACGGCTTTATAATATAAGAGCATATGTGTTTAGGGGAGAAATCGTATATTCTGAGAAAGTGTGGTAGGTAATCAAAGATCTCATAGGTACCAATTTCTGTTGTAAATATCTCTAAAAACGAAGAGAGGAGTTATTCTTGCTATTATTCTTATAAAAAAGTAAAGGAACACAAACACTCTGTATTGCAAATTTTTTGGCCGTTTTTATGTACCTGACTTCCCTTTGGAGGACTTCTTCGAATCTTTGTTATTCTTATAGTTTTAGACCATTGGACCCTGCAACTTCCTTTCTTAAAACAAGAGAAAATTCGTACCATTTACAAAACTCTTTTTTTTTCTTTTCTATTTTTTTCTTTTTTGTAAGGGGGTGTGTGGGTGGGTTGCAATACTGAATTATCTTATGTACATAATAAAAAGTTGGATAACCGTTTTAACCAATGTGTACTTTTTGTCCAGATTTACTATACACTGGCCAAATATTTATTTTCTGGCTTAAGGGGGTCATGACTATTTTTTTCATGTGTTTCTTTTTTTCTGGGTGGGGGATTTGCATTCAAAAACTCAGCAAGCAGCCTCCCTCCCCCTGGTAGGGATCTAATAGGCAAGATTTCACAGATATGTGAACAATGCCAGAACCAGTGTTAAGGTTAGGAAGACCTTAATAATATATATCCACTTCACATTTGCTATTGTTCCAGTTAACGTTTATGCGTCTCGCTTAATAGAAAAAATTCATTTATATTAATATCGGCCAAATGTTTTTCGACTGGCCTCAGTCGATATCTACATATTATATCAAAGTATATACATAATAAATGTAGAGAGATATACACATATAGTAATCTATTATCATACTGGTACAAGGTGTATCCAACGTGTATATGAGTGCATAGTAAAGCTGTTGTACTTATGATCCTTATAGTGGCAGGCGTGGTGTAGTGGTTAAGCGCTTGGCTTGCGGCGCCGACGATCCGGGTTCGATTCCAGGTTGCGCCACTATGTTTAAAAGGTTGGTAACCTCCTGCTTCCATGTCGCGATATAACTGAAATATTGTTGAAAGCGACGTAAAACACCACTCAACCAACCAAATATAGATATTCTAAGGACCAAATGTATGTAATGAAGAGTATCATATGTATATATATATATATATTATATATATATATATATATATATATATATATATATATATATATATATATATATATATATATATATATATATATATATATATATATATCTATATATAGATAGATAGATAGATAGATAGATATATCTCACAGGTAGGGGAGAGTAGCGTTGACCAAAGCTTGTGGTGGTGGGGATGTAAGTTGTGCCCCTTCACATTCCGATTTGATTGATTGAATGATTTTTGTTTACGTCACATCACGAATATTTCACGTATATGGTGACGGCACCTGCCTGATGCCGGGATACAAATTTTGACCTTTGCAATGGAACCACCCGAAGCAGTGAGTGCCATGCATACCACGACACGGGGCCTTGGTTTTTACTGTCTCATCCGAAAGACATGACACCGGCATGACCAGAGCGGGACTCGAACCCCTATACGGCGTCCGACGTGATACCACTAGGACACGCCGGTTTTCCACATTCCGGACTCCGCTACGCCAGTGATAAGTTTGTTATTTCACATGTGGTAACTCTCTTTGCCCCCCCCCCCTACTTTTCATACCCTGTTTGCGATATAAAAGTTAAAAATATGTCACCTTGATAGGCGCCCAGGAGATATGATAAGAGTTTGTGACCTTTGAAGATGTCCAGGAGCTATAGTAAGATTATCATATATTCTTACTCAATGTTTGTAAATTAGTCAGGTAATTATTACTAAATTAGTGTCTTCTATATTTAAGAGTCAATGGCCAAAAGTATACAACAAAACGTAAGTGTAAAGAAGAGAAATGGCTGATATAAGACGTGGAGGGTTGATTTCACATTAAGGACGATTTTACCCTATGACGACATGCCCATTCATATAATTTGATATATTTTAACTATTATCTGTTTTCGTTTTGTATGATACCCGGTAGATATGTTTATGTTTACGAATATATATAATGGCTACATTTAAATTCCTGCCAATCATGTCAAGGTTTATCTGTACTGACCTATGCTGCAATCATTTAAATGTAATCTATCTTGTCGTTCTCGGTATTCAATAATGCTATAAACGAATGTAATAGAAAAAAGGTGAAAATTTTATCCAGGATACAGAGAAAATGAACCAAAGAGATATAGTGGTCCCTTGAAATACAAAACTCGGTAAACAATAGGGGTAGCGGGATACCCCTACACAAAATGTTTATACTGAAATTTATTTTTATCAATATCATTACTTTAGTTGCGTAACGTTATAAAATATCGATTCATGATCGGCCAAAATAAGGACGCCAACATCCCTTCCCCTTACCTCCGGCTGTCTGTTTCTAAAAGAACTATCAATATTCAAACCATTTCAGAGAGTCATAACCATGATGGGTTTGGTTATGCAAAGTCATAGATCTAAAACGATGATTGTCACGGAACCAAGATCGAACATGACGATGGGAAACGACACTGTGATGAAACTCCTGTATTCTATTCTTTAATAAGTTAGAAAGCATGAGAAGTATAGCTTTATTTATTCTACCGAGTTAGATATTATCAGTTGGACAAAACTAAATTACCAAGATATAAAGAGCAAATAATAATCATCAAAGGAATACAAGGGGTGTTTCTCTAAAAGATTAAAATTAGTGACAATTGCGTATTAGTTAATAAATTTTATTGACCAAATATTTCTTACTTCGAGAGAGAATATTGAAATAAGAATATCTGAATAAAGACATCGGCAATGTGAACCAATGAAATCTAAGAATTAAGAGGGAAAAAATCTGCCAGTTTTCATAAGATATTAGAGTTACTTGTCTGTGTAAAAGTAAATAATTGTTTTGAATAGCATACTTTTAAATGATATTCTGGACTGAGACGGATTACGATCATTTTACACGGATTTGACATCTTCTATAATAGAAGGTTACCTACTTTGACTTCTCCCTATATAAATACATATAGAATTTACACGATTTGACTCTTTCTATTGGGTATATGTGACGGGTGTTGCTTGCAAGCAGGAGATGCTCACTCTCCCCGGGCACCTGATCTCACTCCATCACAGGGGTTCACATATGCTCTTCAAGTAGACATATTTTGTTATTTTCCACTTGTTTTTCATTTTCACTGATTTTGTATGTCCTCTGGTTTCATGATTTTTAGACTTATGGTTTGGATTTATCCATCATCTGTATATACTTACCTCTATCAATAGGCATTTACAATATGCATAGCCAAGACATGCATTGCCATTGTGAATATTAAGGGAAATCTCTATATATTCTATTAGATACTGTGTTTACCTTGACAAAGAGTGACTAGAGTACAGATATTCATACCATTAATTTTGGATAAACAGAGGCGTAGCACAAAGAAGGTAGAGCAGCTAATTCACGAGCAAATAAGGGGAAATTGTAAGTTTAAACCGCCACCCCCTCACACACACACACCTAAACACACACGGAATTATACCTCCGCTATGCCCACGGGAAAGAAGACGGGGGGGGGGGGGGGGGGGGGGTTACTTCCTATACAAATATATTGATATACTTTTAAGGCAACCAAATATATTAATGGGTATCATTTTCCTTTCAAATGTATATCAATGGGCATCTTTCAAATCACAAAATATATCAATAGGTAAAACGCAGGTGGAGTTTGCAAGAGAAGATATTTTTGCACTAGAATGGGTATGCTTTTCACTACATCTATTGACTATATATATTGACTATGGTCACCATATGAGAGGATATGCTTTACACTTTGCTGAATATATGAATGGGTAGGGTGCCAGCGACTCCAGCCACACGCCCGTACCCAAAATCATTACAAGTTAAACCCCACCCCCGTGGCTATGCCACTGTTAAGTTTGTTATATGGCATGTTGTAACCGGCGCCTCCACCACTTTTTATTCTGATTGAAATATCAATGTAACAAATCTCTTACCTTCAAACACATCAGGGAGCAAGATTTCCTCCTACCATTAATTCTTACTCCATATCTCTTTGTAATCAGTCACATGAAAGTACCTTTTATAGGAGTTAGCGGCCAAGTGTATACATCAAAACGAAAGTAAAAAGAAAAGAAGTGGCTGGAATAAGATGGTGAGTGTTAACTTCAGATCTGGGACGATTTTACCCATGGAGAAGATGTCCATTTATATAGTTTGATGTCTAACAATTATCTATCTGTTCTCGTTTTGGAGAATCCCAGCGACACATGTAGAGGCACATGTCTGCTATTATCTATTAAAGGTTATCGTGGAGGTGCATGTCCACAGAGATATAATGAATGAATGTTATGCACTAGCTTGTCATTTTTGTTGGTATTCAGATTGACGTTATGATATGATCTGATTGTTGGTATTCAGACTGACGTTATGATATGATCTGATTGACTGTAGTGGAAATATTATGATCGTGTTAACCAAATAAAGGAGTGATAACGGGGAACGGAAGTGGGGGGACGTGATATCTAGGATTAAAGAAGGGAGTGATTGATGGAGATCTTGTGCTATCTAGGATAAATGTATTGGTTAAGGGAGGTGGTATGATGTTCAGGGTAGAACAATAAGGAGTTCAAAGAGGTCAATAGACATCTAGGATTAGCGCATGCAAGTCATAGGAGCACGATGATTATCCATGGATAACGTGTGTTCCAGCAGCGGATAATCAAGGTGATAAAGGAGGGAACCAGGGCTGATACAAATCAGCACCTTGACTACAAGAGATCCCTAGAATGTATCAGAATATTCCTTTACAGGAATCATTTTAAAACCGATGCAAAAGCAATACCATCTTATTCTTAAACTCTTATAACAACAAAAGGATTTAATAAAAAAAAAAACTTTCTTTAGTTCGCAATTGACCCCCCCCCCCCAAAAAAAATAACAACAACAAACAAATAAAAAGCCCCAAACGAACAAAAACAAAAAAAGCAAAACACTTCTTAAGCCACCTTTGTAAATCACTTTGGTACATAGAGTTTTTTTTATCAATGCAGTTAGACAAAAGAACTTTTTTAAAAGAGGGTTCCAGTCTGCGGTCTTTGTCACCCTGCCTGGATCTATCGCGTTGACAGTTCTGGCAGAAAAGCAGGAACATGTGTAAAGACCTTAAAGTACTACATACATGTACCTTCCAAGTTTCATCAATATATTTTAATTAGTTCTGAAGGAGAAGCTCATCAAAACTTATTGTTAGATACTAATAATGTATTCAAACCCCCTCCTTCTTTTCTATGAAAAATTTACTTTATACAACTTACATGAGCCTTCAGCTCAGGTGATGTTAAAAGAGATGAAGGGCAAAACCTAGGGTGATACATGATGGAACACGCTTGATCCAGAGGCGATGTTCATTGTGTAAAAGGACGTAATGAAGGGGTGATGCTCAAGGTGATAATGGATAGAATCCAGAACTGATATCAAAGTGGATAAAGAATAAAACGAGGGGTGATAATAATAGAAGACCAAGTGGTGATAACCAAGATGACAGTGGAAGGAATGTTGGGGTGATAGTAATGGTGAAGGAAAATAAAAACCCAGGGTTGATATCCTAGGTAACAATACATGAACCAGGTTTGATCCCAATAGTGATGAAAGGTAAAACCCAGGGGTGATATCCTAGATAAAAATGAATGAAAATGGTTCGATCCCAAAACTGATGAAAGGTCAAATCCATACATGTAGGTGATATCAAACGCGATAATGAGTAGAATTTCATGGCAATCTAATTAAAATCAGATCTTTTCATATCGCTACGATACTCTCCGCTAGAAAAGGATCTGAATGCACTGCGTTTGAGGTCACGTTTTTTTACCTTTCTAATCTAAATATTCAAATGACTGTACGACCAATCAGCGTAAGATACGCTAGCCAATCACGATGCGTTTTACTATCATAGTTCGGCGCGATAATCAAGATGGCAACCTCCGAAAGTATGTCAGCATGTTGATAGCTTTTTCACTTAGGTTCTTTAAAGCCTGAACAGAAACAAATATTAGATGCTATAATTGACAAAACAGATGTTATGGCCGTTTTGCCTATATGATATGGGAAATCTCATCCGTTTCCGTACCAAATGTACGTTCCATTGATGCGGGCGATCAAGGGAAAGAGATCCAAAATACTTGTGTATTCCCCACTTCTAGCTCTGATGAATGATCAAGTCGAGAGAATAAAGAGGATTCCCGATGTGCGTGCCATTGTCGCAGGTAACTGTAAACTTTGTTTGCTTCGAAAATCAATTTAGATTTAAAAATATACATAAATAAAGGCTACCGTAAATAAAATGCTCATCAATAAATCGGTACATCGAATTACCGGAACGGCGACCAATTACTGGAACGGCTATAGATCATTTTTGCATGATTCTGATAAATTCAAAAACTGCCTTCACATAAAATATATTAGTGGGTTTTTGTTTTGTTTTGCTTTTTGTTTTTTGGTTTTTTTTTGTTTTGTTTGTTTGTTTGGGGGGGGGGGGTTGGGGGGGGGGAGGAACGGGGGTTATATTTCTATTTTAACCACCCCTCCCCGATATGTCTTAGTCCTTAGTATAAATCTCTAAATTCTAATAGGTATCGTCAAAAGTTATATATTTTGTAATAATTATCTATAAAATGACTTCAGTTTTATTATTTGAACAAAATCATCCATAACATGAAATTATAAGGGCCGTTTCGGTAATTCCATGGCTGTTCTGGTAATTGGCCCCCGTTCCAGTAATTCAGTTTACCCTCATTAAATAGGGAAGAATGAAAACGAAAGGAAACTTGCATGAAAAGTTATGTTTTCATTTGGACAATTTCACACATGATGTAATGCTTAAATAGTCAACCCGGCTTCACCTCTTCTAGTAATCAATAATATTTCTGGGAGTCAAAGTTTGACTAATAAATTGTAATGGATTCCAATTCTTTATTCAAATATTAAGTTTTACCTTTAAAGTGTTTTAATTCTACACAATTTCATAATGGTATGTTTTTTTTAAGTTTTGAATCAGGGGTCTTGTAGAATAATTATAAATCAACTTTAGATTTAGGCCAAAAATGTGTTTTACTGTCACATACTGAAAAAAAGCTTTATATTGAATTGATTTTATGTTGGATTGGCATTTAGAATGAATATTCCCCCATCACATTTATTTTGACAAAATATTGATCCCTTACATATCAAGAAGTACATTTTGAGAAAAAAAAATGAAAAATGGCTCATTTTAATAAATATTCACTGCAAATGCAATAATTCACTTTAAACTACATATGTAAGCATAGTCCACAACGGTTTGTGCAAGTCACTTAGACTGTACCACATTTATAGAAAGACAAAAAAGGTGAGATCATACACACATGTACATGTATTGTCTTAGCATATCATTACATTTTTCAATTTTTCAATTTTTAAAAACACAATTTTGAGTGAATCATATTTTGTATAAAAATAAATTTGATGGAATAATCATTTTACAGTACCCATTAGAAGTCCGGGCCCTACAACAATATATACCTAAAAATGTTGATTAGCATTAAGGACCTTAATTTAAGGTGATTCACTTTATTAAGAAAAAGAAGATAAAGAAGTCTTTAGGAAATGGTTTGGATATGTTGGTGAGATGCGATCCTTACTCCCTGAAGCATCTGTTCTTGCATTGAGTGCAACATGTACAAAGTAAAGAAGAGTCTCTAAAGCACTTTCCTTCAACAGTTACCATTCAGATGTCTTCCAATAAATCCAACATAAAATTATGAGTAGAGAGGGTCCCAATTGAGATTGAGATGGATATCTTTGATTCAATGTCTTCAAAATCTTTTCCAAGAACAGTGTTATACTGCACATCAATCAATGACTGTTCAAAGATGTATACCTACATGTATCATACATGTGAATTACCAGACCAGAGGGAAGAAATTGAAATGTATCACTCAGAAACACCTAAACTGAACAAAGAAAAGATAATCGAAACATTGAAAGAAGAACATTCAACGCTGAAACTTGTTATTGCCACAAATGCATTTGGCATCGGGATTGATGTCAAGAAATGCAATAGTGTAATGGGGTGGTCTTCCAGCATGTGTATTAATATTATTCAATACACATCCGTCATGCTAGTGCAGATATAAAATCATTCCTCTCAGAGAACAAATGTCATAGATTCACATTAATGGGTAATTTCATCAATGAGGATGAAATTAAAGTGCTTGAACAAGAGAAAGTGGACACCATACATGTTGTTTTGTATGTGCACAGTCATGCAACTGTGGAAATTGTTTAGACACAGAGCTTTTGGTTTTGAACAAAGAAGTAAAAATCAAAGTGATTCACTTTCAGTGATTAAATGAAATCAAATTTTCATTTTGATGACAGAAAATTTTAGTATGTTCCAAAGTTATTGTGTCATATTTGTTATTTCAAAGTTATTGCATATATTTCTTGCATCACATTTGTGTTGAGTAACTTATATAACATAGGGAATCACATGATTACATGTATATTATACACGAAATAACTGTAAAATATTTGAACACATGATTATATTAACATACACGTAATAACTGTAGAATTTTGTCTTAAGTCTCATACATGTACATATTTTATTATTATGTAATAGTATGATTATTTTTCTAAAGCACTTTTACTTCTGAATAATAAGGCAAAAAAGAAAAAACTGTACGTTTCCTGTAACATGCTGAAAAACATTAGGGTCAGTTGGTTGAAAATAAATTTTTTGTTTTTAATTATCTTTAATTACTGATTTGGTGTTAAATTGGCATCTGGAATACATTTTCGTCCTTTTTTGAATACCTTTCTTCTTTTTGGTCAAACGAATGACTCTTTAGATATTAAAAAGTACATTTCAAGATAAAAATGAAATATTTACAAGTATTATTTTCCTTAAAAATGCCTACAAAAAGTTAAGGGTTGGGCCAAAAATTAGGGTCGGTCGGGTTACAGGAAACTTTTTTTTTTTTTATTTTTAGGGTAATCCTTGCATGTCTCAAAATTCTCATAAAAATAAAGTGTTATACATTTACAAGAATTCTTATCATTGACAACTAAGGATACCAAATAACTTGTCCCTTTTCTGTACTGGGATACGGTACACTGGTAAAGCACTTGGCCTCTAGTACAGATGATCCGAGTTCGACTCTTGGGTTGCACCACCGTATTTAAGAGGTTGTTAACCTTCTGCTACTTTATGTAATCTGACCAGGCAGCAGCGTTAGTAACTATTACCAATACATATATGTAGTATACATGTACATGAAACATAAAAACCACATAAATTTATGCTACAGTACTGTACAGATCAAATATTAGAAGACAGTTCCCACAGTGGAAATCCACCTGAAAGCACAGGGGAACACAGATATAATTAATCTATGCCCAACTCATATGAGCTGACCTACAGCTAGATTCTGATCTTTGGCCTCTTGATCATATTGTGTAGAACTCCAGACAAAAGTAAACAAAATATAGTCTTCTTGTGATCTGAAGACAACAGATACATTATAAATATTAGTAGATAGTATGCTGTGAGAAATATTACCTCAGCCTTTTTCTTGGCTCACTGAGTAAACAGGATCTGATAAAAAGTGTCGAGAAGTGCTCATCTGAGCTTGCAGTACAGTTGTGCTGACACATTTGAAATCACACTGTATTATAAAACATTCACATCCATTCAGCATTAAAAGTATTTTACTTGTACACAAACTATCTATTCTATGGTAAGAAATTGTTCACTTTAATAGGCCAAAGAAAAAATATGTGTTTCCTATGCTTGAACAGACTCTAATATTTGGCTTTAAACCTAAAGCTTTTATGGTATTATGAAATTATACAAATATCCCTTTTGGCTCCAAAATGTACTTTTTATTATTTAAGGGATTTTTATTTAGTTAAAACAAAGTGATTGTCTCTCAAGAAAGGTAAAAATGAATTCTAAATGCTAATCCACTATCTAATCAATAATAAAAAGAGGAATACATATATATATATATATATATATATATATATATATATATATATATATATATATATATATATATATATATATATATATATATATATATATATATATATATATATATATATATATTTCCAACTGAATGATGGCCCTCATTTTTTATTGTGACAGGAAACACATATTCAATGTAGATATCTTTTGGTCTTCAAATTCGATAGATGGTCAAGCTCAGTGTGCTCTTTCTCATTTAACAAAGACAAAGTCCATTTGACAGAATCTGAATCAAAGCCAAAATTCAAAAATTCAGTAAATTTGGTAAACACATAATGTATAATAAACTGCTTTCTTACTACCGGTATATTCTATTTTAAATTGAATGTATTTAAAATTTAGTATGTATAACCGCTTCCTTGAATTGAAAAATGGTTAGTGTTGTTTGGAGCTAGACCATTTATCAAAAATTGTATAACGAAAAAAGGAACTCAACTCTTAAGAAATGTTATCAAAACCTCAGTTTTTTTTTTCTTTCCTTCATCACATTTGGTACATGTACCTTCATCTTTAACATTTTCAGGTTGAAGCACTTTAGTCAGAGACTTTTTTACTGTTGTCTTCTTCTCATTGTTTGTTATATCATTGAAAGTCATAATCTTAACTGGAATGACTGTATTTACTGGAAGAAGTGGAGCCAACACCGTTTGTTGTTTTGTTGGTTGGAAGCATTGTGAGCTCCTTAGCAGTCGTTTAACGTGAGGCTTTGCAGCTCGAGGAGATGGCATATCTAAAGATAAACGGTCATTTACTTGACGAATCTCAGTTTTTCTATGAGGCTGTATGCTCATTTTTCAGTTTTTGTTCCCGCTCCACTTGTCTGTAACATTTTATGCAAACCCCATTATCGCTTTTAAGTTTTACCTATCAATGACAATGGTAAATCTCCAACCACATGTTTCACGTTAAATTGTCTCTCCGATGTCAGTTTCAGTTTCTGGTTAGTGTACTTGACAGTTCCGATTGAACCATCCGGTTCCATATCTTTATGGACGAACGAAAATCCACATATGACACAAATATTTCCTTGTAAATAAACACGCTTCGGAGTCATGGGCGCTGCCATCTTTATTTTCTTTCCGTTCGCGCTTCTCGGGATTTATCTCATTCGTAAAGCAAATACTAAAACTGTTTCGATATAGCGATACGCTTTCATGTAGCTGTAAGTTGTTTTCTGATTGGTCGACTCAGTAAGGTCAAGAAACGTGACCTCAAACGCAGTGCATTCAGATCCTTTTCTAGCGGAGAGTATCGTAGCAATATGAAAAGATCTGATTTTAATTAGATTGAATTTCATGGTGATGTCAAGGGTGACGAAGGACAGAGGTATAAAACATTCTTAGGAGAAAATTAAAACATGCAAAACTTTTTGGTTGCAATTTCATTACAATCAGACTCGCTGAAACGAGGCGACAAGGTAGAGAATAGGAGGCGATCGAGGGTCTGATTGTAGTTATATTGATTTCAATTTTGCATTAATTCTCAGTGCATGAAGTACACAATTCAATTTAATTAAATCTTTGATACCCGATCTATGTATAATGAGCATATGGGTCAATAGACCTAGTTTTCGATAACGCTTTGAAATTCTGAAATATTACCTTAAACATCACATGACTATGGACAAACATAGACGATTCAATTATAGAATTTTAATTATTTCAAATCGAAGTACAAATGTGTTTTAAGTGTCCCATTGGCTTGTCACTTGTAACCCTTTTGCTTTAATTTGATTTTTTATTTTATATATAACATTGGAATACACGTTTCTATGGAAGTGGGTGGACATATTGGATGTCTCTCACCATTTCATCTCATTCTCCCTTCCATATAATCTTTGCCTCCTCCTTCCATATCAGAGAGAATCGGGCTTCGCAACTGACACACATCATGTATACAAAAAAAATTTTAAAAAAAGGTGGAAAAATTTGTGGTTTGGTGGTGATTTCAAACTCGAACTGTATTTCTTAAATACTAGTATACTTTTTATCTCGGGAGAAAATCTTTTCACCAGGCAGAACTT
This sequence comes from Pteria penguin, assembly GCA_035048485.1. NCBI lineage: Eukaryota > Metazoa > Mollusca > Bivalvia > Pterioida > Pteriidae > Pteria > Pteria penguin. The sequence goes on from CM068592.1 coordinate 5,554,523, forward strand.
TACTAGTTCTCTTGCTCTTGAATTATGTCGCTGGATATGCAAGTTATCATTTTATACAATTGCAAAACATACATGTATTCGACTGATCAGTCCCTTAAAACGGCGAAACTTGAAAGGCATGCACAACTTATAGAGTCTTAGTGTAGTAACATTTCATTCACAACAAGATGTCACGTGGATAACAAATTGTCGAGGCGTGACGTCAGATATACGTATATTATAATATCTATTTATTATTGTTATCATTATTTTGTTTTGATCATAGGTCAAATCTGGCCGGATTTTTATATATTTACGTGTATTTTAAATTTTGTACTGCATGTTGTTGTATGTTACTTATATCAAAATGTGACACTATAATAAACTATTGAATTGAAATCTTTATGCAATTTTGAACAATTGATTGCTGTATTTGTACACAACCTAATTTTCACCCAAAATGTTGATGATAAGGTTTTAGATATACGCTGTATTAGCATATTCATGAATTAGCGTGATCGGTGATTCTCATTCATAATGTCTTCACAAACAATTTATTAGCGAAATCATTAATTAAAACACAAAGATCAGCACTCACTCCGCTTAATATAAATCCCGGGAAAATCAGAACAATCCAGTAAATATAAATTTGGTTATGACTACAAAACAAGATCGATTTACGTCGAGTTTGAAAATACTTTTACAGGTAATTTATACGAACTTTACTGGGATTTCTAAAATGACAGATCATACTTAGATACCAACATTGACAATTTACTCCCACCGAAAAGAAAAATCACACCGTTGCACTTTAAGTCGGTTACTCTTTGGGTAACATGTGCTGTTTCCACGTTATCTCCTTTTTTTAATCATCATTAAACACATGGACAAGTCTGTGTCATTTTTATGAAAATTTGATAATTTGTGACTGAAGCGAATGCAAAGTGTAAATGAAAAACAAATTCATAAATATTACGTTAGAAAGTGAAAAATGGGATATATACTCTAGATTGATTGATTCTTGTTTTACATCGCTACACGATTATTGTATGTATTTGGTGGCGTCATCTGCCTGATGCACATCTTCACTAGCCAAGGCTGCTGGGAGAAGAAAGATTCGGATTAGAGCCTCGCTAGCGAAGATGCCGCAGCATTTCATAGAAAATTATACCTTTGCAACGGACTTTACCCGAAGCAGTGAAGGATCTTTTATACACCACGCCTACCGTGACACGGAGCATCGCTTTTCACAGTTTCATCCAAAAGACAGATAACCGCAATGACCAGGGCGGGACTCGAACCAGGAACTTCTCGATCATAAGAAGAGACCCTTAACCACTGGACCACACGGGCTATATACTCTAGATATTGACCAGAACAACACCCACCCACCCCCCCCCCCCCAAAAAAAAAATAAATAAAAATAAAAAAAATTATACTTACCTTCGCATCTTTTTCTAACAATTCCTTAGACCGCTTGATATCAACAGTGATTCTATAGAATTTATTACGAAACTATATCATAGGGATATGACAACACAGCATATTTACCATGTAAAAAGTTCATAATTGTATCAAATGTCATAAATGACGAAACAAAATATAAGGGACGAATCTATTACCTTATAATTATTCTACATGCTTTGATTGTTCCAGATATTCCCTGTACAAAGATATACTATAGGCTGTTAACGATATACTTTCCTAACTTTAAAATTTGATCCCACGTGCTCTGAAAGTGTAATTAGCTAAGTACATGTTTCGTAAAAAGAAGGTTTTCTCGACTTGGGGTCGTTGAAATTTGACACTACATCTAATGACCGGTCTTGAAGTTCATTATACTTATTATCAGATAATGGAATAGCCACACTATGTTATAGACCGAAGTTGGATTTTTTTTCATAGAGAGTCATTAATTAATGTTGAAGTATTAACACCCCCTTTCCAGCTACTGTCCTTGCATTGTCTAAGCAAAACATCCCTCTTTATTTAACAAAAACAGACAACGTACTTGGCTAAATACTTGTATTGTAATAAGGAGATTATCTCGACATGGGGTCTTTTTTTAATGTTAAAATTTGACCCCACCTCTAATAACAAGTCAAGTTTATTAAAGTCCCACTACATTTTAAGCAGGAGTTCGATGCTTTTTTTCATATAAAGTCCGGAATTGATTTTGAAATATAAACACCCCCCTCTCCGCAATCCCCTAGTTATAATCCCTGCATCGTTTCTTCAAATTATCTTTGTTTATTCAACAAACGCACACAGTGTACTTGGCTAAATACTTGTATTGCAATAACGAGATTTAACGACATGGGGTCGTTTTTTAATGTTAAAATTTGACCCTACCTCTAATAACAAGTTTTCAAGTTTATAATAGTCACAGTATATTCTACGCAGGAGTTCGATGCTTTTTTTTATATGGAGTCATGAATTAATGTTTAAATATGACCCCCCCCCCCCCACCCAATCCCCTAGTTATAATCCCTGCATCGTATCTGCAAATTATCACTTTTTATCCAACAAAAACAGACAGTGTACTTAGCTAAATACCTGTATTGTAACAAGGAGATTATCTCGACATGGGGTCGTTTTTAATGTTGAAATTTGACCCCACCTCTAATAACAAGTCTTCAAATTTGTTAAAAGATTATTAAAAATCACACTTCAAGCAGGAGTTCGAAGTTTATCATATTGAGTCATGAATTAATATTGAAATATGCCCCCCCCCACCCCACCCCCCCCCCTTTCCCTTCCATCCCTCAACCCAACCCCCCCCCCCTTTCCAATTATAATCCCTGCATTGGCTCTGCAAAATATCACTTTTTATTCAACAAAAGCACACAGCATTCTTATAGCTAATGAAATATCAGTTCTAACAGACAACGCGTCTAATGTGATCGAAATTTGCATAGTATTCTACATATGATGTCATCATCCAACGTAAAATGTAGACCATGCTGTAAATGACACGTGTGCAAACAGGAAGTGTACAGTGTGAACTGCATAGTTCAAGGGAGCATTATACGCAAAGAGTCAATGTTTAACGTAAAATTATTACTCACCACTGTGGATCAATTTTCAACGAGGGTCACATTTTCACGCGAGGGTCACTTTTTCATGCGTGGGTGGGGTCATTTAATAACGGACCGAGTCAATTTTCCACTTTAAAAATCGACCCTCAAACCGTTGAAAATTGACCCGTGGGTGTCGTGTCGTGGTATGCATGGCACTTAAAAGATCCCTCACTGCTTGCGGTGGGTCCGTTGCAAATGTAAAATTGGTATACCCCACATAAGGCAGATGCCGTTACCATATACATAAAACATTCGTGGTGGGACGTTAAACAAAAATCAATCAATAAATCAATCAAAACAGCTTCAATTGAATGATATTAATTTTGTTTTAATGTGAGATGAAGCCGTTGATCACAACTAAGAAAGATAACTCCTGCATATACAGATTGTTGTAGCTTTTATGTAATAATATGAGTACACCATTACACGACACTTAACTCCAAACAACCCCCACCGCCGAAAATACAAAAAGGAAATAGAAAACAAAACAAAACAAAAAATAAATATATAAAGTAAAAAAACTTAAATAAATATACATGTATAACCTCCCTCCACCCCCCGGGTGTTTTTGAAAAGTGATCATACGCTTCCGGGACTAAAAGATAAAAATATAAAATGAAGAAGCTTTAACATATAATTTATTTTAATCTGATATTCGATATATTTTATGAAAGTAGAAAAGCATTGCTAAATTGTTATAAATGATTCTATAAATGATACTTGATGAAAATTTTACATTTATATGGAACGTACGTATTAATGAAGAAATAGCTAGATAAAAGCTTTAAATTTAGTAAGAGCAGTTTCTGCTCCAAATTTGTTCGGTCAGATAAACATATTCTGTTACTATTGTTACACTCTCTAATAAAATATAATTTAGACAATGTTTGTCCAGCATACCAATCAGAAATCCGAGATACACTTCAGACATAAGATCACAACACACAGCCCTCACAGCGGTTCTGGTCGCTTTATGGACACTCAGAGTGGACGCTTCCTTGGTGCAGCAGCAGGAAAACTCCTTCTATAGTCTTTAGATCGGAAAAGTAAGTAACCCCCCCCCCGCTCACCCTTCTCTTGTTCCCCTCTCACCCTATGTGATTAGCCCAATCGACGTCTATTCCTCTATAACAGATTTGACCTTTTTTACGCAGTTTTATGGTAAATGATTTCTTTTTCAAGTCTTTTAATGAATCTTTGTTAATCGTGCATTAGGCCTAGATATATGTGATCAGTTTCAGTGAAGACAAGTTTGATGATGCATGCAATAAAATAATAAATTAATACAATATTTATTATAGTGTTCCGTTCGAACACTTGGCACGAAAGCCATGTATGCGTAATTTTTTAGTATTTCTGAAAACGATAGCTGTGGTACACGTTACATAAAAACACAAATTAGAAAGAATAGATGCTTAAATTCCGTAAATTCAATCTCTTTGCGTCTACTCCCTTTCTTGTTATCTAAGGATGATATTGGTAAGAGTTATCGTTCTTCGCGCATGTTAAAGAGTTGGTGGTGATTTTGTCGGCAAATCTTTCGCCTCCCAATACAAATGTACACAATTATAGTGATATTATGGATTTTCCATGACTTAAGAAGAATCTCCCTCATATATTGCTCTGTCCTTGTAGATCCGTAGGACCCCCCTCCCTCTTTTTTGTTTTGGTCGAGTATAGACTGTTTTTTTTTAATTAAGTTAGAAAACGGAGCGAAATTCCAGCCTTAGATGATCTATTGGCTATGATGAGGCTCACCCCTTTATGTCCATGTAATGGTGATAAAGATCAGTTTACTCTTGCATTACTGTGTATGTTTGAAATACCAAAGTACCAACCTGAGCGCCCCTCCTTTTTTTCAATTTCCCCAAGTAACGTTCACAAAAATAGATTTTTATTTACAGTAAGCCTCTTACATTCTTACGATTGGATAAACTCTTTATCACGTGATGTATGTCATCACCTCGCTATTATGTGTTATAATTTTCCTTCAATTAAAGAATTAGATTGATTTTTTCATTCATATATCAATTAGATGGTTTATTCATTCAGGCATCCATTCGTTAGAATTAAAAGAGGAGCTTACGTCACCTGGTGTCTCGACATGTCAGAATAACGACGGTTCAACGCTCGGTTACGGGTTCGACACCCCCCATGGGCACACCAGTATTTTGTCTTTCGAATGAGACATTAAAACATCCCGTGTCACGTTAGACATGGAGTGTAAAAAAACCCTTCTCTCTCTTCATTTTTATACATTTATTTATTTTTAATTATTTATTATTATTATTATTATTATTTTCCCCGTTTTTATGCATTTCTGTGCAATGCATTAAGCACCATGATAATTCAATCAATCAATCAATCAGCTCAGAGTTAGTAGCTTTCGCCTCCTTGCGTCTCCAAGTAAGAAGTGGCAGCTTGCATTGCATCTCCACCAGGAAGGCGCACAACAAGCTCGACTAAGGAGCTTCTGTTAACTTGCGCCACCATTATGAAGGCGCTCGACAAGTCAAACATGAGTAACTCGCGCCAATTTCAGCCACCATTTTCACGGTGTTCAGGAAGAAATAAGAATTAAATGCTAGCGACATCTTGCCTCTTTATTAAAGATGAAATGAAAGCTGCCTGGTTCGTATGTTATACATAGAGCTGTAGTGTTTCCCAGCCAAGATAGATTCGAATGAATATAATTCTTATCCCATAATTTTAAATGAATATTTTTGCACGGACATATAGTGGAAAGTAGAGATAGTAAAAATCACCCGACTCTGGGGTGGTGCTGGGGGGTGGGGGTGGGGGGTTGTTTCTCATAAAGTTGTCGGACTTTGGGTCAGTTTGTCCATACGAGTCTCCTCGGTTTCCTGTCAATTAGATAAATAAAATCCGCGATGCTACGTCATGTAACACCTCACCATGTCACTATATCGTAAACACTTCGGCTGATTTTCGTGCATGGTAAGCATTTATTGTATAAGGCACCACACTGGTACCACCATCATGTGGGGTAAAACATTTCTCAACCAGGATGGCATTATAAAGGAAAAATAGTGGGCAAAGCTAACTTCATGTAACTTTCAGTGAATAAACACTTTATAGGACACGTACAGAAACACTGAGAAAACAAAAATAAAATTTCAATTTCATCTGACACATGACAAAATGTAGAAGAACATCTGAGCAGTTGGGGTGTCCGTTCTACTCCTCCCCCCCCCCCCCCCCCCTCCCACTTCCAGCCGTGCTTACATCCACAAAATGCTCGTATTGAACTATACGATCATCGAAGTATATCGTTTAAATAAACGACTATGGTGGACGTTTTATTTTCACCCGAAGCCTCGCAGACACAAACAAAATATCTGACTACATTATAACAGTAGTGTACATGTATTTTACTACTTTAGAATCTACAATGTGTGTTTATGAATAGTGATCTACAATGTGTGTTTATGTAGAATGATCTACAATGTGTGTTTATGTAGAATGATCTACAATGTGTGTTTATGTAGAATGATCTACAATGTGTGTTTATGTAGAATGATCTACAATGTGTGTTTATGTAGAATGATCTACAATGTGTGTTTATGTAGAATGATCTACAATGTGTGTTTATGTAGAATGATCTACAATGTGTGTTTATGTAGAATGATCTACAATGTGTGTTTATGTAGAATGATCTACAATGTGTGTTTATGTAGAATGATCTACAATGTGTGTTTATGTAGAATGATCTACAATGTGTGTTTATGTAGAATGATCTACAATGTGTGTTTATGTAGAATGATCTACAATGTGTGTCTATGTAGAATGATAACGAATAGTACCTTCATTTTACGACCACTGTTTATGGACACCAAAGATACGGTGAAGCGTTACGCGTATAATTTATTGAGGTCTTTTTAGAGAGGCAGTTGGGGTGTGATTCGTTTTGTTTTTTGGGGTTTTTTTTCTTTTTTTTTTTTTTTGTGTTGTTTTTTCTTTTTTTTTTTTTCTTTATTGTTCTGTTGTGTGTTTTGTTTTTTGTTTTTGTTTTTTGGGTTTTTTTTTTTTGGTTTTTGCTTTTGTTTTTGTTTGTTATTTGTGGGGTTTTATTGTTTTCGGGTTTTGTTTTTGTATTTTATTTTTGTTTGTTTTTATTTTTTAACACACGACCTGGTCCTGGTAACGTACATTTATTAGCGTGACATCTAATCTGATGTCTCTCGTGATTTCTACCGTGACATAAAATAAATGAATTGAAGCAAATACAAAATAAAGAAAAAAAAAACCCGGTCGTTCGACAAGTGACTACCATAACAAGTGCCCTCTGTAAAAAAAAAGGGGGGGGGGGAGGGACATGAAGACATATTTTATGATATGTACTCCTATGAGGGCATTTATTATTTACTAAATGGAAGTTATTTTCAATATATATTCAGTCCTCTCACCGACCTCCCATAGGCCTCTCATAGACCTCTCATACCCTCTCATAGACCTCTAATACCCTCTCATAGACCTCTACTACCCTCTCATAACCTCTCATAGACCTATAATACCCTCTCATAGACCTCTAATACCCTCTCATAGACCTCTCATAGACCCTTCACCACCTCTACTGCACCACAGACTGCGGTACAATATTTCCCTAACATACATCAAAGAAACCGATGTCATGTACGTTTTTGATATTGTTTTATACCACTTCAATATCATTTCACTTACATGGTGGCGGCACCTGCTTGCTGCATTAATTTTGTCCTTTGCTATGGATCCCCCACCCGAAGCCATGAGGAATCTTTTACCGTATTCCGTGACACGGGGCCTCGGTTTATACCGTGACACGGGGCCTCGGTTTATACCGCCTCGTCTGAAGGACAGATGGAGAAGCAAAATATTATAAATAGACTTATATAAATCCGAGTCGACACCTAGAATCGAACCCGGGTCCTCAGGTTTCTAGTACGATATCTCCGAACTAACCTGCTCCCATTGAGATATACAAATGTTTATTAAAATACTCCACAACTTAATCATTTATTCAATGAGAATAGCATGAGAAAGTGATCTCGTTACTTTACCAGGTCTGAACATGTGACCTTGAATTGAAATTTCATTTAATTCATTCATAAGCATACCGAAATTATTTCGAGCGCTGTCCTCATTTTGTGCAATCTCGCTACAGAAAGATTATTATTACACCGAAGGACGTGCGTGAGTGACGTGCAGTTGAATAGGGGTCACCCTGAGGACTTCAAACCCAGGGACATGGGTTCGATCCCAGGTGTGGGGATGAAACAATGCACCAGCAAAATGACAATGCACCAGGCAGATGCTACTACATCATATATAATACTAGAGTGGTGAAAAACAGTAACAAACCAAGCAGATCATGCTTTGTCTTATATGTCCACAATTTCCAAAAACTTCTATCCCCTCCAGTTCTTTCCTCTCCAGAATGTGGCAGATGGTCAGTCAAACATCACATGCGATCATTCATTTATATAAGGAGGGGGGAATACAGGAAGAAATGAAAAAGGGGTAGCGTTCATCACATATCATGTTTGAATATCGCTGAGCTTCTCTCTAGGTCTCTTCAGAGACAGACACAGAGAGACAGAGACAGACAGACAGACAGAGAGAGAGAGAGAGAGAGAGAGAGAGAGATCTAATAAAACAAGAAATAAATTTAAAATATAAAAGTGGCGTACGTTAAAAAAACTCTTTTTGAGGATGATTTATAAATATGTGTGTGATTAGGAGTGAGGGATAAAGAAAAAGAAGAATGAGAGGGAGGGTACGTGTACGCATGTATGGGAAAGGGGAAGGGGGAAATACACTAGTGGACAAAAACAAAAAGAAAGGTAACAAATGATGCTTTATTCAAGAAGCTTAGAAAATTAATATACTTTACTACAGCCAAGATTATTACACACATATGATGGCGGCACCGGCCTGGCGCATAACCTTAACATTTTGTCCTATGCCACGGACCAAGGTGTGAGGTTTTTACCGTGACATGGAGCCTCGGTTTATTCCGTGACTCGTGACCTCGGTTTATACAGTAACACGGATGGAACTGGTTTATATCGTGATGCGGCCCTCGGTCTATACAGTAATGCGGGCCTAGATTTATACCGTGACATGAGACCTCGGTTTATATCGTGACACGAGACCTCAGTTTATATTGTCTTATACCAAGGACAGATATGGATGTAGATAATGAATAATCTTAAAAAACCTTCGCTCCGACAGCCAGAATCGAGTCCGGATTCTTGTGTTTGAGATCCATCGCTTAGGATACCACAACAGTTGTATAGAAACAGGTGGGAAAAGGGGTTTGGTGGATAGAGTTCCCACTGGATAATAAGACAATGACAAAGAAAATAAAATTACATTAACTTTCAGTTACCATCGTGTGACAGTGGCGTAGCCTGAATATACGTGTAGGAAGAATTTTCCAAGCCGTAGATTAAAAACTTAAATTAAAGGAAACTATGCATTACTTGGCAAAATTATGTGTAGGCAAATGCCCTTTTTGCCTCATGTACGCTACGCTACTGTATAATGATGCACACGGTTGAAAAACATGCTGGAATTTCTCTCAACCCCCCTCCCTTTTTTTTTTGTTTTGTTTTAAATTCTCTTCGCGCACTTACGATTTTATACACGGGGGCACATTGTACTACTAATTCTCTCCTATTACCTTTACATCACATTTTCTACCCTCTCTGTAATCTTGTATCAACTTGTATTAAATAACAAAACAATGCACGTGTCTTAGACATATTTATCTTTAATTCATAACTGTGACATTTAATTCCCCAATCATGACGTAACAAGGCGGATTACTGCCGTAAGAACATGCGTCTTTTCCAAAAGTAAAATGCATAAAAGGTATTTAAACCTTGAATTCACCCCCCTCTCTCACACACTTAATTTGTTTTGTTTTGTTATTTCATATTAAAGTTTAAACTTCTTCCCGGTCTGTTTCGAGTGCCAGCCTGTAGTATCCCCCCACGACTTCACTGTCCCTTGACCACCACTGGAGACAGATAATTACCCTTATTATTAGAAAATCTAACATTTTATTACGAACCGACCGCGATAGATTAAAACTTCCAGCTGCAATTTACATTATAACCATAATGGTTATGACGTAGCGACTTCCCTGGTTAACCAGTGAAGCTTATTTTCACTGTCGCTGGGGCACCGACGGGGTTTTACTATGCTCGTAGATTGTAAACGACTATAACATTCTCAACAATGTTCATAAATGGGTGGAAATGAAATATAAGATATCAATCTATCGGTCTCTACGCGGAAAGGCGAGAAAAAACGACATGGACGAGTTTGTAAAGAAATGCGTAACATTATAACGGATTGCCTATTGATTGTTTGATTACTTGTGCTCAGGAGCGAATTGTCGTTGGTCGAACGCGGAGATAGCAGTAGTATCAGCAATGTACAGGGGGTGAGCGTCACGGGAGCATGTGATGCCATCAAGTATATAGATAACGAGGGACGCCCAGTTTTATTTTTTATTTGCAATCTATTCAATCTGCATGGATTTACGTTAATCATCTCGCTACAATTTCCTAGTGGTGCTCTCATGAATTTAACATCCATGAATCATGGCGGATCTCAAACAACGTTCAGTGGTGGATTGCGAAAAAAATGACGTTAATATGCAAAATGAAAAATTAAATTTCAGACATTACTTTAAGCGCAAATCTAATTACAAACTTCTCTTTTTGTCTCTAGCTTATGTTTGTTTCGTGGGACTAACGTTAGTTCATAGGGCTTACAGCGCGTACCGAGAGCTCGAGGAACCGGGTTTGAACCCCGCCGTGGCCAATACTGGGCGATTCAGAAGGGACGTCACTGTTTATGATGATAATTTTACCAGTGGAAATTTTACGTCGGGGAAGTCTGATTTAGGCGCAGAAGGTTTGTACTTTCATTGTTTCCTACTTTTCATGCTTGCTTATCTTTCTTTCTTTTTTTTTTTTTTTTTTGGTTCCTTTCTTTTCATTCTTTCCTTATCGGTCTTTCTTTTTCTTTATTTCTTTCTTTCTTTTTTCCTTCTTTCTTTTTTTCTTTTTTTTTCTTTCTTTCTTTCTCTCTTTTTTCATTTTTCTTTCTTTTTCCCCAGACTTTTACTTTTTTTTGCATATTAATGACTATAATATAATACGCATTGCTTATATGACTATACAACGTCCTGCCAAAAACTCTTTTTACTATGTATCTACAAAACATATACATATGCAGGAGGAAGTAATATAATGTTTTTATTAGAAAACATTAAATGAACCACTTTGATAATGTACATACTTCGATACATTCCCTTGAGGTATTTGAACACTATACATATTGTGCTTTATTAATTAATTCATTAATTAGTTTAATCGTTCATTCATTTATTACCTTTATTAATTAATCCAGTCATTCGTTTCTGTATTTATTTCTTTATTCATTCCTATCTCTTGATTTAGTATTGTTTATTTTATTCATCTTTTTATCACTGAAAAGGCATAAGTTTTGGAAATGCGCATATGGTGCACAAAAATTGAATACGTATGTATGTTCGTAGATTGTTCTATTTTCAAATTTTATGATAACATTTCTCTTATGATGCAAGCTATTATCCTGCGTATCAAGCTTGATTGTGTAAAGTGTACGGGACGGACTCCTGCGGGGGTAGGGGTTCAAATCTGATTTCATTTTGTCTTACTTTAATTATATCTACACTAATTGAGGATTATCTCCCCTTGAAGTGCTATGAACTTAAGATGTACATTCACTCAATCGTCGTATACATAAAATACCAAACTGAATACTCGTAATGATTTAAGCTCAATAAAACTAAACATATGAGTAAAATTTTTTATGAAACTTAAAAACGAACACTCAGGATATTAGGAACAAGAAATGAGTTATTTGCGAAAAAACATACTGTATAAATTTTTTTATTGTGAACAAAAGATGACGTTTTGCTTTGCAACGCATGATACTTGATCTGTGAATTAAAAAACTGAAGCTAAATATGAGATGAAATGCGAACTTTAAAAAATTATTAATTTTCCACTTTGAAAATAAAGTTGATCAAATGTGTACATCAAGCATTCTTTATGTTTGTATCAGACCGGATTAGTGTTTGATGCAAATGAATTGAATTTGCCGAAGATGTATACAGCATTGGTTTAGAGCGGATGGCCCGGTGTTCGAATCAACCTATGTCACCGCCGGTTTACCGTTCTTTTCTATGAATGTACAATCGAATACCGTGCAGAAACCAGGGGTGAGTTTTACTAAAGGTCGTAAGCCCAAACGTAGACGTAAACTTTGCTAAGAAATATTTGTCTCCTCCCTAAAAATTTCCAAACGTAACGTACACCTTTTACAATGTTTATCAATGTAATTGCGTATGAACACAGACTTCAGGAAAAATTCAGTTGTCGTACACGTAAAGTAAGACCGAAAGTTTACGTTTAGGTTTGGGCTTACGACCTTTAGTAAAACTCACTGCAGATACTGAATGGGAAAGAGGGGATTCCACCCGATCGGGTGTGATAAAGAGAATGCACTGTCTGGGGTGCACCCACGAGACCGTAGTGCTTAGCGGATCAGGTTAAGAGACCATAGTATCTCTGATGGGTCCAGTAAAGAGAGGTCTTTGCTTTGTATATCTTTATTAAGAGCAGCCTATTGTCTCGGGAATGGCGAAAGTCTATCAAAAATAATATTCTCTCTTTAACGGAAAGAGAGTTAATTTTCTCTGTTAGGTACGATGAATGAGTATTTCACGCAGATAGTCGCTTTATGGCAGCAATGTTGAATGGCAGTGCGGCTTCAGACTTCTATAATATTGTTAGTGGTCTTGTCACTCCAAGGAAAACCTTTTCCCTCCTGGATAGGCGCCTTGGAATCTTGTTAATGAGATTTCCTTACAACACAATGATCACTGTAAGACGAAATCGTTCTTTTATCCGACACCTATTTGAATAGCATGCCTAGTCATATATGAGGTACATACTGAGGACATGTGATTTGTTCAGAACAGGAATCGGGTAGGGGAGTCGTATCTATAAATTTCGAAACTATTAGTCCACTTTTCCTCTGTTTTACAGTTTTGTTTTTAGTTTATTTTGTAACTTTTAGAGTAAATTAGGAGGACAATGTACTCAGCTGAGATTTAACCCACAAAGGAAGGTGTTGAAGAATGTAATTGACGTAATTTAATTTATTTTAATCCTAGTGTTCCTCTTGTATAAATAATCGAACTTTAAGTATCCAGTAATTTATTCATTTAAATATCTATTTATTTTCTTTATATATTTATTTATTAATTCATTTATTTGTAATTTGTATTGCTATTATATTAATATTATATTACATATATTTTGTATTATTATTATTATTATTATTATTATTACCGTTTCATTGAAGGATATAATGATGTTAATTCTGATGAATACACGATAAAATCTATTCACCACAGCTGTCACCAAGTACACAGAGGTTTTTTTTCATACCAACATAATAATGATGTAATAAGTCCTGGTACTGTTCTTTTTAAATCATATCATTACATGGTACAGCCGAGTCACGTGACAATTTGAACCATTACATTATGCGGCGTCCCCCATATGTTGCGATGTGAACACGGTTGACGAAGGAAATCACTTGATAGGGCGCAGGGGATCAGTGATGTAGAAAGCAGTCTTTGAATGTAAAATGAAAATCAGTAACATCAAAAACGTAGGAAGCCACTTAACTGCCATGTAACTGACTATTACTTAACTGGATACACCCCCCCCCCCCAAAATGTACGAATAGGCCCTATCTTTCCCTGACACTTTTTATATATTTATTTCGGTAATGCTTGAGGTCATGTGTGAAAACTGAAAATGATAAGTGACGTCATATGAGAAATACGTCACCGAGAAATGAACATTTTGCTGTCATGATTTAAGTTTGTTTGAAATGTTTGGCCCAGACGTATACCTTTCATTTCTGGTCACGACCAATCGTATTCGATTTAGCGATTTTTGGAAACAATTTATTGAAATGATATATATATATATATATATATATAAATATATATATATATATATATATATATATATATATATATATATATATATATATATATATATATATATATAATATTTCATCTGCCTCTTTCGGATGCGACAGTAAAACCCGAAGCCCCCATGTCACGATATACATTGGTTGGTTGATTGGTGTTTTACGTCGCTTTCAACAATATTTCACTTATATCACGACATGGAAGCAGGAGGTAACCAACCTCTTAAACATAGTGGCGCTATCCCGGAATCGAACCCGGATCGTCGGCGCAGCAAGTCAAGCGCTTCACTACACCATCCTGTCCACGGTATATATTGGTACGTAAGGGATCCCTCACTGCTTTGAGTCGGTTCATTGCTTTAGATAAAATTATGACCGTCTATCACACGGATGCCGCCACCACATAAGCGAAAAAAATCGTGGTCGCGGCATTAAACAAACATTTACATATAAACTGGGCTTTTTAAACAATGCTTTGAAATTGTGTGTATTTTTAAAGTATGTGTATCAGTTAATTTTACATGTAACGCGCTTTTTGATTGGTTTAAAAATTAATGGCATATCTCATCCAAGAAATGTTTTCTTTGACGATGTAATTTCCCGTATTTTCGTAATTATGACGTCAATATTCATACCAACGCGGCAGAAATTTAGAGATGTTGAGAAATAATGGAAATATAGCGTATCAGTTTCTGAACATATAAAACATGTTTGAAGGGAATTAAATGATAAGGAATTGATTTATTTTGTTTTTCGTCGGATAGAGGTATACCACGAGGAAAAAAACAAACAAACAAACAAAATGACGCGCAATGATGCAGTTTTCCGACTTTTTTATTTCCTGGTATACCGCAATCCAACGAAAGAAAAAATCTTAGATTCATCCCTTAAGTAAGTCAGTCGTTTGTTATTGGGTTTTTTTCCGGATAAGACAGTAGATTGATTGATTGATTGATTTTTGTTTCACGTCACACCACAAATATTTCACGTATATGGTGACGGCATCTGCCTGACGCGGAGCATACAAATTATGGCCTTTGCAACGGACCCACCCGAAGCATAGAGGGATCTTTAACGTGCCATGCATACCACGACACGGGGCCTCGGTTTTTACTGTCTCATCAGAAAGACATGACACCGGCATGACCAGAGCGGTACTCGAACCCCGGCCTCCCGATCAGGAGTCCGACGCGATACCACTAGGTCACGCCGGCTTAATAAGACAGAAGACGATAGGCGTGGCACGTGAAAGATCCCTGGCTGCTTCGGGTGGGCCCGGTGTATTGAATTTGTATGCAATGCATCAGGCAGATGCCGTCACCATATACGTGAAATAATCGTGGAGTGACGTAAAACAATAATCAATGCATATGTGTATGTGCAAGTGTGTTCATATGCAAACGTACATGTGTACGTGTTTTTGAATTTGCGAACTCTACGTACTGTATGTATATAAGTGTGTATTTACGTGTGTTATCAATTATATATATATCGATATTTATTACAAGCAGCATAGAATCAAACCTTGTATGCTGATAAATCACATCACCTGGTTAACCCTCGCAAGCCTTGTTACATGTATTCTACCGCACGCAATCTACACTTTTCTTCTACAAACTTGTCGCCCGCTTCTCTCCCTTACATCTCTACTGTAGGATGGCCGTCAAGAAATTGACGAAACTTTATATGGCGTAATAAAACTATTGTTATGCTGTTATTATCCCACAGTTTACATTAGATTAATATGGCATCATATATACTGACATTTGGCATGTTTTATAATAATAATAATAATAATAATAATAATAATAATAATAATAATAATAATAATAATAATAATATAATAATAATAATAATAGTAATAATTATAATAATAATAATAATAATAATAACAATAATAACAACAACAACAATAATAATAATAATAATAATAATAATAATAATAATAATAATAATAATAATAATTATTATTATTATTATTATTATTATTATTATTATAAATTTTCTGAGGTCAGTTTTGTACCATCTAGAATCAATGCGCCCGTACAAGGTAGCGATTCTTGACAGTTTTTATTTTTCTATGTAACCTTTATAGTCTATATTTATATGTACATGTAATTTTGAGTTATCCTAACGACACAATGAAGACTGCCGCTGGAAGATGTCATTTTATTCAGAAACTCGTGTGACCTCGTGTAACCTCAAAGTCACATGATCTGCAAGTACGCAGAGGTCACAGAGGTGAATGAGAAGGAAGTCAATAAATGCATTTGTCATACAGTTTATTGAAAAAAAGTCTTTATGATTGATCCCATAATTTTGTGCAATGAAATATATTTTGGATTGTGTTTATTCTTTTTACATCATTTCAAGAAACATTCACGAATATTGTGGCGGCACCTGTCTAGTGCATTGCTTCATATTGTTGTTTTCTTTGAAACGGACACAACCGAAGATAGATAGATATATGATAGGTATAGTATAGTATGGACAGTGAGGCAGAGGATTATAAATATAGTATAGCATGGAGAGGGAGGCAGAGAATTATAAATATAGTATAGTATGGACAAGGAGGCAGAGAATTATAAATATAGTATAGTATGGACAGGGAGGCAGAGGATTATAAATATAGTATAGCATGGACAGGGAGGCAGAGAATTATAAATATAGTATAGCATGGACAGGGAGGCATAGAATTATAAATATAGTATAGTATGGACAGGGAGGCAGAGAATTATAAATATAGTATATTATGGACAGGGAGGCAGAGAATTATAAATATTGTATAGCATGGACAGGGAGGCATAGAATTATAGATATAGTATAGTATGGACAGAGAGGCAGAGAATTATAAATATAGTATAGTATGGACAGGGAGGCAGAGAATTATAAATATAGTATAGTATGGACAGGGAGGCATAGAATTATAAAATATAGTATAGTATAGTATGTACAGGGAGGCATAGAATTATAGATATAGTACAGTATGGACAGGGAGGCAGAGAATTATAAATATAGTATAGCATGGACAGGGAGGTAGAGAATTATGAATATAGTATAGTATGGACAGGGAGGCAGAGAATTATAAATATAGTATAGTATGAACAGGAAGGCAGAGAATTATAAATATAGTATAGTATGGACAGGGAGGCAGAGAATTATAAATATAGTATAGTATGGACAGGGAGGCATAGAATTATAGATATAGTATAGTATGGACAGGGAGGCAGAGAATTATAAATATAGTATAGTATGGACAGGGAGGCAGAGAATTATAAATATAGTATAGCATGGACAGGGAGGCAGAGAATTATAAATATAGTATAGTATGGACAGGGAGGCAGAGAATTATAAATATTGTATAGCATGGACAGGGAGGCATAGAATTATAAATATAGTATAGTATGGACAGGGAGGCAGAGAATTATAAATATAGTATAGTATGGACAGGGAGGCATAGATTTATAAATATTGTATAGCATGGACAGGGAGGCATAGAATTATAAATAAAGTATAGTATGGACAGGGAGGCAGAGAATTATAAATAAAGTATAGTATGGACAGGGAGGCAGAGAATTATAAATATAGTATAGTATGGACAGGGAGGCAGAGTATTATAAATATTGTATAGCATGGACAGGGAGGCATAGAATTATAAATATAGTATAGCATGGACAGGGAGGCAGAGAATTATAAATAAAGTATAGTATGGACAGGGAGGCAGAGAATTATAAATATAGTATAGTATGGACAGGGAGGCATAGATTTATAAATATTGTATAGCATGGACAGGGAGGCATAGAATTATAAATATAGTATAGTATGGACAGGGAGGCAGAGAATTATAAATGTAGTATAGCATGGACAGTGAGGCAGAGAATTATAAATATAGTATAGCATGGACAGGGAGGCAGAGAATTATAAAAATGGTATACATAGCATGGACAGGAAGGCATAGAATTATAAATATAGTATAGTATGGACAGGGAGGCAGAGAATTATAAATATAGTATAGTATGGACATGGAGGCAGAGGATTATAAATATAGTATAGTAGAGGCACAAAATAATATATATATTTTAGTACGAACAGAGAGGCAAAAGGTGATATATATATATATATATATATATATATTATATATATATATATATATATATATATATATATATATATATATATATATATATATATATATATATTATATATATATATATATATATATATATATATATATATATATATATATATATATAGTATAGAACAGATCATAAAAATATGATCAATGTAGTATAAAATGAACAGAGATGATAAATGATATGTATAGTATGGCAGCGATAGAGAGACAAAAGAGGATGAATGTAGTATAACACGGACAGAGAGATAAATGATAGGTATAGTATGGCAGCGATAGAGAGACAAAAGAGGATGAATGTAGTATAACACGGACAGAGAGATAAATGATAGGTATAGTATGGCAGCGATAGAGAGACAAAAGGAGATGAATGTAGTATAACACGGACAGAGAGATAAATGATAGGTATAGTATGGCAGCGAGAGAGAGACAAAAGAGGATGAATGTAGTATAACATGGACAGAGAGATAAATGATAGGTATAGTATGGCAGCGATAGAGAGACAAAAGAGGATGAATGTAGTATAACATGGACAGAGAGATAAATGATAGGTATAGTATGGCAGCGATAGAGAGACAAAAGAGGATGAATGTAGTA
This sequence comes from Pteria penguin, assembly GCA_035048485.1. Taxonomy (NCBI): domain Eukaryota; kingdom Metazoa; phylum Mollusca; class Bivalvia; order Pterioida; family Pteriidae; genus Pteria; species Pteria penguin. Next base: position 5,573,381 of record CM068592.1, read on the forward strand.
TAACACGGACAGAGAGATAATAGATATAGTATCGTAACGATAGAGAGAACAACGATGAGAGGTATAGTTCAGTATGGATAGAGACAAAAGATGATAAATATAGTATAGTACGGATTGAGAAGTATAAAATATAAATATAATATGTATAGTGTAATATGTAATAGATGACAGATATAATATAGTACTTATAGAGAGGAAACAGATGATAAATACTGTATAGTACAGATTGATTGATTGATTGATTTTTGTTTTACGTCACACCACGAATATTTCACGTATATGATGACGGCATCTGCCTGATGCGGGGCATACAAATTTTGACCTTTGCAACGGACCCACCCGAAGCATAGAGGGATCTTTAACGTGCCATGCATACCACGACACGGGGCCTCGGTTTTTACTGTCTCATCCGAAAGACAGGACATCGGCATGGCCAGAGCGGGACTCGAACCCCGGCCTCCCGATCAGGAGTCCGGCGCGATACCACTAGGCCACGCCGGCTTCTGTATAGTACAGAGTGAGATTAAAAGGATAATAGCTATAATATTGTACGGACAGAGAGGCAAAAGATGATCAAATTGAAAAGAATGCCCATTCCTACAAATATATCGATTGAAACTTTCAGGCTTTATTTCGACTTTTACAAACTCGGTAAAACAACATCAAGGAAGCATGATCTTGTCGTCATTGAAGAGTAACAGCCTATTCTTGGAATATAATCCCGATTGCCATCATTGAAGACTAACAGCATATTCTGGGAATCGACCACGACCGTCTGCAGCACCAGTCTAGCCCAAATCCCACCCTTCCTCTGACGCTCCCTTCTCCTTTGTCGTCACAGCTCCATATTGTACATGACCTGAAGCGCTCAATGTATTTTGGTCTAATTATCGATAATCATCGATTTAACTGTATGTTTCTGGAGTCGTTTAAGCTCTAATCGCCATCTTTGCTCAAATGAGAACAAGCTATGCAAATAGTGTCGAAGCCTCAAGTCAACAACACTGCATTCTGAACAAATAACCATAGACTACTGTAGAACGCGACCAGCTTCAGTATACAAAGCACTCCCATCCTTAATGAGTTGTCTAAATTCAACTTGAATCTATGAAATTCAATAATCACCCGATACTATGTATGATATGATTCAATAATCACCCGGTATTATATGTATGGTATGTGTCAGTAATCACCCGGTATTATATGTATGGTATGAGTCAGTACTCACCCGGTATTATATGTATATGATTCAGTACTCACCCGGTATTATATGTATGGTATGTGTCAGTAATCACCCGGTATTATATGTATATGATTCAGTAATCACCCGGTATTATATGTATGGTATGAGTCAGAAATCACCCGGTATTATATGTATGGTATGATTCAGTAATCACCTGGTATTATATGTATGGTATGATTCAGTAATCCCCCGGTATTATATGTATGGTATGAGTCAGTAATCACCCGGCATTATATGTATGGTATGTGTCAGTAATCACCCGGTATTATATGTATGGTATGAGTCAGTAATCCCCCGGTATTATATGTATGGTATGAGTCAGTATTCACCCGTTATTATATGTATGGTATGATTCAGTAAGAACCCGGTATTATATGTATGATTCAGTAATCACCCGGTATTATATGTATGGTATGTGTCAGTAATCACCCGGTAAGATATGTATATGATTCAATAATCACCCGGTATTATATGTATGGTATGTGTCAGTAATCACCCGGTATGATATGTATATGATTCAATAATCCCCCGGTATTATATGTATGGTATGAGTCAGTATTCACCCGTTATTATATGTATGGTATAAGTCAGTACTCACCCGGTATTATTTGTATATGATTCAGTACTCACCCGGTATTATATGTATGGTATGTGTCATTAATCACCCGGTATTATATGTATGGTATGATTCAGTAATCACCCGGTATTATATGTATGGTATGAGTCAGAAATCACCCGGTATTATATGTATGGTATGATTCAGTAATCACCCAGTATTATATGTATGGTATGAGTCAGTAATCACCCGGTATTATATCTATGGTATGATTCAGTAATCACCCGGTATTATATGTATGGTATGAGTCAGAAATCACCCGGTATTATATGTAGGATATGATTCAATAATCACCCGGTATTATATGTATGGTATGAATAAGTAATCACCCGGTATTATATATATGGTATGTGTCAGTAATCACCCGTTATGATATGTATGGTATGATTCAGTAATCACTTGGTATTATCTGTATGGTATGAGTCAGTAATCACCCGGTATTATATGTATGGTATGTGTCAGTAATCATCCGGTATTATATGTATGGTATGTGTCAGTAATCACCCGGTATTATATGTATGGTATGTGTCAGTAATCACCGGGTATTATATGTATATGATTCAGTAATCCCCCGGTATTATATGTATGGTATGAGTCAGTAATCACCCGGTATTATATGTGTGGTATGTGTCCGTAATCACACGGTATTTTATGTATATGATTCAGTAATCACCCGGTATTATATGTATGGTATGAGTCAGTAATCACCCGGTATTATATGTATGGTATGATTCAGTAATCACCCGGTATTATATGTATATGATTCAGTAATCACCCGGTATTATATGTATGGTATGTGTCAGTAATCACCCGGTATGATATGTATGGTATGAGTCAGTAATCACCCGGTATTATATGTATGGTATGAGTCAGTAATCACCCGATACTATGTATGATATGATTCAATAATCACCCGGTATTATATGTATGGTATGAATCAGTAATCACTCGGTATTATATGTATGGTATGTGTCAGTAATCATCCGGTATTATATGTATGGTATGAGTCAGTAATCACCCGGTATTATATGTATGGTATGTGTCAGTAAACACTCGGTATTATATGTATGGTATGTGTCAGTAATCATCCGGTATTATATGTATGGTATGAGTCAGTAATCACCCGGTATTATATGTATGGTATGTGTCAGTAAACACTCGGTATTATATGTATGGTATGTGTCAGTAATCACCCGGTATTATATGTATGGTATGTGTCAGTAATCACCTGGTATTATATGTATATGATTCAGTAATCACCCGGTATTATATGTATGGTATGAGTCAGTAATCACCCGGTATTATATGTGCGGTATGTGTCCGTAATCACCCGGTATTATATGTATATGATTCAGGACTCACCCGGTATTATATGTATGGTATGATTCAGTAATCCTCCGGTATTATATGTATGGTATGATTCAGTAATCCTCCGGTATTATATGTATGGTATGATTCAGTAATCACCCGATACTATGTATGGTATGATTCAATAATCACCCGGTATTATATGTATGGTATGATTCAGTAATCACCCGGTATTATATGTATGGTATGAGTCAGTAATCACCCGGTATTATATGTATGGTATGAGTCAGTAATCACCCGGTATTATATGTATATGATTCAGTAATCACCTGGTATTATATGTATGGTATGATTCAGTAATCATCCGGTATTATATGTATATGATTCAGAAATCACCCGGTATTATGTGTATGGTATGATTCAGTAATCACCCGGTATTATATGTATATGATTCAGTAATCACCCGGTATTATATGTATGGTATGATTCAGTAATCACCCGGTATGATATGTATGGTATGATTCAGTAATCACCCGGTATTATATGTATGGTATGAGTCAGTAATCACCCGGTATTATATGTATGGTATGAATCAGTAATCACCCGGTATGATATGTATGGTATGAATCAGTAATCACCCGGTATTATATGTATGGTATGAATCAGTAATCACTCGGTATTATATGTATGGTATGTGTCAGTAATCATCCGGTATTATATATATGGTATGAGTCAGTAATCACCCGGTATTATATGGTTTGATTCAATAATCACAAGGATTTGTATGTATGGTATGATTCAATAATTACCCGGTATTTTAGCTAGTGACCGACAGATCCCCAGTCAGGTGCCTCGGTTAGGTGCCTGGCATTCGACCGATAGATCCTCGGTTAGGTGCCAGACTCGAGACCGATAGATCGCCGGTTAGGTGCCTGACCCGTGACCGATAGATCCCCGGTTAGATGTCTCGGTTAAGTGCACCGGTTAAACTTCAGGTGGGTCCTGTTACATATAGGGATAGGTTTCTTATATTGCATGTAGCAGATCAATCAATCAATCAATCAATCAATCAATCAATCAATCAATCATATTCATGATCAGTTATAATTTTAATGTAATCAATTCAATTTAAACAATATGTGGCTGTACATTTCCACTTATTAAGGATCTCTAATTAGGGCGTGGAGAATTTTATAACTTTTTATGTGTTTTTTTTTATTTCTTTGGGGATGGGGAGGGGTGTGTGTGTGTGGTTTTTTTTGGGGGGGGGTGTTTGTTTTCGGGGTTTTTTTTTTTGTTTTTGTTTTCGTTTTTTTTTTTTTGTTTTTTTTTTTATCTAATGATGTCTTCGTTGAGAAAATGATGAATAATACTTAACCGCCATGGTACAGAACGCGATTATTTATAAAATGAGAGCTTAATTATAACTTCCCGTCCTACAGACACTGCGAGTCATGATTTCTGCTCGCTTACTCCAAAACAAACATGGCATCTGGTACCTACAGCTATTTTAATTTTTTTTTGCGCTCATGATGGGGATTCAAATCAAATTATACCAAGTAATGAATACTCTGATACTGATTTTATCTGTTCACTTAAGTAGGAAGTGTAGCTAGGTTTGTAATTTTGAAGGTTTCTGTCAAAACGAAAGTAATTTAAAAAAGAAATTCAGAGGTTCGAATTAAATAGTATACAACAGAAGACGCCTGAACTTGTGTGTGTTTGTGGGAGAAAAAAAAAGGGGGGAGGGGTGCAGTCGTTATTCAAAAACGTTACAATTGAGCCGAACGTTACAATTCAGTAAATCGAATCAGAAAGCTAACTTTTATTATCAAGGAATACGTCAATCAACATTAGGGAGTTTCGAAAAATTACGCAGGACAATGGACAATAGTATATCAACGAGTTCGGATACCGGTACACGGTGTGTATATCAACGAGGTCGGATACCGGTGCACGGTATTTATACCGTACTGATGCAGGACAATGGACTACTGTGTATATCAACGAGGTCGGATACCGGTACACGGTATTTATACCGTGCTGATGCTGGACTATGGACTACTGTGTATATCAACGAGGTCGGATACCGATATACGATATATATATTCAGTACTGAATATCGTTTCGGAAGTTACGCTGTATGTTTTCATTTAAATTTATACCGGTACCCGTAACGAGGTTATTTTGTGTGTGTATGTTATTTAAGGACGTTTCCATGTGTGCAATGCATTAAGTAGATTTTATCATTCGTGTTGAACAGGGTGGATTTTCTACTATAAGACGGGACTTGTGCAGTTATAAAACAAAGAAGGGGAAAATGTTAAGAACGCGATGGGCTACGATTTCTCACATCTGCTATGACACTCGGAGGCTCTCACAAATGAGCTATCCAGGCTGATACCCGTCCATCGCACATGGATGCGAGGCGTTAGAAATATGATTGTTTGTTACAGTCATGTCCCGGATGTTTTACTATTCAGTTGCTTGCTTCTAACTCGACTGGATAGAGTTCCCTTTAGCTCGCTTGGTAGAGGGCTGGATTGCATTGTCTTAGGAAGCTAATCAACATTGTAAGGGGGAGGGGGGACAAAGTTTCATTTCATGGGCACATGTTACCTGGATTTTTCGTATGTACCGGGAAGTGGGAGGGTTTGGCACCATTTACCCAGATAACCACACAGTATGTACCGGGAAGTGGGAGGTTTTGGCATCAGTTACTACCAGATAACCACACCGTATGTACCGGGAAGTGGGAGGGTTTGGCACCAGCTACCCAGATAACCACACGATTTGCTCCATTCCTTTGGAGTAGATGGCCGTCAATGCTGGTGATGGTCACACCGCTAGCCTCAGTAACCTCTATGTTGTCGTCAATGCTGGTGATGGTCACACCGCTAGCCTCAGTAACCTCTATGTTGTCGTCAATGCTGGTGATGGTCACACCGCTAGCCTCAGTAACCTCTATGTTGTCGTCAATGCTGGTGATGGTCACACCGCTAGCCTCAGTAACCTCTATGTTGTCGTCAATGCTGGTGATGGTCACACCGCTAGCCTCAGTAACCTCTATGTTTTCGTCATTTGTGCGTTGCCTTCCGGCCGTGGAATGGATGGTGTGCTACCATAAATGATGGACCTGGAGATCACCTCACTTTCTTTTGGCTTCAGATACCTTAAGGACAATTTGCTCTTATGTCTATAATAACACATAGGGAGTTTAGAAATTCTGGACCATTAAATTATCTAATTGAAATAGATATGTTTTACTAGAACATTATCACAGAAAAGTGCCCCCCTTTCGGTTTCTACGCCTATTGACTGTACATCCAAATGTCTCGGGTTCGATTCCTAACAGAGACGACAGTGTTTCCTAATGTTGTTTATAATAATGTCTTTGACTGTGATATACATTTTACTTACTATGGTATTGATGTAATTATTACATTATTTTCATTTTGAAAAAAAAAATTCTTTCATGAAACGTCTCACTATGTAAAACACTTTAAAGTGATCAATTTTATAATTACTCCTATTGAGAAGGAGATCTAATTCGGACTCATTAAACATGAAATACCTTTAAAATCACGTGACACCGACAATTAGCGCCGTTTCATTTATACATTTTAAAACCATTTGAAAACAAAGTGCTATTTTGGTCTATGAGTAGATACCACAACATGTCCCTTGGGATGTTTGCTGAGTGCTATGAGCCAATGCCGTATATTTTCAATACGTATAGGTTTGACTTTTTCTTCATTTCAAGATAGTTGCGGATACGTATGTAAAATTCTAAGCAAATCTTATTTGTATTATCTTTTTCTATAAAACAATCTAACGCAGCTAACACTTAAACCTAAATCCGCTTAAACTAAAGATTTTGATATAAATGAGAGAGAGAGAGAGAGAGAGAGAGAGAGAGAGAGAGAACGCTTTTCTTATCGAAAACTTGTTACTTATTGCGGCTTATGTGTTTTTCTAAGTATATATATATAAACTTTAAACTTATTTAAAAATCCCAGAGAAGAGCCTCTTCAAGTTACTTGAACATGTTATTGGGACAAACATCAGAAAATATGCTCCTCATGTAAATATTGACTTAATTAAAAGCAAACTTTTTATGATGCATCTTGGAAACATGCCTATTTCTTAATTATTGAGAGTTGTACTTTCTTTCAAAGCTCTGTTTTAATTGGTGAGAATTCTTACTTAATTATTACGAATGCCAGGAATGCTTTCATTGTAATTTTATATATATATATATATAAAAGCACAAAAAAGGAAATTGTAACAACATTCACTATTCATAAGTATCGGATCAACCTCAATGAAGGTTAATGCAAATCGCTCGAGAAAAAGGGGTCAATATAAAAGCACAGGTAAGCGATAACGATACTAAAACAATTCAAAAATTGCCAAATTTTCGAAGCAATCTGCTTCTTCTTCCGGAAGACACACATACACTCACACAAATATAAAGACACGAAAAGAAAGATAGAAAATATATACAAAGCACTAGTCTAATAAAAACTGGTTTCTTCAATAGGCTACATATTGAGCGTTTCTCTATGCGCTATCTAATAGGAAATGAGCCAAACACAAGCCGACAGCTTGCTTACAGGTCAAGTGGCGCCCCCTAAAATGTATTTGCATTGACCAGTAGGTGAGTGTTTGTGTGTGTCCTGAAGAAGAAGCAGATTGCTTCGAAAATTTGGCAATTTTTTAATTGTTTTAGTATCGTTATCGCTTACCTGTGCTTTTATATATATATATATATATATATATATATATATATATATATATATATATATATATATATATATATATATATATATATGTGTGTGTGTGTGTATGTGTGTGTGTGTGTTTTAGAAAGGAAGATGGATGGAAGAGGGTGTATGGGGTGTTAGATAAAAGTGTCAATACAATGGAACCACCTAATCTGATTAAAACCAGATCTTATTCTGCTTATGTATTTGTCCCATCGTGGAATGAAGATTTGCCTTTAATCAGATTGTGGAACCACTCTTAGTAGTGAGGGGTCTCCCACGTGTTAACATCTACCGTAGCACGTGACCTCGGTTTTTACTTTTTTATCCGTTAGAGAGACAGGGCATGATAAATCACCTAGGAAAATCATTGACAACCTGGAAGGACCTCTAGGGCAATATCATTTCTGGCAACCTGGAGGGACCTCTGGGGCACCACATCAGAAACCATTGTGATATCACAGAGCCAGTCTGCCCCAGTATTGATTAAGATTGACTGACTCATTGATTATTGTTTTACGTCACTCCACGACTTTTTTTTATATATTATAGTTTATATATTTCATACGGTGACGGCATCTGCCTGATGCATTGCATACAAATTCATACCTTTGCAAGGGACCTACCCGAAGCAGTGTTTGATTTTTTAACTGCCACGCCTACCGTGACACGTGACACGGGATCTAGTTGTTTACTGTCTCATCCGAAACACAGGACACCGGTGCGCCCGCGGCGAGAGTCGAACCCGAGACCTCCCGGTCACAAATCGAGCACCTCATGTACTAAACACGTTGGCTGTATTGATCAAGAATGTTTCATTAGATAAGATATACACTAATATACGAGCTTCGATTGGCCTACAAGTTGATCTTAAGATTTGCGATGTATTTTTGATGGATGTGTTGGATTTGCTCCTTGACTTGTTCTCCATTTGTGTTTGTGCATGACGGGAAATGTGATAATGGGAGGAGACCGCGGTCAGATAAGAAAGGTTATGTACATCTCGATGATGGATGTGATAGATTGATTTTCCAAATGAAAATACATGTTTTAGAAACCGTCCCATATCGGTATCACTGATATATTCTCTGACAGCGACAGTCTAAAATAATTACCTGCCATGTTAGGCGATGACGTCATGATGTCCTGAGTAAAATTTATTCGGAGCCCTTCTACACCCCAACCTTTCATTCAGAATACCTCCTCATCCAGATACTTTATTTAGAGGTTCTCTTTGATCCCCCAACATTTCGTTCAGAATCCCTCCCCACTCTTCATTCGGAATCCATCCCCACCCTTCATTCAGAATCTCTCCTCAAAGCCCTTCATTTGGAATCCCTCCTCAAAGCCCTTCATTCGGAATCCCCCTATACCGCAATTCGTTATTCAGAATCTCTCCTCATCCCCACCCTTACTTCATCATCCTTCTCCACCCCATTCCTTCAGTCACAGTCTCTCCTAAGCCACCTCTTCATTCAGTTGTACAATTAATTTGCGAGTTGACAGTCACCCGAATACGCTCCGGACAGAAATTCTAGAATCACCAATGCCCCTGCTGAGGTGTGAGCGAACACGAACTCGATGTAGACATGTAAATTAAATATAAATACGATTCAAGTTGGTCTGAAGCAGTTTCTATCATGTTCTATCTATGTTTGGTGGTCTACGATTGCTTTATATATAATTCACTGACTAGAAAAGATAACATGAAATTACGCGACAATAGTCGACTTTAAAATGTTCGTGGCACCTGATCTTGCATTCTATAAATGTCGGTCACAAGCAGTATCACATATCTAGTACGTGTGCCCCTAGAGTCAGTACTATGATACGGTACAGGAGACAATGATGAATCCGGTCTTTATACCACATGCATGATTTACCGATAAACTGAACGACTAGCAACTAACTAACTAATTAACAAAAGAACGAACGAAAGAATGCACTAATTAACTTATCACTGATCATATTCCCTTACTCACAAAATGAAGGAATAAATACATAAAATAAATAAATACAGTAGACAAATACTACGTACAATAATTCATACATAGAGGATGAATAGAGAATGAATGAATAAATGATCAATAAAATGACTAAATAAATAGATTAATAAGTGAATAAATAGAATAACTGAATGAATAGAAAAATAAATGAATGAATACATAAATGTGATTAAATAACAATTGAATAACTAAATTGAAACTCAATACGCTAATTAAAATGAAAACTCATCGCTTGCAGTAAAAGGAAATGTTTAATAAATCAATAATCATGTATAATCATGTATATATAGATTAATTTCAATTGTTACGGCCTTTTGATTTTAAATGCAGAATTAAAATCGTTACCTTGTTGAGCGTGCACTTCCGTTTGTGTTCTAAGTTTACATCATTACAGGATTTCGTTTGTCGAAAATTCATACATGTTGATAACAGGTGCTCTCGGTCATAATGCATATATGTTGATAGCACGTGCTCTCGGTCATAATTCATACATGTTGATAATACGGGCTCTCGGTCATTATTCATACATGTGGATAATACGGGTCCTCGGTCATAATTCACACATGTTGATAATACAGGCCCTCGGTCATAATGCATATATGTTGATAACACCGGCTCTCGGTCATAATTCGTACATGTTGATAATGCGGGCTCTCGGTCATAATTCATACATGTTGATAATACGGGCTCTCGGTCATAATTCATACATGTTGATAACACGTGCTCTCGGTCATAATTTATACATGTTGATAATACGGGCTCTCGGTCATAATTCATACATGTTGATAATACGGGCTCTCGGTCATAATTCATACATGTTGATAATACGGGCTCTCGGTCATAATTCATACATGTTGATAATATGGACTCTCGGTTATAATTCCCCGTCTCTAATGATAAATAACAATAACTGATTATTTTTCTTTACATTCTACAGATGATGATTGCTACCCTAGATCTGCGGAGGAATTTCCGGGAAACTTCCTGACGAGAGAGGAGACACGTGACGGGGGAGTGTTCGCTCATATTTTAATCATCCTGTATTTGTTCGGCGCTCTGGCCATCGTGTGTGATGATTACTTTTGTGCCTCTCTGGAAATCATCTGTGACGGTTTGTAATGTTATATATCTTTATATTTTAATCTATTTATGTGTATGGATTCTACTTATAACAAGGACCTGGGTTCGACTCCCACCGGTGGCTCATTGCTGTCCTGTAAGTACTGAGACAGTATAACACGAGGCCTCATGTCTTGATAGACGTGTTACCTTTAAAATCCCACACTACTTGTGGGTCTGTTGCACAGAACCTAATTTCTATTCTCCCTCATCACCATGCAAGGTCACCACTTGGTGCGAAGAAAGCAAGGGTGTCACCACACAAGGAAGGAATATAAGTATTATGTCAAGGAAAGGATATAAGAATTATCGCAAAGAAGGAATATAAGTATTATGTCAAGGAAGGAATATAAGTAATATGTCATGCAAGGAATATAAGTATAATGCCAAGGAAGGAATATAGATATTATGTCAAGGACGCAATGTAAACATGTCAAGGAGGGAATATAAGTATTATGACAAGAAAACAATATAAGTAATATGTCAAGGAAGGAATATAAGTAATATGTCAAGGAGGGAATATAAGTGATATGTCAAGGAAGAAATATAAGTAATATGTCAAGGAAGAAGCATAAGTATTTTGTCAACAAAAGGAATATAAGTAAGATGTCGAGGAGGGAATATAAGTAATATGTCAAGGAGGGAATATGAGTGATATGTCAAGGAGGGAATATAAGTATTATGCCAAAGACGCAATATAAATATGTCAAGGAGGGAATATAAGTATTATGTCAAGGAAGGAATATAAGTAATATGTGAAGGAAGGAATATAAGTAATATGTCAAGGAAGGAATATAAGTATTATGTCGAGGAGGGAATATAAGTAATATGTCGAGAAAGAAATAAATTATAAGTATTATGTCAAGGAGGGAATATAGATATTATGTCAAGGAAGGAATATAAGTAATATGTCGAGGAGAGAAAATTAGTAATATATCAAGGAAGTAATATAAATATTATGTCAAGGAGGGAATATGAGTATCATGTCAAGGAAGGAATATGAGTATTATGTCAAGGAAGGAATATGAGTATTATGTCAAGGAAGGAATATAAGTATTATGTCAAGGAAGGAATATAAGTATTATGTCAAGGAAGGAATATAATTAATATGTCAAGGAAGGAATATAATTAATATGTCAAGGAAAAAATATAAGTAATATGTCAAGGAACAAATATCGCCTCAGGCCAATACGACAAACCTCGGCGCAATAACTAGGCCAATATGGAAAACACTGATTAATAACCCTATAGTATTATGTCAAGAAAAGGAATATAATTAATATGTAGAGGAGGGAATATAAGTAATATGTCAATTAAGGAATATAAGTAAAATGACAAGGAAGGAATATAAGTAGTATGTCAAGGAAGGAATATAAGTATTATGTCAATAAAGGAAAATAAGTAATATGTCGAGGAGGGAAAATAAGTAATATGTCAAAGAAGGAATATGAATATTATATCAAGGAAGGAAAATAAGTAATATGTCAAGGAAAGAATATAAGTATTATGTCAATGAAGGAATATGAGTAATATGTCAAGGAAGGAATATAAGTATTATGTCAAGGAAGGAATATGAGTAATATGTCAATGGAGGAATATGAGTAATATGTCAAGGAAGGAATATAAGTATTATGTCAATTAAGGAATATAAGTACATGTATTATGTCAAAGAAGGGGGTGTGAGGACCGGGCTCTCCCCCCAATTCGCCACATCTTTACAAGTAAAAATCTAGATTTGGCACTCAAAATTGTTGAGTATTTCGGCGAATACTTTACTTTCACTTGTGGCCCCCTTTTTCGGAAATCCTGTCACCGTCACTGAATAATGTTATATTATGAAGACATGAACACAAAGACTGTCAAGCAATGTTACACAGAAATATCAGAGCTCCTATTTCCCCGTAACATGAAGACTGATTGGATAAAATTATGGCTGACTGTATTTCAACTTCAACTTAATATTCTTATTGCTGTTAAATCGTGAATTTCAATATCATTATTCCAAGGTAAACTTTTTTGTGACAAAACTCGTTTACATTTTGTGACAGAACTCGTTTACATTTTGTGACAGAACTCGTTTACATTTTGAATTTGGTAGTGATCAAGAGAGACTCGCTTCCAGCAAGATTTTAGTGTAGAGTTAAGGTGGCAAGCCTTCAGTAAACTCTCAAAACATTTTGACGAATGTGGGATTAATAAAGATTGAGATGACATAGGTCATACATGCATAAAGCTATGTGTAGTAGGATTAACATAATTTTTTTTTTCGCTGAAAGTTGTGGTTTTTACCATTAAACCATATAGAAATAGAAATCACCATTCTTTGACACATTGGTTAAAGAATGGTATTTATCAGGAAATTTGATTGGCTGATCTGGTGTAGGGAGAGCGGAGCTACTTTTCAATGTATAATGCATTCTGATTGGATAAAATTATCAGTCTCTAATGTGCCACTGATACTGCAGTAAAACCATTAATTCTAACACTCATACCCTAATTTAAAACTTCTTTTATGATCTGGCAAAGTCTCGTTGTTTACATTGGTGGTGTTTGATTGAGGATGGCCTCCTTCCAGTAAGATTTTCTCAAAGCTAAGATGGATTGCCTTCAGTATCAAACCGTGACAATCTTGATAGGGGAGTGGCTGACAAACATTTTATGTGTAGATTATATGAATCTCAATATAGAAAGTTGTATATAAATTTTTGCTGGAAGTTCAGAAATTTAATTTTAGACCCTTTGAGATCAGGGAGTACCATTCTTTGAACAACTACCATCAAAAACCCCACATTAAAGTCGTGAATAAATGTAACAACCTGAATTAGAACTATTATCCAAATAACTGAACTCTCTGTCTAATACCATCTTCAACTAAATCAATATCTCTTCATGTGGTTACATACGCAATTTTAAAGTAATATTTCATTTGATTGCAATTGAATAGTTTCCTCTTTTTTATATCGTTAGATTTATTTGGTTGGTTGATTGGTGTTTTACGTCGTTTTCAACAATATTTCAGTTATATCGCGACATGGAAGCAGGAGGTGATCAACCTCTTAAACATAGTGGCGCAACCCGGGAATCGAACCCGGATCGTCGGCGCCGCAAGCCAAGCGCTTAACCACTACACTAAATCCTGCCCCTAGATTTATTTGGTAAATAACCTTTTCTAACATAGGACATGCGCATTATGTCATATGACATGCGCATTATGTCACATGACATGCGCATTATGTCACATGACATCTGGTTGATTCACTAAAGTGACCGCAATTCAGTGCGCATGTTTCCGGAAAGCCCTTTGATTCAAAAGAGCCGTCAGCTTCTCTAGATATTCTACAGGTCCCTGCATGTTGCATTATTGAAAAACATTATAATATATAAAAAAATTATGTTTTCAGAACTGAAACTGAAAGAAGATGTCGCTGGAGCCACATTTATGGCGGCTGGAAGTTCAGCGCCCGAATTCTTCACCGCTGTCATTGGTGAGTAAACAAGTCATATTCCTACGACACGTTTTTTGAAATAATCCTAGGCGTATTCAGAGCTATACATAAATATCTCCCAAGGATGCTAGCCATGGGTCGTAGGCTTAGTGAAGTAGTCTGAAGTCTACTTATAGTCTGTTTAAATACATGTATGAATAAAGATGTAGGGAAATGAACAAAGATGAAAGAAATGCTGCAATAACATTAACTGTAATGATACGACTGAGAGAAGTACGACAGTGTGAGCAACATGGGTAAGAAGATGAAAAATGCTTCTGTCCTCTCTACTACGTATCTAGAGATTTGTTTTACATAGAAAAACCCTGAATATCCTCCCTCGATTCACAGGTTAATAATAATAATAATAATTAGAAGAAGAAGAAGAAGAAGAAGCAGAAGAAGAAGAAGAAGCAGAAGAAGAAGAAGAAGACGAAGAAGAAGAAGAAGAACAACAACAACAATAATAATAATAATAACAACAACAACAATAATAATAATAATAATAAAGCGCCTTAAAACTTCTTCAACAATGTTGACTTTACATAAATTGTACATATAGTTATAATCTAACTTCCTAGCTAGCTGACACAGATCGCCATACGCAGCCTCTGATACAAGCTGTCGATAGATCACTCGTATATCGTCTTTGTCAGCACTGTATTTGTATGATACATGTAGAAGCTGTCCGTAAAGCACTCATATATCAGCAATACGACATAGCGGGAAGGACTTTTAAAAAGCTCTTGGTCAGTATTGTGAATTATTATTAACGATCTAGAGTCCCATTAGGGTCGGAGTGGCCAGTAAAACAACCTTACGGGCTTCTTTATTTAGTGCTTTCACCCAGCAAAAGATAGGTAACGGAGATTATTTCAAGGACTGATTTATTTGAAGGGGTGATTTATTTCAAACAAAACAAAGTCAGCATGTGTGCCTGAAGAAACCTCATCTCTACATTTAAAATCCACCGTATTTATTCAGTTATATAAACGATCTGGAAAAATGGTGAGATAACGATATATGTAGTGGATGTGTGTTGACGTCCCATTAAGAAATGGGGATTTAAAGTTGTAGAACTATTAAGAAAATCCGTTGGTCAACGTTTGAGACTGTGGCCAGAGAGAAACTTTGTCGTAAATGGAGGCCATTAAATGTGAAGTTATAACCCCGAGAACGAGGTTTGAGGTATATAGGGATCACCCCGTCTCTTCGTCAGTTCGCCTATCCGTCCGTCCTTCCGTCTATCTGTCCGTTCGTCTATCCGTCCGTTCGCCTGTCTGTTGGCCTATCCATGCGTTTGATTGTCAATCCGGTGAAAATGTTTCTAAAACTATAATTTTAGTATAGCTGCTATATACTGTGAAAGATACTGTAGAATTCACACAATTGTCATCCATGGTACAACGGTATGCTATGACCTTGACCCAAGCTCAAATGTTCATGGTCAAGTTCACATTAAACCTGTGGCTGAAATATCTCTAACATGCTTCATACTTTGTATAATTAGAACTCATGACACAAAGGTGTGTCATGACCTAAGGTCATATCCAAATGATTAAGGTCATAGTGAATCCATCACCTGTTTACACCGCTGCTGCGGGGAAATCCCCCATAACTTACTCCGTCAAGATTATTTATTCCTTTATACGATGAAGGCATCCTCCTACGATCGATGCACAGACATTTAGATCTGTATAATGGACCACCTCCCTCCGGAACCAGTGAGGGAATGTTTTCTCTCCAACTGCCGTCGGGACAAGTTACTGCTGTATCAGTTGACAGTCATAAGTTTCCGGGGAGGTTCCAACCTTATTAGTATTGAGCCAAGCCCTCTTCCTACCGAGTCAGTAGCTCCCCTATGATATACAGTGGCCTAAATAGCTGTCATCTGAAACGCAGTGCGTAAATAGCGTCCGTCTGAGACACATTGGCGTCACATTCTGACGTCAGTAGCTGCTATCTTAGACACAGTGTCGTTGGTAGTTGCAAGACGTGCTCCCATTTGAACAATAGGGCCACACATTTCTTACTTTGCGTAAAGTTGTAATTTTGATACATTGTGATTCTGCCCACGAGATGTAATTGCGTAAACGTATGGATGGTTCAGACTACGTATAAAACAAAACAGCAAATTAGACACAAGCTGTAGAGCACTGTGTATTGCCTTCTAATGACAGATAGGAAGTAAAGTTATATTGCCGGCTGTTGGCTTGACGTTTATATATGTGTGATATTTGCTCCTTGTGATGCCGGGATGCACTGTTACCATCTATCAAAATTACAAGTTCACACAACGTAAGGAATTTTGGTCCTATTGTCAAGACGCCCTTGTAACGGTCACCTCGATTAAACAGTTTTTTGCAGATTATGGCAATTTTTATGGTATCTTGTAAATAAACCCTTGTATAAAGGTTAACCCTGTATAAAGGTCACCTCTGTATAAAGGTCATCTCTGTATAAATATTACCTGTGTATAACGGTCACCTCTGTATAAAGGTCACCTCTGTATATAGGTCACATCTGTATAAAGGTCACTTCTGTATATAGGTCACCTCTATATAAAGGTAACCTCTGTATAAGGGTCACCTCTGTATAAAGACCACATGTGTATATAAGTCACATCTGTATAAAGATCACCTCTATATAAAGGTCACCTTTGTGTAAGGTCAGCTCTGTATAAAGGTCACTTCTGCATAAAGGTAACCTCTGTATAAAGGTCACATCTGTATAAAGGTTACCTCTGTATAAAGGTCACTTCTGTATGAAGATCACCTCTGTATAAAGGTTACCTCTGTGTAAAGGTCACCTCTGTGTAACAATCTTCTCTGTATACCACCTCTGTACAAAGGTCACCTCTGTGTTAAGGTCACTTCTAAACCACCTCTGTATAAAGGTCACCTCTGTATAAATCTTACCTCTGTATAAAGATCACCTCTGTATAGAGGTCACTTGTGTATGAAGGCTTTTGTTAGTCTTCTGTTAAAGTTTGAACATAGAGCCAGTGTTTTTGTTTTTTGTTTTCAACGGTGCCTGTACCTTTTCGTTTGGAAATATTTGTCCCATTTGCAGAATGCTGACAGATCAATGTTTGAGAAATACTTAGACAAATTTTGGAGAAAACATCAATGAAATTTCCATTGAGAAGAATACTTATAACGGACGTGATTTGATGAAGAAAAAAAAAAAACAAAAACAAAAAAAAAAACAAAACAAAACAGAGAAAAACCCCACAGAAGGCGTATAAATCAGGTGGTTCCCTCTCCGAATAGGTTTACCTCCACTGAATTCAAATTGCTTAAAACCTCCTGGCATTCCCATCAGAAAATATGGTGTCAAGGACTCTCTCGTGCTTGACAGTATCACACCGATGGGTTCCGAGAACAGGTTGCACCTAAAAAGTTATCTTGTGCTTTTCTGAAGATATGTAACATATTTCGTAGATCGTTGACCTTTAGGTCGTCATGGCAACTGATTCTTTGGGGTCAGTGTTAATATTATACCGTATATCAAAAAACCGGATTATGAAACAAAATCAACAAAGTAACACTAGATATTATTAGAATCAGGGGTTTATCAATGCATGCTGGCGATATCTCACCCATTATACGCTCTTCAGTTAGAAATAATGGGAGATAAAAACAGTATCACGCACCACGTGGTCATGATAGTGTAACCTTGTTATCTACATTCTGATTGGCTATCATATTCATATTACAAAAATAGGCAATTGTCATGCTGTGGAGAGATATGATTGAGAAGTTGCCTCGAATACTGAATGTCAAGGATTCGGAACCCTTTGATGTAAGCATGGATTAGTCACATCCCAGTGGGAAGTAACCTGATGTAAGAACGCGCTACATCCGGGTCTTTTAATGCGCTATATTTAATGCTATATTCACTACTATAGAATCCATGTTTATTACATCGTGCTTTCATCGTTAGTGAAATTGTTATATTTATTTGAAGCTCGATATAAATATCCAAAGTGATATAAAAATAGTACTGCATGTCGACAGCGGTAGGTGAACTCTTAAATAATAAAAGAATTGTATGGACACAGATTGCTTGACGCTTCCAGCTCTAAAGATATGGAAAGTCTCTGCCTGAAACCCGCCTTCACGGTCACCTTGACTATACGATCACCTGCTTCTCAATGTCTGTATAACATTTGGTTGACCTTGACGTTCGAGATGTGAAACTTTTCTCTTAAACGAAGCCCATTCGTGCTCTTGAAATCAGCTTAGAATTAATGGTAGATTATTAAAAGGTTAATGATAAACGTTTCAAAGATTTATGCTAAATTTTTAATGTATACTAAAATTAAAATCCAATCTCTGTGGATTCATGTCGAATGTGTTTGCTACTTGTACAGTCTCTTTTATTCTTATTGTTTAAATTCTTTACTCTCTCCTCTACCCCTCTTTTGTTTTTGTTTTTTTTTTCTTTTTTACTTTAACCCTCATGCGCTTAATTTGCCGCTGTAGAACACCCACCTTCTTTTTTTTACATCTTTAAGCCCATGGTTAGAGAGAGTAATGAACTCTTGATACCAGTCTTTATTACTAAACCACTCCGTCACATTCCTGTGGTAATTGAAGTGTATTTCGTTCCATTCTTCTTCTAAAATTAAACAAAAGCAACATTATGTAATTAAGTTGTTATGCCGGATCATTCTGATCGCCATATGCTACAGATTGTGTGGTGACGGATACAGACCTGCTGGCATTGATCTCCCCTTCTATAACAGCCGACGTACCATCTACTAAGGTACAAAGATTACATTATTCACATTCCTTTATTTTTTTTTCATTACTTGATAAAAAAATTGATTTTTCCCCAATCACACATGATATAAAGTGCATAATTGACAAACTACATTATTATTATTATTATTATTATTATTATTATTATTATTATTATTATTATTATTATTATTATTATTATTATTATGTGTATCATGATACATAAGATACAGTCTAACGCATAAATATAACTTAGCTGAAGACCTAAGAAGACTTTGTTTATAGAGGTGACCTCTTAATCGAGGTGACCGCTTAGACAGGTTTAGGCGTTATTTCTGTATGTATATCCTGAAAAGTGGATACTCCGAACGTGAATCAAACAAAACATATAATCAAATCAACCTTCATATTTTAATTCAAAGGAAACATATTAAAACGTTTCGAAGCGTTTTATATATTTCTGTTTAACACTATAGTTGACCTTTTTATGGTCATATTGATATCGCTTAGTGATCTTCCTACTTGTGTAGATTTGCGTTCATAAAACAGTTTTAAAGAGAAACATATTGAAACGTTCAGAGGTATTTTCTTGTTAAACACTGAGTTGGTTTCGGCATCTCTTCTTCTAATCCTTGAGAATCTTTCACCACACAGTCCGTATTAACCAATCAAACACGTGTTAAAACCCACGCTCGGTTACCGGTATACATGATAGACGGGGAATATTGCCAATTTATTGCATCGCCGAGTTGAAAGATAGAAACAAATCGAACACTCTCCGTTACCGAACACTCTGCCACCGCTCATCGCGATTGAACACTCGCTGTTATGAGAGTGATGCAATACAGAAGATGAAGGCTTTCTCTCCTTCAAGTGGGTAATCCAGTACTCGGGAAGAAATACTGATAGAGGGCAATAAGGAAATGGCGTTAGGGGCTACACACATTGTAATAATGGTAGGTTGCTAGGGGTTACACACATTGTAATAATGAAATGCTCCCAGGGGTTACACACGTTGTTATAAGAAAATGCCGCATGGGGTTACACACATTGTAATAAACCAATGCTGCTAGGGGTGACAGACACTGTAATAAGGGAATTCCGCTAGGGGTTACACATATTATAACAAGGAAGTGCCACGGGGAGTTACACACATTGTAATAAAGAAATGCTGCTAAGGGTTACAGACTGTAATAAGGGAATTTCGCTAGAGATTACACATATTATACATGTAACAAGGAAGTGCCACGAGGGGTTACACACATTGTAATAAAGAAATGCTGCTAAGGGTTACAGTCACTGTAATAAGGGAATTTCGCTAGGGGTTACACATATTGTAACAAGGAAGTGCCACAAGGGGTTACACACATTGTAATAAAGAAATGCTGCTAGGAGTTACAGACTGTAAGAAGGGAATTTCGCTAGGGGTTACACATATTGTAACAAGGAAGTGTCACGAGGGGTTACACACATTGTAATAAACCAATGCTGCTAGGGGTGACAGACACTGTAATAAGGGAATTCCGCTAGGGGTTACACATATTATAACAAGGAAGTGCCACGGGGAGTTACACACATTGTAATAAAGAAATGCTGCTAAGGGTTACAGACTGTAATAAGGGAATTTCGCTAGAGGTTACACATATTATAACAAGGAAGTGCCACGAGGGGTTACACACATTGTAATAAAGAAATGCTGCTAAGGGTTACAGACTGTAATAAGGGAATTTCGCTAGGGGTTACACATATTGTAACAAGGAAGTGCCACGAGGGGTTACACACATTGTAATAAAGAAATGCTGCAAGGGGTTACAGTCACTGTAATAAGGAAATTCCGCTAGGGGTTACACATATTGTAACAAGGAAGTGCCACGAGGGGTTACACACATTGTAATAAAGAAATGCTGCTAAGGGTTACAGTCACTGTAATAAGGGAATTTCGCTAGGGGTTACACATATTGTAACAAGGAAGTGCCACAAGGGGTTACACACATTGTAATAAAGAAATGCTGCTAGGAATTACAGACTGTAAGAAGGGAATTTCGCTAGGGGTTACACATATTGTAACAAGGAAGTGTCACGAGGGGTTACACACATTGTAATAAACCAATGCTGCTAGGGGTGACAGACACTGTAATAAGGGAATTCCGCTAGGGGTTACACATATTATAACAAGGAAGTGCCACGGGGAGTTACACACATTGTAATAAAGAAATGCTGCTAAGGGTTACAGACTGTAATAAGGGAATTTCGCTAGAGATTACACATATTATACATGTAACAAGGAAGTGCCACGAGGGGTTACACACATTGTAATAAAGAAATGCTGCTAAGGGTTACAGACTGTAATAAGGGAATTTCGCTAGGGGTTACACATATTGTAACAAGGAAGTGCCACGAGGGGTTACACACATTGTAATAAAGAAATGCTGCAAGGGGTTACAGTCATTGTAATAAGGGAATTCCGCTAGGGGTTACACATAGTGTAACAAGGAAGTGCCACGAGGGGTTACACACATTGTAATAAAGAAATGCTGCTAAGGGTTACAGTCACTGTAATAAGGGAATTTCGCTAGGGGTTACACATATTGTAACAAGGAAGTGCCACAAGGGGTTACACACATTGTAATAAAGAAATGCTGTTAGGGGTTACAGACTGTAAGAAGGGAATTTCGCTAGGGGTTACACATATTGTAACAAGGAAGTGTCACGAGGGGTTACACACATTGTAATAATGAAATGCTCCTAGAGGTTACACATATTGTAATAATGAAATACTTTTAGGGTTTACACACATTGTAATAAGAAAGTCCCGTTAGGGGCTACACATATGTTAACAAGGAAGTGTCACTAGGGTGTACACACATTGTTACAAGGAGATGTCTAGCCACACCTTCCTTCTTTCAGTACTCGTGACCAAATGATAAGGCAATGGTTTCCTTTTATTTAGAGAATATCTGCTTTAATCATTTGTCTTTGCTATCAACACCTTTTTTTCACTTTTATTGAAAGGTAATTTCAAATTTCTATTTTTTTTTTTACATATTCTTACAAAAGAACTTTGTATAGCATTCTCCTCTGTATAATATTCCCATAAGTGACCTTTGTATAAAGTTCACCTCTTTCTACAGGTCATAATGATCGTTAAAGTATTCCCTTAAAAGAACTTTGTATAAAAGTCTAATTGTACATTCTTCTATAATTTCTACATGACCGCATTTTGCAAAAAATGACATTCAAAAATATCAGATTCATTGCAGAGAGCGATGGTAAATCCCGAGACTTACTCCGCAACAATATTGCGAAAATTGGGTCATATGACTTCGAGAATAGAATGGAAAGGACTGCGACTCCGACCTTTCTTCTCTCACTGCTTGTCTCATAACATCAACTTCTATGCAATCAGATAAAAACTATATCATTGACTACAGCCTTTCAAGTGTTCTCTGTCAAAACAATGTCCACACAAAACAATTTCGTGCAATTTGATCATTAAACCGTAATTGGGGAAAACGATCACCACCTTGCCTAAATATAGAAACCTATAACAGCTCGTGACGTCAACAGTTTTCCGTATTTTCATGGTTAAATCACAACATAGGCCAAACGAATCGTTAGAGAGCTATTTATGGTGGAATAGAGTAGCTGATAACAGGGGGCGTCTGGTAAGGGAGCGGTCATTAATTTGGATATTGGTTTCAATTATGTCATAGTTTCCGAACAAGCCAGCTGTGTTTGTTTGAGATCGCTATTTTTTCTGTTTTGTTTGTGAAATGAGTTCGACAATAAAATTTCTCGCCACGGACACTCCCGGCTCGGCTCAATCGGTTTCAATGCAACTGATATTATTGTATTTCAAAATTTAATACACAGACAAAATATGAAGTTGGATTAAAATTTCTGTTAATTCTCACCATACATTATGTAAACACAACAAAGTGTAAAGATGAAAGGGGAAGCCTCATCTATCTGGGATTTTTCGTAGAAGCTGATCAAGCTAATGTTAAATAAAGCTAAGAACGCTGTTTACCACAACTTGACAATTTTATCAACACTTGAAAAGGAGAGAGAAAATCCGTACTATTGTATACAAACTGTTCTTGTTTATAGGAATCGTGTATTTATGAACATATTTTCCACTTTATGGGAAATATTTTGAAAATTACCAGACAGATGTATGTATACGTACTTTGTACTGTATTATTCACATTAATTTTGATTTCTGTCTTGTGAGTGAAGTTTATTTCCATGTCAGCGAGAGACACAATATTGCAATGCTTACACTTCTGGATATCCATTTTTATTCTTTATTATAGTGCTCCTGTTAGGTCGGGTGGGGGTTCATTGTTTTGTGTGTCTATCTGTTTATTTATTTATTTTTTAATTATTTGTTCTGTTTTGCTTTTCTTATTAATTATTTATTTATTTATCTATCTTTATTTCATTTATTTATTTCATTTTATTTATTTATTTATTTATTTCTTATTTATGTATTTATTTATTTATTTATTTATTTATTTATTTATTTATTTATTTATTTATTTATTTATTTATTAAGCCGGTATGGCCTAGTGGTATCCCGCTGGACTCCTGATCAGGAGGCCGGGGTTCGAGTTCCGCTCTGGTCATGCCGGTGTCCTGTCTTTCGGATGAGACAGTAGAAACCGAGGCCCCGTTTCTTGGTATGCATGGCACCTTAAAGATCCCTCACTGCTTCGGGTGGGTCCGTTGCAAAGGTCAAAATTTGTATGCCCCGCATCAGGCAGATGCCGTCACCATATACGTGAAGTATTCGTGGTGTGACGTTAAACATAAATCAGTCAATCAATCAAATATAAATTTATATATTTATTTATTTTTCTAATTTATTTATTTATTTATTTATTTATTATTGATATTAATATTATTATTATTTTTATTATTATTATTATCTTTTGATTTTTTTTTTCATGTACATTTGCTCATCCAACTTCTATTGAAACGCCAATATGACCACAGTTCCGCCTTAAATATAAAAAATCCACACAGAATATAAATCAAACAAGGAGAGTGAATATCTTGAAGTCTTGCAGATCTGTTTACCATAAGAATCTTTCCTCATAAACTTTTTTTCGAACAAATGAAACATCTCAGCAAATCCTGGCTATGTTACATATAATTGTATAAAATTAGTTTTACAAGAGTTCACCCTATAAAGACCACAAGACATTATGTTATAGGGGTTTTATATAACGTTGTATGTATCGTCTGGGAATAAGCACGCGACATAAAATGATCGTTTGATGCACTTACCATAGCCAGCTGTCAGATGAGATCGTAGTGTTACTTGCTTGTCCAATCATAATACTGTAATATGTCTTATTAGCTGTTCTGAGCTTTGTTTCATAAACAGTTTTGCCGAGGTTTAGTTATTCCTTGGTCGATTAATTACATGTTGGAAGTTATTATTTACGTCTGAGCTGATTGAGCAATCTGTAATACGTAGAGTGAATGACTACCGCGTGTGAGGGAAGAAAAAAGAGGAGTTACTGGCTCAGTTATGTGGCAGAAGTCACCATGTAGCTATACAATACATAAATATAAATAATATACTAGCACATATAACACATTACAAAAATATTTGATTGTAGTGCAATTACGATACCGATTTTGGACGGTCATTTAATTTGACAAAAGTCAAACAAATGGTGTGGTTAACCGGTTTACGGGCCCACCTTCCCACTCACCGTAACAGCAGAACAATCAAAGGACGTACATTTAAATATTTATAAATAATCCTCCATGTAAAGAACAAGGGTCAACAGGTATCGCATATTGAGAGGTTATAAAAATATAAACACGTAAGGTATTGTAAAACACATAATGATATAAAAATATATGCGACATCAACATGATAAACCGTGCTCTGCCAGTCTAATAGCGAGCTAAGACCCTAGATCTGTAGGAGTAGACCCAGGCGCGTTTCGCCTTTGAACAAATTTCGATGCACAGTCTATAATGTGTGTCACGGTACTCTAAAGGAAGACTTGAAACTAACCTCTTCACAGAGCTAACCGTTATACAAGAGTTTATTTTGTAAAAAAACAAAAACAAAAACAAAAAACTCCCCCCCCCCTCCAAAAGTCACAAAAAATTTAGAATCACGAATCGATCTATAGAGACTGGTGTTTTCTTAATCAAAGTGATACTTATGGCAGCTATAACTGCACATTTAGTGTTTTACTCAAAATCACATCCAAGAAACCCATTATTTTAACTGTTCATAGTGTTTAGGTACAGGAAATTTCAATTTCATTTCTGGACCCTAACTAGAGAGCTATGACCTTAACAAAAAGAGGTCTTAAAGCGCCCACCCCCAAAACCACCGGCCTTGAAACTGCGTCATGTGATCTCTGGATACGGCTTTAGAATTTATTGACATAGTAAGTTGATTTAAGACATTTTTCAAACGCAACAACCCCCCCCCCCCTTTCTAAATCCGTGCAGGGACAATTTTAAACTTAAACATTGATGAATTGAAAAGTCTAAGTTTTGACCCTATGTCAAATACATTGATTTTGTTGTATAAAATGAACATCCGGGTTTGTCACCGGTGCACTGATTATGGTAGTGACGGCAAACGGACAAAGAGATATCCCTGTCTTACTCCTTATCTGCTTGACATACCTTATATGTGCCTCATTTACTACAATACATGTAAACCATTTTGTCTTAACTTTCCTGACTCCATGAAATTTTCATCGTTTTATATGTACATGTCGCTCGTAGTATTATACATGAAGACATGTGATGTAGTGACTAAACACTTGGTCTGCAGACCAGGCTATCTAAGTTCGATACCCGGAGAGTGCTGCTATATGTAAGAGTTCGGTTACTTCCTATTTCTTTCTCACGGTATAGTGGGTTTTTTTTATACAACGTTGGTTGGTTGGTTAATTGGTGTTTTACATCGCTTTCAACAATATTTCAGTTATATCGCGACATGGAAGTAGGAGGTTGCCAACCTCTTAAACATAGTGGCGCAATCCGGGAATCGAACCCGGATCGTCGGCGCTGCAAGCCAAGCGCTTAACCACTACACCACGCTTGCCCCTTTATACAACGTAAAACACCAATTAAAAAAGTTTTGTAAAAGATTATGTTTGCTTTCTTTAGTTTCGTTTATTTAAGAAAATGTTTGTGTGTATGTGTGTGTGTGTGTGTGTGTGTGTGTATGTGTGTGTGTGTGTGTGGGGGGGGGGGGGTTAAGATGTCTGAGACTGATGCTATAAACGGTTATCATTAATACATTTTTAACTACTCCTTGAAAGATTTACGTCCCAAGTTTCATCTAAGTCTTACGTTGAAATATTTACGTTGCGTCTAATTTCATCAAATGCGACGACATTTTGTAGATAAACATTCGTAGATGTTATACCTTCGTCTTAATTAACGCCTATCGACAAATAACGCTACTATTAATGCATAATGCGGAGATGACGTGATCCGAGGTAATTCGGTCTCTTTGATAGGATGTGCATTTCGGGCTCTATCTGGAGTTTTCAACTATTGCATTATTCACTAGTAATTAGCAAGTGAAGTCCCAATTATCTATCAGGTGTCGGCAGTGATGGAAATGTAGAAGAAATCTATACGTTTCCATAGCAACGGTTATGTACCCTAAGTGTTTCAGTAATAGAAATATACGCAGAGAATAGCTGTAGCAACCGTTGTATTTACTTTAACAATATAGTCACTGCAGTCTTCATCCGATCCGCTTCCAGACTTCGATATTGGACAAACTTTCTGTTCTTCTTGAAGCGACATGAGTTTAATTTTGAGTAAAACCAGTTTTTATGAGAATTGGGTCCGACTTCATAAAATGAGAATATATATGGTAATTAATTCTTTTTGCTTCATTACACCGTCAGGCTTTCAAGCAATTGTCATGCATGATGTCTTAATTATATCTATGAAAGTTATCCCAAATTATTAATTCATTGTAAAATAGAAGTATTGTATTTTGATTTATTTATGGGCTGGACATTTTTTCTTTTCTTTTTTTATTTCTTTTTTCTTTTTTTTTTTTCTGATTGTGTTATGAAAACCCAAAAAATGCCTTCCTAAATCTGTTGATAAGGGCTCTCGTGGAACCCGGTTCTGGCAGCAGGGGAGACTACTGTGAGATAGTCGGGTTTGACAATCGAGTAGCCCAGCCTGCTACAGACAAAACATATCGGGGTATATATATAAAGAAAGTGCGTTCGATGCCTTGAAACAGAAAGGATTTTCTATGCATTTCTTTCTATGAACATAGAGGCAGAGCTTTAAATCTCGTTATATCTCGAGTTTTACGAGATTTACGCCAGGACATATCATGGAGTATTTTACAATGATGTATGGACTCTGAGGGTATTTCTAGTCATAAATTGCGATATTCCTATCTCGATATCATTCTCTTATGACATCATATTATCCAAACTTCAAAAAATCGTATGAAATTGGCAAATATTTACTCAAAAGTCAATAATTGCTGATCTTTCGATAACTAAGGTCTAAATGAAAAGAAACGTTTTAACTGCATTTGTATTTACATTGTTCATAATTTGATTGTACGGAAAT
Source organism: Pteria penguin (assembly GCA_035048485.1). Classification (NCBI taxonomy): domain Eukaryota; kingdom Metazoa; phylum Mollusca; class Bivalvia; order Pterioida; family Pteriidae; genus Pteria; species Pteria penguin. The sequence continues at coordinate 5,601,270 of CM068592.1, forward strand.
TGCCTATCGCGTGCGATCAATGAAAACCAATTGTAACGGAGAAAATAACCGTCCTATCAGTCGAAGTGCAACCATCTTCTCTTATTACGCAACAAGAAAGAGTTCCATTAAGGCAGCGCTATGAAATATAAAGACATTTCAACAATCAGCGAAATTGAATTAACCATCGCCTTAATCAAATCTACATGACTGCAGCTCGTATAATGCGAATCAATTATTGATACCAACGATACTATATCTGTCATAGAAAGTTCCCGGATGTAAGGCCAGAGTTATTGGTGCATTTATGATTATTATTACTCTAATAAGGCGTTATTTGCATCATCATTCTGCTCAGGACAGGGAATAAAATCCAACAGTCAGCGACATTTCTGCATAGAAAGCGATGTTTCGCGGACTATTGATTGGTATGTCTATGACGTCATAATCAAATGTCCGGCATGTCCAACCTTGCGTGACGTCACCAAAGTCGCATTTTTTGTTTAAGTGCTTGACATTTGACGAAAGTTTATATTGCAGTTAAAGTTGGATGTAGCAGTCCCTCAATCGGTGGTTGACGTTCTTCCGGCACTATGACGTCATTGATCGTTAGCCTTCTCCACATTCGGAACAACCTCGCCCTTTACTTGTACTTACGTAAAAAGACTCGGATGTCACTCGGCGGAATGACTTGCATCGATTCCATGCATCAGTCGGTTTCCGGCATTGTACTCAGTAATATATCAGCGGTGTAAAATGTAATCCAGTACACAATCTATGTCATCTATGTCAAGGAAAGTAACGAAAGCTGCAACAGTTCTGGATTAATGTTTAATTTAAGTCCGTTGAATTGGGAAAGTCTTCTACCGTCTTTATTACACGCCAAGCACTGACCTATTTGTCTGGTACACATGCGAGCGTCTATAACTACAGGAACTATTTTTAAATAATGGCTACGGGTGACGTCCGAGCTTTTTTACGCAGGAAAAGGTCGAGGATGTCCGAATGCCTTCTCCAGGCACCATATCAATGATGACATTCGGAACTCCTTGCCTTTTTTGAACAGCACAAAAAAGACTCGAACGTCACTCCGCGCAGTGATTTACCTGGAATCAGTGAAAATGTCATGCGTTGTAGATTGGATGTGAAATATCTAAATAAGAGCGAGGTACATGTAGTTCCGAATGCATTAATGAGTGACGGTCTCCTGGCAGTGTGACGTCATTGATGGACGACGCTTTCCCAGCACAATTAGATCTTTGAGGAGTGACGGTCTTCTACTGTTGATCTTAACCCACTATGGTCATGAATAGGTAAACATAATTAAAAATTAATTAATACCTTATATAGAAGTTACCTTTATATTTTGAGAAATCATAAAAAATTAGATTTTACAAAACGACCCTTAGAAGCAGGTGACCTCCTACTCAAGTTGACAGCCAACAGAATTTTAGTAAGTAGGACAGATATTTGCCCTGTATATATGGATGGACACTATGTTTATATTTAGTCTGCTGCAGTAGTAGTGACGTATATACATATAAGAGATAGTGTACAACTCAGCAGATTGTTGGTGTTATCACCCGCCCTGTGGGACACGGATCTCGGGTAGCAATATAGACTATGCCTGAGCTAATATATACTACAGCTTGTTCGGATCCAGGGGTGGAGACCATGAAGCTAAATTCGACTTTTTTTTTCTAGAGTTTGTTGTTTTTGTTGTCGTTGTCTTCGTCGTTGTTGTAAAATCCAGTCAAAATTGAGTACTTATCTCATTCCAAGGAATACTAGGTGTTTTACGTCCATTTCAACAACTTTTCAGTTATATTGCGACATGGAAGCAGGAGGTAACCAACCTCTTAAACATAGTGGCGCAATCCAGGAATCGAAGAAACCGGATTGTCGGCGCCACAAGCCATGCGTTTAATCACTACACCAAACCTGCCAATGTAGGGAAATCTCAAAATTTTATGATTTTATGCAAAGATGACCTTTAACAAAATCTTATTATTACAATAGAATACATATATAAATACCCCCCCCCCCCAAACCAAAACCAAAAACCAAAACAAACAAAAACAAAACAACAAATTAAATCTAAGATATGCCCTTTATAGTGACCTCTTTATAAAGGCGACTGTTAGGGCAGGCTTAGCTGTAGAGAACTCTAAACCGCCACATAGAATTGAATACATTCTTAAAACTCACGGGTTGCGCCACTGTGTTTAAGAGGTTGGTAACCTCCTGCTTCCATGTCGCGATATAACTAAAAATTTGTTGAAAGTAAAGCACCAATCAAACAACCAACTTAAAACTTACAACTCATCTGGGATGGAACCACCCCCAACCCCCATCGTCATTTTTGTTTTAATTTCTGGATCGGCGCCTGTACAGGGTAGGAGATAAATCAGTGTTGTAGGTTATCAGACAATCTAAGTCTGTCACAATGTGATAACAACTACCTCATCGCATGTTACAAATACTGCACCATATCTCAAAATCCTGAACTTGAACCTCTTGGTTTAAGGACAATAGGTGGTCATAATATTGTGTGCCTTATGTCGCCAGATACTACATGCATTCGTAACGGAATGTAAAACAATACTTGAAATATTCATCGTCGCAAGCCATGGTAATTGAGTCCACCCCTTCGTTCTTCTCCCTCAAACGGGAGGAGACGGACATTAAAACCCGGGGCTTGCGACGATGCAAATTATTATTACACATGTATTATTATTATAATAATAATAATTATTATTGTTATCATTATTATTATTATTATTATTATTGTTATTATTATTATTATTATTATTATTATTATTATTATTATTATTATTATTATACCGATCTTCACAAAGTTTACACATGTTTTTCGAAACAGGAAACTCTTTGTTTGAATTCCTTTGAAATGATGGGTATGAGAACAAATATTCAAAGTTGTTTATAAATGAAGTGAATACACGTCATATTTCATTTATACAGAGGTTATATAATAGGAAAATATCAAAAGAGGGGTGGGGGTGAAACTTGACATATTAAAACAGTTAAACAAGAAACCTTTAAGACCCTACCCCTCAGTTTCCGTCTTTTTTGTTTGTGTTGCAGAAACACTCAAACTGCATTTTAAATCTATCACACTGTCTGCTGTCCTAGAGCATAAGTGTTTCACAAACAATTATTATTTGTTCTGTAATTAATTATCTATTTATATTTTCTATCGTCGGATATCTGTATGGAATGATGTTTTGTATACCCGGATGTATACCTGCACTAGCTACACCCTAACCGCAGTATTCTCTTCTGTATTCATTTCTGGTGTGATCTTTTTAACGAAAAAGTATTTTTTTGCATTAAACATTGATATAAAATTCTTTGGTTGATTGGGCTTTTACATTTCCTTTTCTTTTCTTCTGTCAGATCTCCTCGTCTTTTGTCAGTCTGTTCTTATACCATATGCAGTAGATAAATGTTGTCAGATCTCGTGGCCTTCTCTCAGTCTGGTCTTATACCATATACAGTAAACAAATGTTTTGTCAGATTTCGTCGTCTACTCTGTCTGTTCTCATACCATATGCAGTAGATAAATGTTGTCAGATCTCGTGGCCTTCTCTCAGTCTGGTGTTATACCATATACAGTAAACAAAAGTTCTGTCAGATTTCGTCGTCTACTCTGTCTGCTCTCATACCATATGCAGTAGATAAATGTTGTCAGATCTCGTGGTCTTCTCTCAATCTGTTTCTATACCATATACAGTAAACAAATGTTTTGTCAGATTTCGTCGTCTACTCTGTCTGCTCTCATACAATATGCAGTAGATAAATGTTATCAGATCTCGTGGTCTTCTCTCAGTCTGGTCTTATACCATATACAGTAAACAAAAGTTCTGTCAGATCTCATGTTCTACTGTCAGTCTGCTCTGACACAAAGTACAGTAATCACGTAGTTTTGCCCAGTCTTCTATGTTCATTCTCCCGCCGTCAGAGTATGATAATTATAAACAATGGGTTATCTCCCTGTAGCACGATCTGTAAATATATCATGAAGAGTGTTAATAATTGTATGCTGTTTATAATGGTGAAGAGTTCTTTTAACATTTAACTAGATTACCTGGCACATAGTGTGTACACTTAAAGATATTGGTGTCCATATAAAAAGGCAGTTGTTACGAAAAGAGCTGTCGTTTCTTTTTTGTTTTGGCAGATATTTTAAAATTATTTTTAAACATATGAATATAGCGGCTTTGTATTTTGAGTAGAAAAACCCGGTGTATTCTCATATTCTGAAATATTTTCCTTTGTTCTTTGTTTGATAAAAACAAAAATCACATCCCTCTCTGATTTTATATATTTTGTTTCAAATTATATTTATCTGATTTTCGTATGGGATTAATGCAGGTTTCACTATGCACCAAACACAAAAATGTTTAAACACTGAACGAATAAGAAAATGGAACAACACTGATATTGTAATGGGAAGCTTTGAGATTCTTATTGTGAGAAATGTGGTCATATGCTTGCATCTTTATGAAATTTATTCCGTACTTCTACGATACTGAAAAGTAATTAGCAAATGGGGATGTTTTACAAAAAAGACATCACTTTAGAACACCCCTCTTTTTAGCGGGAGGTGAGTGGGGGAGGGTAGGGGAAGGGAGTGTTTTCTTTTGGGGGTTTTTTTTTGGGGGGGGGGGGTCTTGCTTTCCTGTTTGACAGTCCGCAGTTTTGTTTCTTTTGCGCCAATTTAACTAAAAAATGAAGTGAGCTCCTTTCCATTATGTCACTACACATTATGAGTGCAGACTTAACGAATGTTCTTACCAGTGAAATCACTACTTGAACATTGGTGAATTCACATTCTTATTCCTACATGAACGAGGTTTCAAGAACAAATGAAGGAGCGCCTCATTACTGTTGACCTAATTCCACAGAAAACCTACTCACATCCAGTATGTTTATTAGATTCATTTATGTATACACCAGATCAAAGACAGAAGATGAATCTGAAGATAGCGGTGTAATCAACTGAACACTTTGACAATATGTCTTTTATACAGTGTTTGATCTTTAATAGCAGTAATGGCCGACTTGTCATCCAACTTCACGATGTTTCTAAAATAAACGAGAAGGTGTTGCCTAGTCTCCCAAGGCGAACTCTCCAAGGCATGATTAAATGAATGCGTACCGCAGCATCCTTTCTAAATCTACTCTACTCTCCCAGGCCATTGGCACCACTAAGTAGATGAACCCATGATTGCCCCTTATTTCACGGACGTTTGCAAAATGATGTCTCTGAAATCTGTGAGTCACATTGAGTTCTGTTTGCCTGACGTCAGAGATGCACTCTCCGGCGGTGATTAGTTACATTATGATACTTTTGTTTACACCTCAGCCGTCTGATTACATTACCGTTTATTGTAGTCTACTTTATGAATGTTAAGATTAGCTTTCTGTTTTGCAGGTGTTTTCATTGCAAAAAGCGATGTAGGGCTTGGTACGATTGTTGGATCAGCCGTGTTCAATATCCTCTTCATCGTTGGTGTATGCGGTCTCTTTGCAGGGATGGTACGTCAAATATTTTGTCCTGAGCAATGTCAGAGGACAGTCTTACTGATGATAATTGTAGTTTATATCCTCTTACTTAATTTAAAAAAAGAGAGAAAACAAAGCCCGTTCCTGAATGAAACTCTAAGTTAAGGTAAATTTGGTTTCCGTGAACATCAACTGATGATGCGCCCCTCCCGCATTCAACCAACTCATGTAGGCTACCTTTATATAATTATCACTAAAATTGTTTGCTACTAAAACCTAATTTTTCATGTACTTTTACCATGAACAATGTCTTCAATAGGCTTGTCTCAAAGCGTATACATTACATCTACGAAATAAATACTGATTAGAAGCTGTTTTGCAAAATAATCAGCCAAACTCTACAACTCCTTTTTATAGATAAAGTTTGAACTACCTGTAGATAGAGCCAATGCCGGGCGGCGTCATGCTAAATGAAATGATGTTATATATGTGGGAAACTTTAACGACATTTTGAACAATACATGTTAAACTGTAAGCTTAAACAGAGTTCATGTTTTGATTAATGCATTTTTAAATACATGTATCAAATAATAATCTACGCAGACGATTCTGACTATCACTTTCTACAATGTACGTGTGTAAAGTCTGCATTTATCTGACGTCATTCGTCATCGCGGGGTCGATGTTTGAAGTTAGATATTCCATAATAATTTTATAACATCAAAGCTTTGACATATCAAAGTCACTAAATATTTATACAGAGGCGACCTCTCTGCAGACGTAAGCTTTTTACACTGTTGACCTTTATTCAGATGTGACCTATACACAAAGATGTCCTCTATACAGATGTGACCTATACACAAAGATGACCTCTATACAGATGTGACCTACACACAAAGATGACCTTTCTACAAAGGTGAACTTTATACAAAAATGACGTCTATAAAGAGGTGACCTTTATACAGAGGTGACCTTTTTACAGAGGTGACCTTTATACAGAGGTGACCTTTTTACAGAGGTGACCTTTATACAGAGGTGACCTTTATACAGAAGTGATCTTTATACAGAGGTGGCCTGTACACAAAGATGACCTTTCTACAAAGGTGAACTTTATACAAAAATGACCTCTATAAAGAGGTGACTTTTATACAGAGCTGACCTTTATACAGAAGTTACCATTATACAAAGGTACTCTATATACACAAATCACATTTACACAGAGATGATCATTATACAGTGACCTTTATGCATAGATGACCTTTATACAGATGTGATCTTTATACAGAGGTGACCTTTGTACAGAAGTGAACTTATACAGATGTGAACTTAATACGTATGGGACTTTGTACAATGGTTTATTTTGCTAGAAATATTGAAAATATTGAATTTCATACCAACCTATTAACGCTAATGATAGTTTAGACGATGTAATTGTTGAAGTAGGTTACACTGTATATAAACTCTGAAATATTGATTCTTTCATTGCGGATCTATGTTGATTATTAATTTAATAATGGTAAGATATGATCATCGCATAAGACATTGAATTTTTAATAAATATCACGGTGAACTGCAGCTCGCGCTGAATCTCCTTACATCTGTGGTTAAAAAATGAAATAAATAGAATCAGGAACAAAAATCCATTACAGTGACGCAGGAAACACACCATCATATACATGTTGATTTTTGTATTATTTAAAAATCCCTAGAGTTATAAAAGCAAGCTAAAAGCATTTTCTTTATTAACTTTATTGATGATAAATCAGACAGAGTTGTCGTTATTAATTGTTGTAGTTCATGTTGTTCTAGAACTGCAGTTTAATCTGTTTCAGATATTAGATTTTATCAGTGGCGTCACTAATGACGATATTAAATATAATAAAGAACTTTACTTGATGATTCTTTGTGGACTCCCTGACATCGGCCACATTGCTTCGTCCGTACATTTTGTGTATGAAAACCCTTTTGATGCTTCATTTAAACACGCAGCTTCAAAAAGATAAGATAACTCTCCTTGTTTAGAATTCCTGCGCTGCATTTCACGATGAGATATATGGAAATGACTATTACTTGACTGGCTTTGTTGACTGGCAATGGTCCATACCAGACACTTCGAAAAATGAATTGAATTAACAATCATTAAACAGACATTTATAGCACTCTTTTCCTCTTCTGGGGACAATCTATACAAATGACACTTACATAAGATAAGGTACCAATATATTTAAAGATGTTGATGTATCGAGACGGCTCTATTCTGTTAAGTATACAATGATACCTTCAAAATACGACCACCTGTTTTACGCGGCACCGTAAAGGGAAGATAAAAAGTAGCTCCTGGTGACTAGTGGTGATTTAATTCAAATTGATGTTGCATAGGTAATAAATAGTAAGAAGAGGGGAAGGTGACTGCTTAAGACAGGTGATTGCTAAATTGAAATTGTCTTATAAGCAGTTTTTGCTGTAAATACAAATACGAGATACCGATTCTATTTACAACTCGAAGTCCAAATAACATGACAATAGATATACATGAATAATACATTAAATACATACATACCTTAAATACACATTATCAGAATTTTATATATATTCAGTGAGTTATATGTATTGTAAGACATGGACACAAGTAGATGTGATGTAGCATTATTCTGTAGTATATCAAACTGACACTAGTTTATTTGATTAAACGCATAGTGTTACACATCTGTAATCAATGGCGTCGTACATCAAATTAAAAATCACTTCATCAATAAATTATACAAATATCCGATGTGCTATTTATATGAAGTCCAACAAAGTACTATGTAGAACTTAGTTCCTATCACTTAGTTTCATAATAAAGCATTAAAATCTCTAAAGTAGTAGGGTTTTAATATGCTCTTGACAATATCAAGGGATTCTGATTGTGGTGTGTTTAGAGGTAGATTGTCATAAACCAATGGTTGCAAACCTCCTGGCATTCAAAGTCTTTCGTTGATCTATGGTAGCATCCTCAGATGGATTGAGTGGAGCGTAATCTCTGATTTGGATCCAGTTCTAACAAATGTTCTTAGTTACAATTTAGAGAGTTTTGCTGATTGTTAGCGTTGTGTCAGTTTGGCAGTGATTGGTAAACAACGTAGAATGACCGAATGGTTAACAACATCTTAAAGTCCATATATTACGAGGTGTATACGCTATATTCAGACAAATGCTAATCCCAATTAAATTGAGGTAAGACCAGGTGCCAGGAAGTAGTAAGCATCCCCTGCTTGTATGCAACACACTTTGCAAAAGTCCTGCAACAACTCTTCAAGTTCAGGAAGTAAATGTATATATTCGTGCACACGTGAATACATGATACATGAAGGCGACAAGGACCTTATATCAAATTATATCATTCACGATTATAGTACTGATTTACTAAAATGAAAATTCTAAATACGAATGAGTTCAGAATGACCAATCCTAATGTGTAAATAACAAAATACGACCACAGTTTCGTGCTGAGTCGATGATGGAAATTGATTATCGATTATCATCTTATAACATTTTGAAATAGGGTAATGGTTTTGTACTTTAGATATTTTAACCGTCTATAGATCTCCAATAGAAAATGGCGTAAACGGATTGACTTTATTTCTTCTGTTAAAAAATAATCAGTCTTGGCATTCAGGATCGGAAATTGCTGACAGAAAGTTGTGTAAAACGACACCAAAAACATCAGCAATTGGTCGCGGTTTAATATTCCTTTAGCGAAACTGTTATTTGTTGGATCTAACTTCCGGCTTACACGGAATGTTCATTAAATGTTGCGTATATTCGCGTGTGGAATGACTCTGCATATGTCACATGACAAACACGAAGCTAAGGTCTACGAGGTAATTTGTTTTCATTTGGAAGCTAAGGCTAAAGCTAGAAGCTTTTCAATCCATAACTGCACTGGTATATTTGATATCGAAGAACGCCAAACAAACAAAGAAAACAAAAATTAAAAAACCCCAAAACAAACAAAAAAACCAACCCTACAAAAACAAAAAAAGTAAAAGTAAAAAGACTTGTGTTTGTGAATATGAGAGATTGTTTTATGCTAAACATCATCTTAAAATCAACGTTTAAATTTATAAAGAATAGTAAAGCTACAGAGAGGATAATAGAAATGTCATAATACATTAGCAAAATCCTTCTCTTTAAGAACAATACGTCAAGATGCCATGGAGGGAAACACACCTTGATGTGCCGTCTAGTCAGCTTTTAGCATGCAGCAAAAAATTCAAAATTAACGCTAAAATTTGAAGCCATTCAAAATAACTACTATTAAATACAAGACTTTACGAACGAGGTCGTTGAACAGCATAAATCATTAACATTGCAGGATACTGATGTAACTTCTCAATAAGTAGTTTGTGTCATTGAATGAATTCATCAAATAGCTAGAGATGAAAACACCGTTCGCATGTTGTTAGAGAAAACTGTTACATTTAATAAGTAAGACTTCTTAACGCAAGTTGTGAATCGAATAGAAAATTAATACTAGTGATAATTTTCTTCACTCAATCGACCAAAAACAATATTAATTCTGTGTGCCCGAATTATAAAAGAGAAGACAGAAGACATCTGACGATGTTGTGTGACATGTCACCAAAGACATGGACATAAAAAGTTCTAAATTTGTTATATTACATAAGTACAAACAGCTACCGAGTTACAAAATACTTGAACGTTTATGTGTCATAATTGAATTCTGCTTATTCTCCTTTGCATAAAAATGAGCTTTTAGTATTTGAATTTTGTTGAAAACATTCGTTTGAAAGGTTTATATTTTGGAAAATGTTCATCTTAATCAGAGTTCAAGTGAATGAGGGAGATTAAGCTACGGTTGAATTTTTCATAAATAAATACATTCTTGCTGATTAACGAATAAAAATGTAATGCAACATATGGTAAGAAATGCTAGTTGCACAATAAAAGAATGAAATTCTAAGTTTTCATTTCACGTGACCAAAGCACATTCACGTTGGGGCTTACTAGATTGTAGCTTACCCATTCTGATCGGACGTAAACTTTATACCCATAAATCAGGTATACTGTTTATCACTCAAACACTAAGGAGTATCTCCCTCATACATAGCTCTGTCCTTACATTGATTTTTGGGGTTCATATTTGCGGTCATTTTTGTTTCAACACTGCTCTTTATATTATAAGAATTCCAATCATTCGGCCTTGAGCATCAGTGAAGAGATATGTTGTCGAAATGTGCATCTGATGCAAAAAAAGTTAAAAGGTATATGTTCTATATTTATTATAGTTAAACTCTGTATTTTAATGTCTTCCATCATGCGACCGTTAGGTACAGGTTTGACTTGGAGCATTTTACTTTACAGATAGTACGCCTGACATGGTATCCAGTACTCCGTGACACACTCTACTACCTTCTATCTGTTATAGTCCTCGTCATTGTCATCCACGATGGAGACGTTCACTGGTATGTAAATTCTAATTGTAGCCATTGCATACATAATAAAACCGACGTTCAGACATCAGCTTTAAGAGATTTGTGTACATGTATGATTTAGATTTGGAGAATCAGTGGCGGATTTAGAGGGGGCGCGCCCCTCCCCTTTTGGCCACATATTTACTAGTAAAAATCCAGTTTTTGCACCAAAAATGGCTGAGAAATTTGGCTTATACACATGTGCTCCCCCCTTTTCGGAAATCCTGGATCCACCACTGAGAATGTACTATTATATCTGTCTCTAGATCCAAGGGCTAAAATTATATCGAATAGCGAATATTCCGAGAGTCTTGAGGAGCGCAAAGTGTTTCCCAGAAACTTGCCGTTCATGACGATGTCTGTCTACACTGACTGTCATTCCGTGTCACGTGAGGCAAGCATTAAAATGAAATTAAAAATATAATGGAATGTATCTTCGCTTGCCAAATGACATAATCTACAAAGTAATGAAACTTAACCAAGTAAATTTATCCACAAAAATCCATTTGGTATTGAAATAAATAAGACTGTGACAACAGATTCTTGTCGAATTTCATACTTTCTCTCCTGTATGTGCGGTCTGGCATGTATAACATCGTTCTATTTCTACACATACTCGGGTTTAATGACCCCTAAACGAGTCCAGTACTATACCGCAGTAAACTCCCGATAATATACACGTATAGAAATGCACTGTAAAAAGTGACACTGTCGCAGTTACAAACGAAAAGACAAGTGTTTAATTATGACTGCAATTATGTCACCGAGGTACTCAACTCAAGAAAACGAAGTACATTGTAAGTTGTGGGTGCCAAATTCGAGAACTTTCAGTGTATCACGTTTTAAGTTGTATTTTATGTACAATTTTTCTAGACCTCATTCTTTGATGGTTGCGAATGCATTGATTAAATTCATAACGAATCTTATAATGAGGATGGTTTATTGATTTTATATGTTCCATTTGTATAATTTCTTTCCTTTTTATTTCACCGGGATTTGATATATCAATATAAGTGTATAAGTACAAATGTATTCTTAAATTCGTTACAATTCGTATCTTAGATATCAAGCTGCATTTTAATTGACCGTCCTAATTCGGTATCGCAGCTGCATTTTAATTGACCGTCCTAAGTCGGTATCGCAGCTGCATTTTAATTGACCGTCCTAAGTCGGTATCGCAGCTGCATTTTAACTGACCGTCCTAAGTCGGTATCGCAGCTGCATTTTAATTGAAAATTTTGTGATGTTCTTGTCTTTTTTTTTCCAAATCATTACATTATAAATAGCACATTTCCAGGTTACTTCTGTCATACGGCATAGTCAGATGCGCTTTTATCTTTTCCTTTAGACTTTACAATTTATAAGAGCGGATGTTGTTCAAACAGGTTTCGTGTACTAAAGCCATGAGTATATCTGTTTTCTTATTACTCTCCTTATCAACAATTTAAGATAATGGGCCAGTGTAAGTATCGACCGGTACAGTGATGCTATTATGCTGCAGTATCACAATGCATTATGTAGTAGATAGTCTTCTGCAGTTCTATATATTATTAAGCAGACCGTCTGAAGGGTTAGTTTCGTAGATACACATGGAATCCTCTCAAGGATTGTCAGCTATAACTATCACAGTGTTTCTAGGACTTATATGGATAACATGGGAAGTATTATAAATAATGAAATAATGAAAATATGCATCATGGCTTAAGAAGATAGAGATTAGAGATTTGAGGCCTACTACTAGAAAATGAATCATACTGCGATATCAATTTACTACGATTACCGTAAAAAGTCGCAGGAAATCGCAGTTGACCTTTGTGTACGTTCATATGATATCGCTTCGATCGATTTATGACCTGGTATGAAATAGGATAAATGAAAGTGACAGTTATAGAGCAAATATGTAACGAACCGTATGTATGAAGCGCAGGGGGAGGGTCTCAGATGCCGTCGGCAACTCTCAAGGGGTTGACATGTAATTGCATAGCTTAACCGATTAAGCGCTGATTGCACAGTGATTGCCTTACTGTATGACTGGAACTAATTGGTTGACAATTTGACCCCATGTCCTGTATAAGTAATCGCAACATTTCAACATTCAATCCTCTCCATGTAGTGCATGTAAGTTTTGTCTTATTTCACCCAGTAAGGAAACTGTTGAATGAAGACAATTTACCAAACGGTCATCTAAAAATAAAAATTTTTTCACGAGTATTTGTGATATTTTTCCCACGTAAACAATCATATAATATGACCTTTATCCCTCAATAACGTATGAAACACAAAATTTCAAATTTCTCTTAGTTCGAACAAGACATAGCAGTTTGAATTACTACAAACATGGGCAGTTTATATAATATTATTGATTATAATGTATTTCAATATCAAATATCAATATTGTTTTCGGTGGGTTAAGTTACTCAAGCTCAACAATTAGAAATTCATCAAAACATCGATTGAATTATAAATATTTTATAATTTTCACCCGTTTGTGTTAATTAAAACCTTTCTGCGTGAGACCCTACCTTTTATTTCAATAATAGCAATTGTATTTTACAGGTATAAAGCGTTGATTCTGTTCGCTATGTATTTGTTTTACATCGTTATCATGTATTTTACAGGTATGAAGCGTTGATTCTGTTCGCTATGTATTTGTTTTACATCGTTATCATGTATTTCAACAAAAATATTGACGACTACCTCACAGCTTTGTACATCAAAGTAATAAAACCAGAAAAGCACAAAAATAAGTACGACGAAGAGAACCACAACAAGCCAAAGGATTCCGAAAAACCTCTATATGACGAGGCATTCCGAAATAACAAGGCAGACAATGATGAGACTACCTTCACAGTGACAGATGACGCAGCTTCCACTGATGACGTAGATGATGACGATGAAGAAGAATGTCATCCCCCTGAAGGCCATAAAGATTGTAAGTTTCTATAAATAGATATTATTTTAACACGTTTTGTTTCATTGTAGGTATGAGGGACTGATAATGTTCTTAATGTACATCATATACATTGTATTGATGTACTACAACGACAGACTATCCATGTTCGTCGTCAATACCTGCCAACTCCTCCTGCGCGGGAAAACCAGCCTCTATGACAACGACAATGACACCGAACCTTTGATAGGGTCACACAGGTCTAGTAAGTCAAATTATGATGAACCTGCGCAGTCCACGGAGCTCAGCAAATCTTACGATGGAAGGACTGCGCCAGATACTGCAGAAGAATCTCCCTTCACTGCAAGCAGGAGTGGTGTAGAAAAGAGCGTGGACCATAAGGAGTGTAAGGGGAATAACTCTTACCGACAATCCCGGCACAGTTTTCCCTGATGGATTTTTACAGCACTTAACCAATTTTTCATCCTTTTTTAGATTTGCTGTTATCCTTGTCCGTTGCATTGCCAATTGCTTGACACTTATACATAATGTCCTTTGTTACTATCAATCAGCAGAGTGCGCATCCTTTTTCCAGTGCGTATTGTTTTTCCAGTGCGTATCGAAAGCTGTGATGACTGGATAATAAGCGTGTAATTGGTATTTTATCGTTAATTGTCACACGAGGATGGTTTTCCTGAATGGTAACTATGGTAGCAGTCGGTGTTGGAAATCATATGACAGTTACTACTGTAGTTGTAATAAGATTAAGTGTGGACATCACATAATGAAAACAGAGACCTGACTTCATTACATGACAAAATCCATCCCCAGATAAATAAAACTTACGAATAAAATCAGAATAAGTGAACATCACAACAATGTCTGGATTTCGACATGGGATGGTCATGGGTGAACAAGTTATATGTACTATAACTATATGAATCGTCAATCAATGATTTCATCGAAACCCTCCTTTTTTATTTTGATTTATTTACTTATTTCATTTGTCGTATGTCGACTTTGTTCCTGGGATTCAGTATTAATGTTCTAAAATCATTTTTCTACTTTATTTTCCTTCGAGGGGATTCTTTTATCTGTAGGGACAGAGCTTTTACCTAAAAGTATCGCACAATAATGTAAAATATACCATCAACCTTATTACGGTGGGATTGTATTTTTATGTAAAACACCCAATTAGTATAGTATACCTATAGACCCCAGCCTTTTTGCATGTATATCAGCTTGTCTAAATATGAATATATTAAAGAGAACACAAATACATACTTTTGTGAGAAACACCTATGTAGTCTGTAAACTCACAAATCGATGTATTCTCGTAGTCTATAAAGTCACAAATTTTAGTATTCCTTGGATCATTTTTTGCGAAATAAATGCATGTGAAAGATAGTTAAATATTTGTTGAATCTATTCATGATTATCCATACATTCGTGTGTAACAGAAAAATACGAAAATAATTGGTGTCACATGACTATGGCACTAACAAAAATGTTTCACAGTGGACCTTCACGGACCCCTGAAATTCATGGATGAGACCAGGTGCCCGGGAGGAGCAAGCGTCTCTTGCTTGGCTAGTCTCACCCGCCGTAAATAACCTTACATACATACGAAACCAATATAATTCAGCAATGTATATATACATGAATGTGAAGGTACAGTTATGTTTCTGTTATTGCAGCGAAGGACTACGAGTCACCATGGACGGTACCAGATACATTCCTGAAGCGGGTATACTGGGTGGCAATGATACCAATGCACGCCCTCTTCTTCATTTCCATTCCTGACTGCCGACGACCGGGGAAATGGCATAAGACATATCCTGCCACATTCGTCATGTCTATAGCTTGGATAGCGGGGCTCTCGTACATCATGGTCTGGATGGTAGCTGTAGCCGGTGAGAATATTTAAATCTCCAGCCATTAAATATGTATTCCTATAGTTTTACCAAATTTTCGTGATAAAATTTTATGGTTAGGAACACGTACTCACAGAAAAACCTGTAATGTTAGGTAGGTCTTCTGCCTTGCCTTTCCTCTTGCTTTGATGTGGGATCTTTTATAAAATGATGAAAGAACCTAATCAGCAAAACGAAAAAAAAACCCAAACAAACAAACAAAATTAAGAAAGAAAAAAGACAAAACAAAAAATACTAATAACAATAAATAAAGACAAAAGTGAAAAAGAAAGAAAAATAAAATGAAAAAAGCTCCCCTCCAAAAAAAAAACCAAAAACAAAAAAAAAACAAAAACAAAACAAAAAAAAAACAAAAAAAAAAAACAAAAAAAAGAAAGAAACAAACCAGTTCCAAAGAATACCTGCCTAGAAACATATTTGAACAACCAAAGCGAGTGATATCAGCTGCCCGGGAGAGTAATTAGCTACTGATTGCTA
This sequence comes from Pteria penguin, assembly GCA_035048485.1. Taxonomy (NCBI): domain Eukaryota; kingdom Metazoa; phylum Mollusca; class Bivalvia; order Pterioida; family Pteriidae; genus Pteria; species Pteria penguin. The sequence goes on from CM068592.1 coordinate 5,617,556, forward strand.
GCAACAACGGTCAATAAAATCAGATAAAGACAAGTAGTATATGGGATTATAAGTGACACCAGTAGTATATAAGATTATTAGTAAAGACTAGTAGTATATAGGATTATTAGTAAAGACCAGTAGTATATAGGATTATTAGTAAAGACCATTTGTATATAGGATTATTAGTAAAGACCAGTAGTATATAGGATTAGTAGTAAAGACCAGTAGCATATAGGATTATTAGTAAAGACCAGTAGTGTATGGAATTATTAGTAAAGACCAGTAGTATATAGGATTATTAGTAAGACCAGTAGTATAAAGAATTATAAGTAAAGACTAGTAGTATATAGGATTAGTAGTAAAGACCAGTAGTATATACGATTATTAGTAGAGACCAGTAGTATATAGGATTATTAGTAAAGACCAGTACTATATAGGATTAGTAGTAAAGACCAGTAGTATATAGGATTAATAGTAAAGACCAGTAATATATAGGATTAGTAGTAAAGACCAGTAGTATATAGGATTATTAGTAAAGACTAGTTGTATATAGGATTATTAGTAAAGACCAGTAGTATATAGGATTATTAGTAAGACCAGTAGTATATAGAATTATTAGTAAAGACTAGTAGTATATAGGATTAGTAGTAAAGACCAGTAGTATATAGGATTATTAGTAAAGACCAGTAGTATATAGGATTAGTAGTAAAGACCAGTAGTATATAGGATTAATAGTAAAAGACCAGTAGTATATAGGATTAATAGTAAAGACCAGTAGTATATAGGATTATTAGTAAAGACCAGTAGTATATAGGATTATTAGTAAAGACCAGTAGTATATAGGATTATTAGTAAAGACCAGTAGTATATAGGATTATTAGTAAAGACCAGTAGTATATAGGATTAGTAGTAAAGACCAGTAGTATATAGGATTATTAGTAAGACCAGTAGTGTATAGGATTAGTAGTAAAGACCAGTAGTGTATAGGATTATTAGTAAAGACCAGTAGTATATAGGATTATTAGTAAAGACCAGTAGTATATAGGATTAGTAGTAAAGACCAGTAGTATATAGGATTATTAGTAGAGACCAGTAGTATATAGGATTATTAGTAAAGACCAGTAGTATATAGGATTATTAGTAAAGACCAGTAGTATATAGGAGTATTAGTAAAGACCAGTAGTATATAGGATTATTAGTAAGACCAGTAGTGTATAGGATTATTAGTAAAGACCAGTAGTGTATAGGATTATTAGTAAAGACCAGTAGTATATAGGATTATTAGTAAAGACCAGTAGTATATGGGATTATTAGGAAAGACCAGTAGTATATAGGATTATTAGTAAGACCAGTAGTGTATAGGATTATTAGTAAAGACCAGTAGTGTATAGGATTATTAGTAAAGACCAGTAGTATATAGGATTATTAGTAAAGACCAGTAGTATATAGGATTAGTAGTAAAGACCAGTAGTATATACGATTATTAGTAGAGACCAGTAGTATATAGGATTATTAGTAAAGACCAGTAGTATATAGGATTATTAGTAAAGACCAGTAGTATATAGGAGTATTAGTAAAGACCAGTAGTATATGGAATTATTAGTAAAGACCAGTAGTATATAGGATTATTAGTAAGACCAGTAGTGTATAGGATTATTAGTAAAGACCAGTAGTGTATAGGATTATTAGTAAAGACCAGTAGTATATAGGATTATTAGTAAAGACCAGTAGTATATAGGATTATTAGTAAAGACCAGTAGTATATAGGATTAGTAGTAAAGACCAGTAGTATATAGGATTATTAGTAGAGACCAGTAGTATATAGGATTATTAGTAAAGACCAGTAGTATATAGGATTATTAGTAAAGACCAGTAGTATATAGGAGTATTAGTAAAGACCAGTAGTATATAGGATTATTAGTAAGACCAGTAGTGTATAGGATTATTAGTAAAGACCAGTAGTGTATAGGATTATTAGTAAAGACCAGTAGTATATAGGATTATTAGTAAAGACCAGTAGTATATGGGATTATTAGGAAAGACCAGTAGTATATAGGATTATTAGTAAGACCAGTAGTGTATAGGATTATTAGTAAAGACCAGTAGTGTATAGGATTATTAGTAAAGACCAGTAGTATATAGGATTATTAGTAAAGACCAGTAGTATATAGGATTAGTAGTAAAGACCAGTAGTATATACGATTATTAGTAGAGACCAGTAGTATATAGGATTATTAGTAAAGACCAGTAGTATATAGGATTATTAGTAAAGACCAGTAGTATATAGGAGTATTAGTAAAGACCAGTAGTATATGGAATTATTAGTAAAGACCAGTAGTATATAGGATTATTAGTAAGACCAGTAGTGTATAGGATTATTAGTAAAGACCAGTAGTGTATAGGATTACTAGTAAAGACCATTGGTATATAGGATTATTAGTAAAGACTAGTAGTATATAGGATTATTAGTAAAGACCAGTAGTATATAAGATTATTAGTAAAGACTAGTAGTGTATAGGATTAATAGGAATATTAAACTGTGACGGGTTCATGTCCCGCGGAATGCCTTGTTTTAGTGTATCTAGAATTGTAGGTTGTTCATGGCCAAGAAAATGACAGAAAATATTCACCATCAATTTCTAATGGATTAAAAAATATGTCAAGGATGTTTCAGTGGCACTGTGTTAGATTTTTAATCATACCATTCTTCTTTTTTTTTTTTGAAAAGTCATCATTTCTGCCTGTAAGATGATCAACTTAAATGATTAGTGCTTAGTAACCATGAAGTTATTATACTTCTCGGAGATAAATCCACCGGACTTCATGCCTGATTATCTTTTCCTTAGTCATTATTTCATTTAAAATCTCAAGAGAGGAAACATTACGTAAGCTATTCCAGAAAGAATTATGATTGCATAATGCTATTTACCAAACTAAATCATATTCTGTAATAAAATTGAAACATCTTCAGAATAGAAAATTGATTTATGTCACATCATGTGTGTAAAAATCATAGAAGACCCATATCATTCATATATATTGGATTATTATTTTTTTTATTATTATTATAAAGGTTACCCTGGTATAAAGGTCACTTATATACATGTATAAAGGTCGCTTTGGCATAGATATCACCTATGTATAAAGGCCACTATGGCACATCGGTCACCTGTATATTAAGATCTCTCTGGCAAATAAGTCATATTGAGTCTTTGCTAAGGTGACCTTTATACACAAGGTCAACGTTTATAACAACGGCAAAACAGTTGTGCAAAGAGGCCCTAATACTAGACGATTTCTGTTGTTTTTCAAATTCAAAATCACCTTTTGTGGAAGAAATATAAGAGATATTTTACTTTTTTCTCTCATGATTTGTAAAGTTATCATGGATTTCAGTTGGATGAGAAATTAACATCGACTATATCACATGATAAAAACCAGGTGGCCGAAATTGTATAAAATGTGTCCTTTATTTACTATATTTTGACTTCCATGTGGAAGATTTTATTTCTTTTTGGATATAAATATAATTATATTATTTGTGTACCTTAAAGATTGTGTACTTTAAAGATACTCTGTCTTCCATTGACAGAAATGAACGAGTATGCATATTTGTTGCGATGTCATATAAATCTTACAATTAGCACATAATAGATAGCCTGAGCTGGCTTTATTACGTTGTACATTTTCATTTTCTTGGAATCATATGATCGTATCTTAACTGATGCTTATTGAAACCAATATTTCATAGATAGCTACATGCTCCAAGGGTTAGTGACCGAGTATATGAAGACATTGCACTTGAACTGTACTTGCCTTCAGCATCTCAGCTTTATCAAGGCATTGTATTACGGCTAGACTCTGGCATTGATGGAAGGCCCTCCTCAAAGATTCCAGATAGTCTGTAATAATCTGGGTCTGTGTCATTTAGTATCACGTTGGCGTAGTAACGTTCTAAGGAAGGTATGCAGGTTAAATAGTAAATGCCTTTCTAAATGTTTTGTAGGTGATGCTCTGGACTTTCCTGACACTGTGATGGGCCTGACATTACTAGCGGCAGGGACTAGTGTACCAGACTGTTTAGCTAGCCTGTTCGTGGCCAGGGATGGTAAGTTGATATCAATAACTTGACCAAATAAGACACTTTTTGTAGATATTTAATTTTCATTTTTAATGTTTTATTGTAAAAATAAACATTTGTATAAGAACAATATGGCATAAAGGTAAGCTTTTGTGTAAAGGTCACTCGGACATAAAGGTCACATATGTATAAAGGTCAGTCTGACATAAAGGTCAGCTTTGTGTAAATGTTGATGCGGCACAAAGGTCACATGTGTGTAAAGGTCATGTATGTATGAAGGTCACCGGCATAAAGGCAGTTGCGCAGCGCCTTTACACAAAAAAGCAAATAAACAGACAAAACTTTGTAGGACACAGGTCTGTTATAATTAATATTTACATGTATTTGAATGTATGAAGTTCTTGTAAAATTATACAGTTCGCATTGTTTGTATGGAACTTGTTTATACCATAACGCTAAAATCGATGAGGTTTTAAGAGCTTCCCCCACCTTCTGATCTCCCTTACCCATGATTCATCCACGAGCCACTAAGGGCGTTGAGGCGGTCTCAGAGTCCCTGCCCTTTTACAATTTTTAATACACAAAACTAATATTTAGGTGCACCACTGGAAGATCACATTTGTATAAAGGACCCTCTAGCATGAAGGTCACTTATATATGACGGTCACTGTGGCATAATCTTCACCGATGTATAAAGGTCACTGTGGCATAACGGTCACCTTTATGTAATGGTCACTCTAGCAAAAAGGTCATTTTGAGTCTTTGCTGAGGTGACCTTTGTACACAGGTTCAACGTATATAACAAAATCAGGCGTGCAAAGAGGCTCTAATACTAAATGATCACTGTTGTTTCTCATATTCAAAACCATGAGAAGTTTTACATAGTTAATAATATTATTTATTAGGAACAAAATAAAGGCGAAGTAGTCCACATGGCAAACCATTGTTTTCGGGGATTTCATTAGGACATCTTTTGTCATGTTAAATGCATTAATATCATTTTTACACATTATAAGGGGCCCAATGCCCGACAAAATTCTTTTTGTGGGAATATTCTTTATGAAGTTTCCACTTCGATTGTTATGCCACAATATTATATGTAGCATGACTCAACTTTTACCGGCAAAGCATCCTGTATTGGGGATTTATGGAGAAGTTACATAAATATTAAAAAATTCTACTGTGGGATATTTCATATTAGAATAAATGTTTGTAGTTAAAGCGGATAACAAGAAAACATTACTACTACTACTAATGATAGCAACAACAACAACAACAACAACAACAACAACAACAACAACAATAATAATAATAATAATAATAATAATAATAATAATAATAATAACAATAATAATAATAATAATGTTTTACAGGTCTTGGTGACATGGCAGTATCCAACTCTATTGGTAGTAACGTGTTTGATATACTAATGTGTTTGGGCTTACCATGGTTGATAGAGACAGCCGCTGTCAACAGGGACCATCCCTTGAAAATCAAAAGCGAAGGCCTGACCTACTCAGCCATTACGTTGTTATCTACCGTGGTATTCCTAATGGTCGCCTTAATCATCACCAGGTGGCGCGTCAATAAAGTCCTAGGTGCTATATTGATCATCGTTTACGTCATAGTCATGGCATTCTCGTGCATGTACGAGACTAACGTGTTCGGCGACTTTAACTTGAAACCGTGTCCTAGAAATTGATGTTCCTGGTGTACCATAGTGATTATAGTATAATATTGTTTGATTCAGGTTGTGATAGATATTCATTTGCACTGCAATATATTATATGATTTAATGCTATTGTAATAAAGTTTTGTTATTGTTTTTGAAGTCTTAGTTTTCATTTTTATGATATTGCAAAGCGGATGTAAACAGTAGAGAATCGTCATCCGGGTCTTTGCATACACAACTTCTGTTTCTTCTTTCTTTCTTTCTTTCTTTTCTTATTATATTGATTTTAAAATGATCGACTATATCTAGAAAAATTATTATTAAAGAATTCAAATGTGCTAAATCGCCGATTGTGTCATCATCATTCCTTACGCTCTCCAGGTTGATGGACTGAGAGGATTTTTAAGTCTTTTCTTAGAGCACCACTACATACCTGCGATGTAAAACCAAGGAACGCAAACTTAAAATATATAGTCTAGCCTGTATGTAGTGGAAAAGACTTGAAAACCCATCTTAGAGGGAGTTTGAACTGCAAGAAAGAGAGTAATAGGGTTGGTAAACTGGTGTAGTGGTTAAGCGCCTGTCTTGCGGTGTAGAAGATACAGGTTCGATTCCCGAATGTTACTTCGTGCCTCCATGCCACAATAAAACTGAAATACTATTCATGTCAAACCCTTATCGATAACAACAACACATTCGAGGAGATGCCAAATTATAATTCCCCACTGATGACAGTTTTCCCGAATATATATATATATATATATATATATATATATATATATATATATATATATATATATATATATATATATATATATATATATATATATTTACGAATGGTGGTGCCATTATAATGTATTTTACAGCAATGTCCTAGGTCGAAAATGTAATCCGAAATGTACGTATAACGATCTTGTATGTAGAACCACATTGCTACTTGTTATCATGATAAAAAGGAAGGGAAACAATGATAAAAGCAAAGAACTATATGTGCAGGATAAACTCTTACGTTTGTCGCATAATGTACAAACTTTAGTCACAGTAAATTCAGTGTAAGTACAGAAACGCTCTTTGGTACCCTCGACCTCTTACGGTCCACCAGCAGCGGATTTGATTTAGTGATAATAATAATTATAAGAACACTTGCACCAATATTGTCTCTGCAGCCCCGATAGTGTGTTAGAGAGGTAGGGCATCGATAAGGTAAACTCCAGAGAAGTTCCTGTTAGGATGTATCAGTACTGTAGTATTGCAGGTAGGGCATCGCAAAGGAAAACTCCAGAGAAGTGCCTGTTAGAATGTATCGGTACTATAGTATTGCAGGTAGGGTATCGCCAAGGTAAACTCCAGAGAAGTTCCTGTTAGAATGTATCAGTACTGTAGTATTGCAGTTAGGGCATCACCAAGGTAAACTCAAGAGAAGTTCTTGTTAGAATGTATCAGTACTGTAGTATTGCAGTTAGGGCATCACCAAGGTAAACTCAAGAGAAGTTCCTGTTAGGATGTATCAGTACTGTAGTATTGCAGGTAGGGCATCGCCAAGGTAAACTCCAGAGAAGTTCCTGTTATGATGTATCAGTACTGTAGTATTGCAGTTAGGGCATCACCAAGGTAAACTCCAGAGAAGTTCCTGTTAGGATGTATCAGTACTGTAGTATTGCAGGTAGGGCATCGCAAAGGAAAACTCCAGAGAAGTTCCTGTTAGAATGTATCAGTACTGTAGTATTGCAGGTAGGGCATCGCCAAGGTAACCTCCGGAGAAGTGCCTGTTATGAAGGATTTAGCATCTTCAAAACGCAGGGAATAAACACCTTCCAAATATTGATTTTCTCTCTAGATAAGATGTAATTACTTGTCATTGTAAAAAATGCTACTAAATACATGTTCCTGATACTGAATACTCATTAGCTCTCATATAATTTTATACATGTTGCGCTGCTTAAAGGGAGCGGAAAACGGAATATTACATGAGCCCTGCTCTCCCCGATGCAGGGTGGGCCGCTAACACCCCCCCCCCAAGTTCCAAATATCAATAATGATTGAAAGATCATATCTTTGTATATAAATTGTTACTCTTACATGTAAAACAGTTTTAAAACGAAGTATTTACAAAGTAAGCTCTAAGACTGGAATCCAAGGATGTCAGAGTGGGTTCAATTACTGTGTTATCACGAAAAACGCGAAAATTTCTACGTTTACTGTAGATAGGACTGAAGGGTCTCATTCCAAACAGATGTGGTCTCATTCCAAACAGATGTCCCTTGAATGTATAGTATTGATGTACAGTGCTGTAATATACGGCATCAGGTGGTGTAGGAAGAAAATCAAAAAAGGGGAGCCCAGACCAAAGTTTCATTTCATGAAAACGTGTTTTCTTGCTTTTTCTGGTGTACCGGGAAGTGGCAGGGTTTGGCACCAGTTTCCGGATAACAACGCCATTTACTTCATTCCATTGGAGTAGATGACCGTCAACGTTCTCTAAATATGTAAATGGTGACAATTATAAGAATTTAACAGCTTCAATTAAATAAAATAAATACAACTGAAATAAATTAAAGACATATTTACATTATATTAATTTTACTAAGACACATTTTAATTTTTTTTTTAAATTTAATGGGAAAATATTAACCATTTAATTCACAATAAAAACAGATATCAACAGTTTCAGTCAGTAAACGAGACTCGGCTTAAAATATTATAGACAGGAAATCAAAACAATTTAAAACATTTACATAGGGGCTTGTTTATTATCAATCAATATATTATTTTCATTCTTTAAAAATTAGAAAAAAAAAACATTTCTACAAACGGATTTATTTTATATTTCGGAGTAACTATTGAATCTACTTGCATTGGAAACTCTAACTTTCATAGCGCTAGTGATTCCCCCCATTTGATGATAAATACAATAGGTTACGATACATATAAACCATACAATAGATATTACATTTAAAAGTAATCATGATACAGGTGTATTGAGGGATTTAAGAAATTCAGGACTAAAAGTTTATTCAAGGGGTTTTGTTTGTTTGTTTGTGGTTTGTTTTTTTTTTTTTGTTTTTTTGTTTTTTTGTTTTTTTTTTTGCGGTCCCTATGCCAATGCAAGAATATCATTTCCGTCCGTTAAGACGAGAATTTCGAAGTGTTGATTACAAGAAGTAAACAACCAACAATGGCTCAGTTTTCTGTATTGTATTGTTTATACACCGTATGCATTTCTGTACATAGATATAATACATATATAACAAAAGCAATATGAAATAAATCAGACATAGTCAGAGAGAGAGATAATAATTGATTTGAAGATTAAGCTTATATAATGTGTTTTCTAATAATAAAAGCATGTTTTATATATTTCCCTAAGTTACATAGTTCTTTTACATTTTATGTGCATAAAAGTTGAATTGATTTAAAGACGGAGGGCCTAACATAATAGTTTTTTTTTCAAAAACTGTTAAATGAACATAGTGGGACATTTCAGAATAAAGTGGAACTCATCTTCAATATCCGTAACTAGAATACAATAAGTAAACAAACAACAACGGCTTGGCATTCTGATATACCTTTCCCCTTGCTACCGCTGGCGATCCAATCTGACACCAAAGAGACTAGGGTCTACTACATCAAGTTTCAGTACATCATCATGGTCCACTTTAACGGAGCAGACATACCACAGTCAGGTAGAGATGACTGATCCGTGTTTAAGTGGCCTAGGGTCCGAATACCGTCGTGGCATGCCGAGACAGTAAAATTCGAAGTCATGTGTCATAGTACACGTGACATGTTAGATCCCTGATCCCTATAGATGGTCCGTAGCATAGGTGTAAATTTCTGTGCAATGTCGTCTACATAAATTATACTCAATAACCTCTGGGTGACATAAAACGAGAACTCAGCAAACAAACATGTGACGTAGTACTCATCACGTGATCAAAGATATTTTTCTATTCTGAGTGCCAATCATTAGACGTAAGAAGTAAATGTCATACGAGGTTGTTTACTACACTCACCTATTTATATACATTGCACACTCATGCATTGTTATTTTGTCTTTGATATTAACATCTGTATGTCGGAGTTTACATGTATATAGTATCTTGATCTTTGTTCTGCCGCCTGGATTTTGTCCCGTGACTTCGTTCATCATCTGCTTAATACCAGTGTGTCAATGCTACAGATGGAGGGACAATGGAATCCCGAGAAGATGAATGAACGTAGAGAAGATTCCGGATGTACTTTATTACTATACTTCTTTTTTCTATGCATATAATAACTGTAGTATATAGTACTATTTGTGTGATGTTTGTATCTGCTGATTCATTCTGTATGTTCTGTGTGTCCTGTATGTCCTTTGTGGATAATTTCATACAGATGATATCCTCTCTCTCTCTCTCTCTCTCTCTCTCTCTCTCTCTCTCTCTCTCTCTCTCTTATATTAATTACATGGGCAGGATTATAGGAAGAATACAAAGAGGATGTATATTTCATACGAAATGTAAAATCTAGAAAACGATATATATGGAGAAATGCGTCCGCTTTTTTCTCATTTATATTCATGAGCGATATCACGTGACTTTGACGACACCGAAGAATTCCACTACCGCAGAAATGTAAACACGGGGAAGAAGGCGAAAGATAGATTTCCACAAGCTCGCGTCAGCATGTCCCATTTGCGTACGCCAAAATTGTCAATATGTAGATCTATATACAGAAAAATATTCTTTGGAAGATAATTAGATAAAGAGTAAGTATATAAATCAGTTGGATGCGGATATATAATGCACAAAATATAAATATTATGATAGTTGTGTTCATTTAAAAATATAAACTACATCTTCTGATTCACAAAACTGTTTCAGAATGAACTGAAAAGCATTTTAAATGATCCTGTCTTCATGACACGTATTCCAATATTTAGTATGGGGCCCTCGTGGGGTTACACATGTAGCATGCGTTTGTGTAAATTAATGTAATATGAAACCTCTGTTGATATTCTTTTTGCAGTTCAAAATAAATAGGGCACCCGTTGTCTATGGAGTAAATTGATCTTTATTCAAAATATCACTTATACTATTATACTGTATTACCCCGTCGGCGCCCCGTGAATTTTCTAAGTATGAAAGCTTTCATACTCCAGCAATATGGACGTAACTTGATATTGTTTTCAACATTTCCCACTTGATAAAGTCTACGCGGCCGAAAATTTGTGGACATTCGAGTGTTTTGTTGTTTATTTATTTCCTTATATATTCCTTTCTAACACATAGCACTAGAAAATTTCAATATGGCGGATATGCAAATTAGTAAAACGAACGCATTTCTCCATATGACTTATTCGCATGGTAACATATAACACGAACGGCCGCATTACTATATCCCATCCAACGCTGTTGCGAGGGGATAAATTAACACAGGTTAATATTTTCTGGGAGACATTTCTGTATTAGAAAAAGTTATTTCTACATCAAAGAAGGACAACTCCGAAATCAGACCAGGTTTTGCTTTTGTGTTTGTTATTATTTCACTATATGGTTGATACCCTTTCCTGATATTTCACCTGATGAAAGGTGTACCCAGGGACATGTCCTCGTCTACGCTGTTTTCCCTCTGAGGGACATGTTGTATGACAGAACCACCCTTGTCGTCAACTTGAAACGAAATCTGATTCTAAGTCCATAGTGACAACATTGAACCAAAAACTGTCTTGTGTGTAATTGACGTCCAAATGATTTTTTAAATATCTTGGTACAATAATTTACTTATGATAATTAATTAATCGATTCAATACTAGATTAAGGAAATTTTACTTAACACGATAAACACAAATAAGAATAATGTAACATACTGTTATGCCGCAATTAACTACAAGCGTTCATTGAAATCAGAAGCAAGATCAAGTGTCTGCAAGGGGTAAGCTTCATGTGTGATTAACCACGCCCAGTACGTACTTCGTTTTTGATTAGCCACGCCCAATTCGTCCCTTATGTTTAATTAACCACGCCCAGTACGTTATCTCGTGTGATTAACCACACCCATTACGTACCTCGTGTGTGATTAGTCACGCTCAATTCGTACCTTATGTTTGATTAGCCACGCCCAGTACGCACCATCTGGTCGATTAACCACGCCCAGCACACACCATCAGGTTAATTAACCACGCCAAGTACGCCCCGTCTGGTTGATTAACCACGCCCAGTACGCACTATCTGGTCGATTAACCACGCCCAGCACACACCATCTGGTTGATTAACCACGCCCAGTACGCACCGTCTGGTTGATTAACCATGCCCAGTACGCACCATTTGGTTGATTAACGACGCCCAGTACGTACCATCTGGTTGATTAACCACGCTCAGTACGTACCATCTGGTTGATTAATCACACCCAGTACGCACCATCTGGTTGATTAATCACGCCCAGTACGCACTTCATTGTTTGATTACCCACTTCCAGTGCGTATCTGTGTGATTAGCCGCGCCCACTATGAAGACCCAAAACATACAGGTGGCACAAAATTATGTCGTATATACATATGTTATATAATCTCAGTAAAGCTCATAGACAATATCACAGTCATATTATATATAACCAGATACAACCAGACCTTTTTTAAAGACGACCTATATTAAGTAATCACCTGTCTTATACGACCATCTTCCTCTATTACGGGTAACCCATCCCTAAGAAAATTCTTGTGAAAAATATATGCTTTTTCAAAAATTCTTTTTTCATTTGAGGAACAAATAAAACACAAATAAATTGGTGGTGTTAAAACATTACCTATCCATATTTGTTTTCGTTTGAGCAAGAACTCAAAATTACGGAGTCTTAACATGCTTCATTCATGTATTGGTAATTTCTGTGTCAAACATATCATCTATTTTATTGCATTGCATGGTCAATTTTGTGTGAATCAGCAGATTATAAACACTTATTATTTGCAGTATAATATCTTTCCTGCATGGTTCAGTATCTATTTTAGAAAACGTTATAAATGTAATGAGAGAAAAGACTGTCTTTCATCACTGCTTGCTAAAATCATACCCGTACGAACACATCAAAACGTGATATTTAGAGTGCTGATAATGTAAAGAAAAATGTGCAAATCTCATTTCATTCTCCAATAACATATGTACTTGATAAACAAAAGAAATGTGTATATATCCAGGTTAGATTTCGTGCAAAGATTTTTAGTACCCTACAAGCGCCCCCCCCCCCTCCCCCATTTTGTCCCCAAATCATTGTAAAACAATGAGACGGGAGCTCTTATACAGTTGTGTTGTATGTGTGGTTCATAATTTTACACTGCACTCTTTCTACAATATTAATATCAGATGTTTCTTTGAAAATAAATCTTTTTATATAACCATGCTCAATTTAAAAATAAGCAAAATAAAAGGACACTGCCCTCTTATTTTGAAACAAAATTGATGCAAACAACTTATATGCCATGGTAAATATGGTAAGTTATCTTAAATAAGAAATATGTTGAAGACCTCTGACTTTACATTATTTTGTTACTACTATAATATATATGCTATTGTTTTACGAAGACAAATCAACAAAGATTTATTTCCCCTATCCCTCCTTCTGTCAGAACATATATGACGTCACCCAAGGATCGTGAACCCTTAATTACTGCTGATGATGAAAATTAACTTGTATGAAGAAGTCACCTGCTTCAAGCAACCACTTTCCCATCTTTCCATCGGCTTTCGCTAAAAACAGGTTGAAATGGTAATGTATCATAATACTGTCAAGTCTTGAACCTTTTACCAGTTCCTCCATGCAGAGGAAGTGCTTTGAAAATAATAAAAATCAAGGCAGGAAATCAACTAATAACAATGTATTTTATACCACTCGGGTTACAAAGGAACACAATGCATTATAAAAAGAGCAAGATCACAATAGTCAGGTGAAGATTAAGTCTTATAGCAAAACTATAAATTACTCGCAGATATAACTCCCTGAACAACATTGTTCTCCGAATCTTAACAGTATCTCATCTCCCCCCCCCCCCCCAAATAGTTAGAATAATAGTTTACCAATCTCGTGATTCAGATTCATATAGCATACAATTCTTAAAGCTTATCATTTAACAGACAGTCCTGTGTAAATAGATTAAAGCAAATAAAAAAAAAACACCGAAAAACCAAAAAAAAAAAAAACCCCAAAAACAAAAACAAAAACAAGAAAAAAGAAAATTAATTGCAAGATGGAAAGGTTTATAAAATTCGAAATGAATTAACAATTTTCAATTTCATTGAAATTTGTCTGTAAAACACCTATCCCCCCATATTATAAGCGTGTACAATTCCCTTATCATACATAATATTGAGCGATGCAGGACTGGTTGTAGAGCACTATCTTAAGACAGGGGTAAGATACAGTTGGGATCACTGTAACACTCTATAAAATCTTTTGTCTTCTGGTTGACGAAATCTTTTTCTCGACACATCGCTGGAATGAAGCCATCTTCAATAACGTCTCGGTAGCATTCCAGACCTGTTGATGACAGACAAAACGAATATGTATGATACTAGTTTATAAGTCATTTCAAATGAAAGTGATATTCATAATTGGTACATTAAATAAAAGTAAACGAAAAAAAAAGGGGGGGGGGGAGGATTTTGATAGAAATGGTTATCTGTCCTTGTTTACTGAAGTGGCTTGCGGAAGTGGAAAAGTAGCAATCGGAACTCCTCAGTAGTCTCGCACACTCAACTTCCTCTGACGCATTAACCGCCATGAATAAAATTGATACATTAAATGTTCAGCCAGTGTAGCAATTCTGACCTGGTAACGCAGTGCAAAATTAGATATAATACACAGCTCAGAAAGATTTATAGTGTTAATCTTATTATTAAAGCAAGTATCAGAAGTTGTGCAGTCACCGAGAAGAAGATGTACAAATGAGATAACAAATACTGTAATTTACTATTACTGCTGTTCCTAATGACGCTCCGCCATATTGGAAATAGTTCGTACTAAATTCATTCGAATTACATCCGGGGTTGTTGTGGAATATGCGAGACACCTGAAGAGTTCCGAGTAGGGAAAAAAGTGGTGTAAAACTGGTGAATTAATTTAACTGAAAAGAAAATTTAATTTATCATGTGATTTCACCCCGGTGAGATATAGCCAGTTAATTGGCGCCACCTTCCTCTCACTAAGCTACACAAAAAGTGAGAAAGTTCTCATCAAGGGTGGACAACTCGTCTTGTTACTCACCATGTGGATCATAGACTATATTAATTGACAGACTAATGAGGGTACAGCCTTACCGTTCGCTTCATCACACGGACAGAAGTCATTACAGTGTTCTTTGAGTTGTGCTAATCGCGTGACGCAGGTACCATTGTTTTCAGACATTCTTATTGGACCTACAAATACACAAAATCTTTCAGTGTAATTCTATCCCATTGTTTGATGGACGACTACGTACTTTTCTTATCAAATTACGAAACTTAATTCAAGGAATAGCCCTCGTCACTTTTGACTTGCTTCCTATGGCCCTGTAATGCATTTTATTCCTGTTATCAAATGGTAACCCCATGGTAAAGTACATTGTTATATGGTATGTTACTTAAGGATTAACGTTAACATGAGATACGATATGGTTTGAGGCCACACACGCTCAAACCATACTATATCTCAAGAAATTGCAAAACTGTGAAAGTTAATCCTTATAATTTCATTAAAGATTAGAATAATTTGAATTATCAACATTAGATTCTTTTTTAAACTGCAAACGAAAATGTAACAAGAGCGGAGGAAATATGAATATGGTTGGGGATGACCCGTGGTCTGCTAATTCAGTAGAGATTGATTCAAAAGATAGTAAGGCGAAGGAATTTACTAACCAGATACCATCTCATTGCATAACCTTAAAGGACATAGTCACTTATCCAATGACACCTGGTTAGAGGTCACATCTATTACGTCACAATCTAACACGTGACCTCGGATTGTAGTATCTCGTCAGACAGACAGTTCATGGTGTGGCCATGGCGGGAGTCGAACGCGGGACCTCTCGATCATTAGTGGAGCCCGTCATCCACCGAACTAACCGATTCGAACGAAAAGGAAAAGTTGGTTGTTAAAGACGGGTGATAGTTTGACTCGGGTGACCTACAAAGCAGGTGCTGTACAATTAGGGGATAAACGCACTGTGTTTGATTGTTTCCGACAGGTATACCGTAGTTATACCGTTGGAAACCACCGTTTTCCAGGCGACGCAAGCGTATACCTGTAGGCAACAATCAAACACAGTACGTTTAATCCCATTCTAATTCATTCTAACAAAAAATCGTTTTTTCTCTTTGAAATTATCCCCAAATCCCTCGTTGCTAGGGACAGATAGCGCCATGTTTAAAATTCTTCCGAGAAACGAATTGATTTATAGTGCACTGACATAAGAAGTTTCTTCATTTTCATATTCTTAAAATTTTATGATTATGTTATAATAACAATTTGATTCATACATGAGTGACTTGACATCGCATCGTAAACAGCTGAACAAGTAGTTTTGCTGTGGTGCGGCGAGATCAAAGGACATGCTCATGATGCTGGAAAGCATGTTGTATGGTGGTACATGTACGTCATGTACGCTGTCAGTTTTGTTGGTTCAACTTGATTGTAATATTTGTGCACGTGAATGGTAGAACTTGCAAATTGTCCTTGATACGAGACTTTAGATGGATGTTAAGAGTACTGAACGAAGTTGTTACAGACAGTATTTTTGATAGTTGGAGTCAGAGGCAATGTGGACAAAGAATGCATTATATAGGTATTACTAGCGTATAGTATAACATCAGTGCTTATCATTATTATACTTTACCCGTCGAAAACAAAAAACAATTATTAATAAATTTATTAATTAAGCATATAAAATTATAGAATACTCATTCCTCTTTTAATTCTAGATTCATTCATTACACGTACTCCTATGTACATAACTCGTTTTACCAGAATAAGTAAAAAATATGATAGTAAGTATAAAATTATATAAGTACATTATTTAATCTTTCCTAGAAAGAGTTATCTTTCTTTTGAGGGAGATGCATTACTCATGACTTACCTATATGATCAAAAACTCCTGATAGGGTCAGTAGAGCACCGCTGGTCGTCCTACAACATTCTCCTGGTTCACAGTCCCCGGATGCATGGCATACCCTGACTCCTTCCTCGGTCTTCAGCACCATCCCAGTTACCTATGGATATAGATTGACTGACTGATTGATTATTGCTTTACGTCGCTTCATGATTATTTCACATATATGTTGACGGTGTATGCTGATGTATTGGATAGAAATCTATACCTTTGCAACGGATCCTCCCGAAGCAGTGAGGGTTCTTTTACCTGCCACGCCCACCGTAACACGGAAGATAGGACACCGGTGTGCCCACGGCGGGAGTCGAACTCGGGACCTCTCGTTCACAGCTTCTCATAAACTATAAAACACCAGCAACAAGCGACCTTCTGTGCAGATTTTATAAATTGATATGTCGAAACATTCATCACGTCATTAAAATAACATACTGATGTGTCAACAAGTCTGAACAGAAGAAAACATGCTCATAGTCCCCTCAGATAGGGTTTGGCCCTGTATTTGAATTCACTGGAGAAGCAGATATAGATGCAGGTGAAAAATCAGACCCTCCATTTAGGCAATAATCATAATAAAACCAAAAGATCGAAAAATAAAATGTCATTAGAAACTGAAGATAAATCCCGAGGGGTTAACCTCATGTGAAATCACTTATCTTGATCATGTCATGTTTTAATTTTTGTATTGAACCCCCCCCCCCCCCCCCAAGTAAATTCAAAACTTAAAACATGACAATCATCCTAGCGTTTGAGAATGAACCCCATTCAACCCGACATGGTGTCCGGAATGATTCTGACGTTTACATTATGATTACATCGGCGCATTAAAGAGTTACGTCATACTGTTAGTGTAGTCAGGATATTTTGAGACATTTTCCCCTAACAGGTGTAAATTTATGTCCGCATTCTTTCCTAGACGATAATAAATTTGTTGGAATGTAAACTTTACAAATGCGTTGACGCAGGAACGACACATTCAGTTTACGTGGACATCTATAACGTTTGCTGCACGACAATTAACGACATTAATGTGAACTTTGAAAATGAGACTCTTATTTTTCGTCTTCTATCTGCTATGTACATATATATATATATATATAACGAATCAATTTTCATGATTCATCATATGAACTCGTCTATTTCAAATATACAATGCGAGAAGTAAACTTTCCATCTAATAATAAATGGGGGGGGGGGGGGGGGGGGGGGGGGGGGGGGGGGGGTTCTGATATTCTATACCTGAAACAAGCGACCATTGATTAATATAATGTATTGGATAATGTATTGTGAAGAATAGAACCGACAATCTGACATTCTTATTTACTAGTCTCTATCTTTAGACTGATTGTTAGATTATAGTTTTACGTCACTGCACGATTATTTCACGTATATGGTACGGTATCTGCCTGAAGCATTACATACAAATTTAGGACCCATCCGAAGCAGTGAGAGATCTTTTCTGTGCCACGCCTACCGTGACATGGGACCTCGGGTTTTACTGTCTCATCCGAAAGACAGAACATCGGTGTGCCCAGGGCGGGAGTCGAAACCGGGACTTCTAGGACATGAGCCGATCGCCTCATCCACTGAACCTCATGAACCTTCTTTACTTTGAATAACTAATTGTACTCAGTCGATTGACATATCAGACCTGTACGAACAACAGAGAAACATTCGCGACAACAAAGCTCAGCACGGGACAAGACAAAGAAAGTCAACTGTAGCAACTAGGATATATGGAGGCGGAAACGATGGGGGATGTCCCTGATCCATCTCCAACAGGCTAGCTATACCGTCCTCTGCGGGCACATTGAAATTCTAACTTTTAAATTCCAAATTATAATTGATGGTATATCGTCTCGCATATGCACTATGAAGTGGTCACTTTTCCACACTCCCCCTTCTCACCTTTTTAGTGGCCTCTCACAACAGGTTTGACCGTCTTATTGTTGAATAAACCGTCAGGTGACATCTTTCTTGACCATATCTCCAGGCATTGAGAGGGATAGACTTTCTCGTCGAATGATTATATAAAGTATGTTCCGATTGTTTCATTTGATCGACTTTTTCAATCTTATCTACTTACTATTTTATTTTTATTGTATTAATTAATTAATTATATTTTTATTGTATTAATTAATTAATTAATTTATTTATTTATCTATCTAGTTATTCATTGATTTGAAAACAATGAAAACAAAACTTACCAGACTGTGTATAACAAACACCAGCTGAAAAGAAATGAAAAAGATGTTATCTGCAAAACTGTCATAATACAAAAGCATTAAGCAAAAGAAATATGCACATTGTACATAACATGCCTTTAAGAATGGGAAAGGTGGAGCAAGGGGGAGGGGGGGGGGGGGCATCCGCTCCACTTATTTGGCCGATTATGGGCTAATTTTTATCAAGTTATTAAACTAAACATAATTGAAGGTTCTGTACTCCCACCACCACCTTTGAAATGTTTCCTACCACCATGTAAAGACATGTGTATTTAAACATATAGCAGTGTCAAATACGCAAGTCAATTTTAATATGACCCCACTCTTGTATGGCGGTAATCTCTTGGCAAACTCATAAAATTTTATGTAAAATTCAACTTCGGTGCCTATTTCTGCCAATGATCATTCTGTACCCAGAGTGATCACCCTTACTCTTGCTTATATCTCTGTCAACGCTTGAAAAATAGTTCGGAGTCACATGACAATTTTAGAAGCACATCTATGCAATTTAAAAGAATCTTCAAAGTCTACAACTGTTCTTCTCTTAATTTTAGCGAATTATCACAGTTTTTTCAGTGTTTGTTCTATTCTGGATATTTACATTTGAAAACTTAAATTTTCAACCACGTGTACAACTTAGATTAATACGCATATTACTTGAAACAAGAAACAATTTGGTACAAGCACCAAAGTGTGGGCCGGAATGGGATGATAATAAAACTGCAAAGAATTAAAAAAAAAACCCCAAAATAATGTTTTAAAATTTCCAGTATCACTTCCTTTTCAGCTATAATAGTTTATAAAATTGGTTCATTTAGCCCATTAAGTACATATGGCAATAGCGAGTTTATTAGACGTACGGATTAGCCTGCACTTAGTATCGAAATGTACTTTTAAAATTACTAGCCATATCATCTACCATTTGTTTTAAGCCGATGGGCTCAGTGGATGAGGTGACCAAAAGGTCCCGAGTTCGACTCCCGCCGTGTGCACATCGGTGAAACCGAGGTCCCGTGTCACGGTAGGCGTGGCACGTAAAAGATCCCCCACTTCTTCGGGAGGGTCCGTTACGTGAAATAATCGTGGAGTGACGTGAAACGATAATTAATCAATCTACTATTTATTTTCAACAACAAAACTTAACCAATCTATAAGCAACTGGCTGTTTGCTGGGGTAACAAACCTTTACTTGTTAAACTTGTGGTAATAGTGTGGCCGTGCTGGTAATCTTACTATTCTCAAGTTTTAATTTATAAACAATAATTAAGGTTTCAAAATCGTCTTACCATAATAAACAATTGTAAAATATAATTGGTTATGTTAGTCCTTCTTAGCGTAGCATTCTGTATTCAGAAACTTTAGTAGGACTTACATCACACTATCATTCAATCGTAACAACTCGTCCATTTCCGCACACAAATAAGATCTATTTTTTTTTTTTGTGAAAAATAGCGATGATGTTCCGATTGGCTATGATTAACCGAAAGTCATTTAGGCAACCGAATAATAATTTTGCTTATGAAGAAAGCGCATCAAATATTAAAAAATTGTAAGGTAACACCCATCCCCAGAAAATATTCCAACAATTTATTTTACTTAAATCAGCGAAAGTCTCGAAGATACTACTCTTACATTAATACATCAAACTGGGTCAGCGATGTGACACATGCTCTCTCCGCAGTGAATATAATCCTAATTTTATCATTGGTGTAAAATCCTGGGGGCGGGGCCTTGCTGTACCGCAGAAACGCATGCAACTTTTCCAAACTTATATCAAAGGATGGGCCGGCTAGTGCCGGCCCACAATAAAAAGTTTATCAATCAATCCACTGAATTGCACTTCACAGATAAACGAATTCCTTGATATATATTCTTTGAATGTTACTTTATCACAGAAAGGAGAGCTATTAAGGTACCACCACAGTCGTGTACGGTACCACCACAGTTGTGTACGGTACCACCACATTGGTGTATGACACCACCACAGTCGTGTACAGTACCATCACAGTCGTGTACGATACAACCACAGTCGTGTATGACACCACCACAGATGTGTGCGGTACCACTACAGTCGTGTATGGCACCACAACAGTCGTACACAGTACCATCACAATCGTGTACGTTACCATCAAAGTCGTGTATGGCACCACCACAGTCGTGTACGATACAAGCACAGTCCTGTATGGTACGACCATAGTCGTGTACAGTACCACCACATTCGTGTGCAGTCCCACCAGAGTCATGTACAGTACCACCACAGCCGTGTACAGTACCACCACAGTCGTGTACAATACCACCACACTCGTGTACAGTAAGACCACAGTCGCTTGTACGGTACCACCAAAGTCGTATATGGCACCACCACAGTCGTGTACGATACAACCACAGTCGTGTACAATACCACCAGAGCCGTGTACAGTGCCACAACAATCGCGTGTACGGTACCACCATTGCCGTGCATGTCACCACCACAGCCACAGTCGTGTATGGTATTACCACAGTCGTGTACGGTGACACCGCGGTCCTGTATGGCACAACCACAGTCGTGTACGGTACTACCACAGTCGTGTACGGTGCCATAGCGGTCCTGTATGGCACGACAATAGTCGTGTACAGTACCACCACAGTCACGTAAACGGTACCAGCAGAGTCGTGTATGGCACCACCACAGTCGTGTACGGTACTACCACAGTCGTGTACGGTGCCATCGCGGTCTTGTATGGCACGACCATAGTCGTGTACGGTACTACCACAGTCAGGTACAGTACCACCAAAGTCGTGTACAGTACCACCACAGTCACGTGTACGGTACCAGCACTTTCGTGTACACTACCACCACAGTCGTGTACAGTACCACCACAGTCGTGTACAGTACCAGTACAGTCACGTGTATGGTACCAGCACAGTCGTGTATGGCATCATCAGTCGTGTAGGGTACTGCCACAGTCGTGTGCGGTACCACCACAGTCGTGCATGGCACCACACAGCCATGCACAGCATCACCACAGTCGTGTACAGTACCACCGCAGTCGTGTATGATGCCACCACAGTCCTGTAGGGCACGACCATAGTCGTGTACGGTACTACCACAGTCGTGTACAGTACCACCAAAGTCGTGTACAGTACCACCACAATCACGTGTACAGTACCAGCACAGTTGTGTACAGTACCACCACAGCCGTGTACAGTACCACCAAAGTCGTGTACAGTACCACCACAGTCACGTGTACGGTACCAGCACAGTCGTGTATGGCACCATCAGTCGTGTAGGGTACTGCCACAGTCGTGTGCGGTACCACCACAGTCGTACATGGCACCACACAGCCATGCACGACATCACCACAGTCGTGTACAGTACCACCGCAGTCGTGTATGATGCCACCACAGTCATGTAGGGCACGACCATAGTCGTGTACGGTACTACCACAGTTGTGTACAGTACCACCAAAGTCGTGTACAGTACCAGCACAGTTGTGTACAGTACCACCACAGTCGTGTACAGTACCACCACAGCCGTGTACAGTACCACCACAGTCACGTGTACGGTACCAGCACAGTCGTGTGCAGTACCACCACAGTCGTGTACAGTACCACCACAGCCGTGTACAGTACCACCACAGTCACGTGTACGGTACCAGCACAGTCGTGTATGGCACCACCACAGTCGTGTAGGGTACTGCCACAGTCGTGTGCGGTACCACCACAGTCGTACATGGCACCACACAGCCATGCACGGCACCACCACAGTCGAGTACAGTACCACCACAGTCGTGTACCGCACCATCTCAATCGTTTACGGTACCCACCACCCTCGCGGATGCCAATTCAATGTCATAATTTCAGGTTCATGTATTAAGTACAAGGAAACAACTATCTTGGTCAGGAATTTACGACTTTGTCCACAAAAACGAGGCCATCTTGGTCATTATTTGTACTAGGATATTAGAGATCTATTTATGCATAATATATGTGGTCATCGATAGCATCCGGTCAACAACGTCATAAAAACACCATAAACCGCGCCGACGTAATACTGCTATTTGATTTACAGTCTGTGGTTATATATATACCGCGTATTAAGGTCGGAATATGAATAAGACATTCAATATCTTAATAATAGGTCTTGGCAGATGTGTGGTATTGGTGAACGCTCTCTATTCGTGATTTTCCTAACAGAGTTATTTGAAACGTGGCCTTATAACTAGTGTGACGTACAATAATTCC
>CM068592.1:5645852-5708352 GCA_035048485.1 Pteria penguin
TTCCTGATCAAACTTCAATACAATGAGGACAACAGCGACATCATGTACGACAAGGGCGGCATGTTGTATGATCAACGGGGAAAAATTGTGATCTGATGTTATGTGTATTGAATCACTAACAATCTACGATAAAACTTGCCTTAAAGGTCACCTGAATCAAGAGGCATATGTATATAAATATCACTATTCACATTCCAATCTACTATAAAAAAAAATTAAAAAAAAAACCACCCAAACTTTATAAACTTACCTTTACATAAATGTCACTTTGTATAAATGTCACCTCTGGGTAAAGGCCACTTACTATTCTACCCATGGGCAAATTATATTTAAGAAGTTTGCAATATTTAACATTGTAGTAGTAGTAGTAGTAGATCCACCCTTCCAGCGTTTGGGTGGGGGTAACGTTAATTGGTTGTTCTCGGATTTAAATCGATTTCAGCCATTTTAGTGGGACCATAATTTAGTGGGTAAGCTCCCTTTATGCAAGCCCAAAACCCTACAGTAGATCTACGCTTACAGAGGCCGTCATAACTACTCTAACGGAGATATGTAAATTACGTAATGAAGGGGGAGACAATCATTAAATCTACCAATCACAGCATGTTCTCTGCTTCTGGTATGCTAGTAACACGTGTTTTCTACGTGTAGGTCGTGACATTCGCAATGAAATGATCACTGTAAGTAACGGGAACCCACTGTTTGTCTAGTGTATCAGTGGCGGATCCCAGATAACGGGAACCCACTGTTCGTGACACTCGCCATGAAATGATCACTAGACAACGGGAACCCACTGTTCGTCCCATGCGCGGACCCAGAAGGGTGGACCGGGGGCTTGGACCCACCCTGGGATTAGACGAAAATTACCTGAAATAAATAATATACCACACAATAACATGGGTCGACCCTCTCTCCAAAATGCATCGGGGGTGGACTTACTCCCCTCCTCTCCCCTCCAAAAAAAAAAAAAAAAAAAAAAAAAAATCAATGCCTGCGTCTGGGTGTGTCAGTGGCAGATCCAAGATAACAGGAACCAACTGGTAGTGACGCTGGCCATGAAATGATCACATGGTAACAGGAACCCGCTGATTCTCTAGTGAATCATTGGTGGATCCAAACATTTTTATAAAAAGTGCATGATTTTTTCTGTTACTGTGCGCCACGTAAAGAATATTCTATCTGTGAAACACGTTATGCGTTATACACTAATCTCAAGAAGGATATTCTGACCAGTAACAAACTGTACTCGATCCCCGCACCTGAGCTCATTATTGATAGTCCTATCTCAGCTCAAGAAAATTACATTACACCCTCTACACTGTTCCGTAACTCTTCGTATTTCTTCATTTTTAACTCTTCTCTCTAATTCTTAACTCTTCTTCCTAATTGTGGACCTTACTCCCTGAGCGTGGATCTTACTCTCTACTTATGAACCTTACTCCCTAATTCTAGACCTTACTCCCTGAGTGTGGATTTTACTCCCAAATCGTGGACCTTGCTAAAAAATTCTGGACATTACCTCCTAATTATGAACCTCTTCTAGACCTTAATCTCGAATTGTGACCTTACTTTCTAATTGTGGACTTTGCTCAATAATTCTGAACATTACCCCCTAATTATGAAACTTACTCCCTAGTTTTATACCTTAATGCCGAATTATGGACCTTACTCCCTAATTCTGGACCTTGCTCAATAATTCAAAACGTACCACCTTAATTATGGACCTCACTCCCTAATTCTTGATATGACTCCCTAATCCTGGACTATACTCCCTAATTCTGGATCTTACTCCCTAATTGCTACCTCTGTATAACTAACATTTATTTTCGCACTTCAAACATTTAATGTCATCAATTTTTATGTTTAATTAAGGGACATATTTAATTAGTATGGATAACACGCTTTCTAATATGAATTTATTAAACAAGATTTTGCTGTGAACCATACAGATTTATCCACATGTGTCCTTTATTAGCTTCAGGAAATGCCAAACAAAATAATACTTATTTAGGCTATCATTGCAACAAAATGTAGAGGTGGAAATGATTTTTATCTTATTTTCAAATAGATAGATAGATAGATAGATAGATAGATAGATAGATAGATAGATGGATAAAGATGTATATTGATTGTTTCTTCTGTTTTTATTTATTTTTTTATTTATTTTATTATTTGTTTATTTATTTATTTATTTATCTATTTATCATCATCATCAGCAGCATCATCATCATCATCATCATCATCATCGTCATTATTATTATTATTATTATTATTATTATTATTATTATTATTATTATTATTATTATTATTGCTTTTTTCTCACTGGGTTTTGTTTCCCACTATATTAAGTATAATAGATCAATGTGAAATAAATACATTGAGCCCTTCAAATATTGCTGATAGTCTGAACGAAGGAAGGCTGAATACAATTCATACCCAAATGTTGATTTAAAAAGGGAGCTGGGAACAGTCTGAACGAAGGAAGGCTGAATACAATTCATGCCCAAATGTTAATTAAAAAAGGGAGCTGGGAACAGTCTGAACGAAGGAAGGCTGAATACAATTCATACCCAAATGTTGATTTAAAAAGGGAGCTGGGAACAGTCTGAACGAAGGAAGGCTGAATACAATTCATACCCAAATGTTGATTTAAAAAGGGAGCTGGGAACAGTCTGAACGAAGGAAGGCTGAATACAATTCATACCCAAATGTTGATTTAAAAAGGGAGCTGGGAACAGTCTGAACGAAGGAAGGCTGAATACAATTCATACCCAAATGTACATGTTGATTTAAAAAGGGAGCTGGAAACAGTCTAAACGAAGGAAGGCTGAATACAATTCATACCCAAATGTTGATTTAAAAAGGGAGCTGGGAACAGTCTGAACGAAGGAAGGCTGAATACAATTCATGCCCAAATGTTGATTTAAAAAGGGAGCTGGGAACAGTCTGAACGAAGGAAGGCTGAATACAATTCATTCCCAAATGTTGATTTAAAAAGGGAGCTGGGAACAGTCTGAACGAAGGAAGGCTGAATACAATTCATGCCCAAATGTTGATTTAAAAAGGGAGCTGGGAACAGTCTGAACGAAGGAAGGCTGAATACAATTCATACCCAAATGTTGATTTAAAAAGGGAGCTGGGAACAGTCTGAGCTAGAAAAGGAGCATACCCATTACTAGATGGCGCTAGAGCGGGAGCTGTGATACATCAGCTCACCCGCCAACATTTTACCCCACCTCCTCCATAAAGAAATTGTCTTGGATGGACACTTTAACAAAATTTCTGAATCGATTTATACAATTATTGTATGGTATCAAAACCAAATCCAGCCATAATCAATATAAAACACTTATTTGTAGAATACGTCTTTCATCTCATTGTTTAAATTTTGAGACTGGCAGATATAAGAATATTCCTATTGAAAAAAGAATTTGTAGTATATGTAAATCTGACATTGAGGATGAGTACCATTTTATTCTGAAGTGTCACACTTTTTTAGATCTGAGAAAGAAATTTTTGAAACCATACTTTTATAGAAGACCTTCAAATTAATTCAGTTATTAAGCTCTGACAATACTAAAGAACTATGCAATCTTGGAAAATATTTAAAACATGCTTTTAAGTTACGAAACTCTTGTAACTTAAATGTATGAATAGACCATATTGTCATGTATACTATTTATCAAGCATATTTATGAACATCTATTTCTTGATTTTTATACCATCTTTAAACTGACCTTTCATTTGTATTTATACTGTTTGAATTATATACTTGTATATCTATAAGCAGTAATGCGTTTGATTAATAAACAATACAATACAATATACTGTTTGAATTTTAAAATGTAACAGGGAAATTCCGTGGCGGATCTAGACTTTTAGAAAATGAGGGTGCTTAAGGTGAAAAACTTTGTTTTATTACGTTAAAAGAGAATTTAAAAAGAAGAAAAAAAAACCCGAACTTTGAATGAGAAAAATAATTTCTGTAAGTTCGAAAAAAAGCGCTCCCTTAAATAAAATATAAGTATGAAAAGCTACTTTCTTTACTTTCTGGATTCAAAACATGAATACCTTGCAATAAAATCATTTCTGACACAACATACATGTAGAAACACACTGCACGTGCACACTAAGAATACATTAATACGTATGTCTATAGGGCATGAATGCCCGGGCCTGTTTTATGCCTTGTAACATCAAGTAATACTACAATGTGGGAAGGAACGTAAGAATCTCTATAGAGACATAATAACTCTTGTTAATTTACCACAGTAACGATATGAATTTAGGGAAATCCATCATTCTGTACTTTCTTAGAAAATTTCATACGTACATTTAACGTAAAGGTTAGGGTCAAAGGGATATATATGCGTAAGTATTATGTTAATCGACATGGACGAACTGAGGAAATTCCGTCCATGATATATGTGGTTTATTCTGGTCTTATAAACATGGCGCATTGTTGTATTATTACTTATTACACTTCTTAAGCCTCCACCTCCCCCCCCCCCCACACACACACAAAACCCCCACAAAACTTAATCCAACTGTTACATGTAGTTTAGATGACATATCTCTCTCTGCCTGCCTCTCTCTCTGTATCTCTCTCTCTCTCTCTCTCTCTCTGCATTTCTACTCTGTAAATAGTAAAGCCGTGAAACCTTTTTCCCCTTTCTTACCCGACTACATAGGGCATACATGAAAAAGGCATTCATATGGTAACAAATCATATATATGAAAGAGAGTGAAACAAGACAAAAAGTGAATTTCCATCAATATCTTACTTTTCCATAAACAAAACTTCTAACAGTCGACGTACTTTTTTACATTTCAATCATTTTAATCAATAAAAACAAATCTGTAAAACACATCTCTTAAAATCATATCCCCGAATATCAGACTTCAAGTAAAAATATCTTGAGTGTTTAATTATAAATTAACAAATAAAAAGGAAGCCAGATGTGGACATTCTGCTGTTAATATATGCTGGAGAAAGAAAAGAGCGACCAAATCACAGTGTACCTACAAATGACCAGTACAACGTAAGAATTAATAAATAAAACTTACCGCCAAGCTGGAAATATAAAATTTCATTTTCCCTGTACTATTAAATCCCTGCTACACTAACAGTAAGTAACGGCCCGACTGCCCCAGTAGAGGCGACGTCAAATTCTTCGGAGCGTTTCCACCTGCATCGCGCGCGGCAACTCGCGCCAGAGGCGATCATTTCAACGTCAACGTGACTTTATTGGTTGTCTTGTGGTGGTACATGGCGAGAGAAGCTGTCAATGTAATGTTCGACAGGAAGCACGAAATGAAGTCATTCTATTAGTATTATTACTTTTAAGGAATTTCACTGAAAAAAAAGTTTTGATTCTGGGTAAACTATTTTACAATAATAATAATAATAATAATAATAATAATAATAATAATAATAATAATAATAATAATAATATTATTATTATTATTAGTAGTAGTAGTAGTAGTAGTAGTAGTAGTAATAATGATAATAATAATAATAATAATAATAATATTATTATTATTATTATTATTATTATTATTATTATTATTATTATTATTATTATTATTATTATTATTATCATTATTATTATAATTATAATTATTATTATTATATCATCATCATCATCATCATCATCATCATCATCATCATTATCATCATCATCAAAATAAAATAGTTTATCCAGAATCGAAACTTTTTTTTCATAATCGTGATTCGTCATCAGCATTATTTTTGTTATTATCCATTTTATAATTCTTCTAGTTTATTAAAATCTTTACCTGTGGCAATGACCGTCAACTATCACCCACCTCTTGCCCTAGAATGTTTAACTGTAGTTGCATTGATAGCCCCGTATCATAGTAGATACAAAACCACCCAGAGGTCCTGAGTCACAATATATGTTAGAATGTAAATGGCCAACGTCCCTTGTTACGGTAGATATTGACATAATATTATAAAAGACCGAGGTTCAAAGTCATCATAAGTATTGGCATGTAAAAGGCCGAGGTGCCGTGTCAGAGTAGATGATGACATGAAAAGGTCCGAGGTACCGTGTCAGAGAAGATGGTGGCATGTAAAGGTCTGAGGTAACAAATTAGAGTAAATGATGGCATGAAAAAGTCCGATGTAACGTGTCAGAGTAGACGATGGCATGTAAAAGCCCGAGATACCGTGTCAGAGTAGACGATGGCATGTAAAAGCCCGAGATACCGTGTCAGAATAAATGGTGGCATGTAAAAGCCTGAGGTACCGTGTCATCGTAAATGTTGGAATGCTAAATACCGAAATCCCGTGGTATTTACTGTCTCATCTGAAACACAGGGCACCGGTGTGACAACAGCGGGACTCGAACCCGGGACCTTTCCGTCACGAGCCGAGCATGTCATTCAATGAGTCACACCAGCCCGCCCCTCCCTAAAATTGTCAAAGTGTATTCTAACAAGTGATACATTTCAGTAACCTTAAGTTATTCTTATCATTTTAAAAGGTTTCTTTTCACATTCCTCTCTCTTAATTTCTTTTTTCCTACTTTTTAATTTTAGCAAAATAATGAATTGTGGCCCTTATTAAGCTTCGAATTCCACTACAAAGCCAGTGTGGTTCAGTGGATGAGGTGCTCGGTTCATGACTGAGAGGTCCCAGGTCGGACTCCCGCCATGGTCCCACTGGTGTCCTGTAAAACCCGAGGTCCCGTGTCTCGGTAGGCGTGGCACGTAAAAGATTCATCACTGCTTCGGTGGGTCCATTGCAAATCCATTAGGCAAATGCCGTCACCATATACGTGAAATGATCGTGGAGTGACGTAAAACAATAGATCGAATCAATTGTATTACAATATACAACTTTTGCATAGTCCTCCAAGAGTTATCTTCCATGATATCGAGAAGAAGGATAACTCTAATCTTACTTCTGCATAAATTTACTCTGTGCTATCAGAGACAAGTAGTCTATATCTCTGTGAGTTATAAACAATATATATATATATATATATATATATATATATATATATATATATATATATATATATATATATATATATATATATATATATATATATATATATATATATATATATATATATATATATATATATATATATATATATATATATAGATATATATGTGTGTGTGTGTGTGAGTGTGTGTGTGTGTGTAATTAATGATTTGTGTTAATAGTAATCTGTTGGCAAAAATGTGCAATGTTATCAAAGCTTGAAAATGGAGAGTATCGTAGGGGAAAGGAATTACAAGTCTCGTTTTAATTAAGATTGGCATAAATGCATTGTGTTCACGCACTTATGTAAACAAATCCCATTACATCTTAAGAAATCTATTACGAAAATTCCATTATCCTCTCATATTTACAGGTTGAGGCAGGAAGGGCAGGTAATACTTCTAGGGCTCATGCATCGTAAATGTTTCGTGCTTGATACTGACTGAAATGCCCGGATTACATTTATCCTTTTATTTATCATACAAATCCATACACAAAATTAATGTCTCAAGACCAGATGTATCATGACGATGGTATTAGATCATAACATTTCACATTCTATACAAAACATAGGTCAATTATTATAGTTATTTTTGTTAAATTCAATGGAGCTATGTTAAATTGTTTATCACATCAAAGTTCAGTTGTTATATTTCAATGCTTCATACCAAAACATTATACTTTTCTTTGCATGATTTTGGATTTTGTTTTCCTTTTCCATCTAAGCTGTTAAGTCTGCAGAATATTCTATATTTATAGATTTTCAAAGCAACACAAGTAATGATATTGTTTGTATGTTTTTTTTTTCAAAATTAAAAAATAAATAAATAAATAAATAAACTCTCTTTAAATTTGACAATAACCTTTGCTATAAAACTTTACAATTCTTTTTTTTCAATTATTTTGAACATTTTTTCCCATTATATGTATATAATTTAATTTTGTACGAGACAGCAAAAGGTAACTGGTTGTCCTTTTTATTCTAATCTCTATAAATTGCTAAGGTTCCTGTAAAATCATAAACCTGTTAACCACGCCAATGGAGTACTGTGTGTTACTCAATTAACCGTCTAATTCGGTATAGCATCTGTCGTACATTCTTTGTTTCTGTAATGTCATTGCACGTATTGTATTATTTATTGTGCAGCTCCTTAGTGATTTCTGCTCCACAGCGAAGTCATGCCTTGTATGTCACCTTGGTGATTTCTGCCCCACAGCTATGTCAGATGCCTTGTATGTCACCTTGGTGATTTCTGCCCCACAGCTAAGTCAGATGCCTTGTATGTCACCTTGGTGATTTCTGAAGTCAGATGCCTTGTATGTCACCTTGGTGATTTTTGAAGTCAGATGCCTTTCCCTTTCTCTTTTAGACACGCCCACTTTCTCAAATGCTAACGGTTTACATCATACGCGGATCCAGAGGGGGTGGACCGGGGGTCTGGACCCACCCTGTGATTCGGTCAAAATTACTTTTCTTGTTATTTTTCTACATAAAATAAGTAATTTTACACACAAACAAAATGGGTTGACCTCCTCTCGGAAAATTCAGCGGAGTGAACCCCCTCTCGACACAATTTCTGAATCCGCGCCCGTACATTAATGTATTTTCCGCTTTTGTTGTTTTGTTGAGTTGTAACTTAAGCCAGTGATAACGGGCACCGTCCCCTGCAATCTCCTTCCTTGCATTCTCTTTAATCTCTGCCAACTACTGAAAGTAGTCCCTAGTCAGAAGGCAGAAAATATAGACTGTTTTGCGTGTTTTGGGAAAAATTGTCATCGTATTCAAGTTATCTGGGCAAAACTTAGACAATGAGGTGCAAATGATAGTGTTATTGACAAACTATATTACATAAGTTCGCTGATTTGTACGCTGAGAAAATATAGTGCGGTATATATAAATTCGGGGTTTATTTCTTGTAGAAGCCCGATTAAAACTCAATGTAACATGGTAAATGCTTTAAATTTAACTAATAAAGCCAATGAAGACCAAGTCATATCGTCTAGAGGCAAAACTCTGATTTTACAAGAATCTTGTAAAACCTGAGACGTTGGCAGAGGTCTGTGTGGATTGTAAAGGAACGACAACTCTGCTTTGGAGATGGTGTCCCCTGGTGTCATTTGATTTGTGGAGACAAATATTGTTTCCTTTCCATCTAGCAGCTGACACAGGATTATCACACTTTAATCTACATGTATACTTGTCTATAATAACTCGTAATAGCAGGCGCCGTCCCCTGGTGCCGCCAGTTGAATGCAGAAATTTTTTTACTCATTTGATAGAAACAATCATAGCTTAACATAGATCTACTACAATTGTAAAACATATCAAAT
Source organism: Pteria penguin (assembly GCA_035048485.1). NCBI lineage: Eukaryota > Metazoa > Mollusca > Bivalvia > Pterioida > Pteriidae > Pteria > Pteria penguin. Next base: position 5,655,199 of record CM068592.1, read on the forward strand.
TTTATTCGTTTTATTTCCACAGACAGCAGTACTAGATAGTTTGAAATTTGGTGTATTCCTTTCAGATACCAAAAAAAAAAAAAAAAACAAAATACAGGAATTATATACACACCAATAAATGTTGATAGTACAATAAAGATCTACAACATGCTCTACAAATTAGTGCGTATTCATTTGCGTTTTTGCGTAAAGGGTGCTACGCATTTTACTCAGCCCCCTTCTATTAATAAATCTTAACCCCCCTTCCCCTTTTTCTTCATAGGACTTCACGTTAATACACGGACGGATTAATCAATGAGCTGATTAGCCGATAATCCACTCGTCATTTACCTGTCAGTCTACCGCTGTGTGAAATATCGATACGTTAATCAAGCCTGCAGGGTCATCTCGGTTCACCGCAGATAGTGATCATGACCCGTGACCGCTAAGTACTATGCGCGGAATGCGTATACATGTAAACATTCAAGAGATTAGATGTTGCCAAGGATGTTTGTGGAAACCAGCATGGTGAGAGTGAGGCATTGTATTTACGGATTTAAAACGATAGGCATGGCAGAAAACTGAAGTACACTATATTGTATAAATATGTCTCTGTGTGTAGTGCTTTTAAAATACACACAAGCTATATCCCACGTGTAAACATCGAGTTGTGAATGCTCGTTTTGCTGAATGGATATTTTTGTCGTCATAGTGTGATAGTAACCTGCGTGGGAAGGTACACACGCGAGGAAGATTCGTCCAAAAAATCAAAATGGATTTACAGGTGAACATGTTGTACGATAGAATTTCGAATTCGTTAAAGAGAACTCCGAGCTTAAAACTGAAAATGTTCAAATCCAAGAATGAGGTGACGGAGAAAGTGCGACGACACACGCCCGTGGGGTCGGGGGAATACTCCGTAGGGTGCTTTGACGTCATGTGTGACCCCTCACATTCTGGGTCTTTTTTTCGACTCTACTACCCATGTACAAAAACAGATATCTACGTAAGTATTAACTTATAATTTTGATCATTATAAGGTCGATATTGCTTGTTATAAAGAAGGCGGGGCCGGGGAGGGGAGGGGAAGTGAAGGAGGATCATCGTAAGAGAAGGAAGGAAAAGGGGAAGGGAGAGACGGAGTGGCATTTAATAGAGAAAATGGGTGTGGCGAGAGAGAGAGAGAGAGAGAGAGAGAGAGAGAGAGAGAGAGAGAGAGAGATGCACCCCAAAGAGATGTGTTAAATGTGGAACTCTTCTGTAAGTTAGGGTCCGCAGTGAAACTAAAGGAAAATGTGAACGAATGATACCGAGCATAGTATAAAGGAGATTTAACTATCGGGGCAAACATGAAAGGTCATATTTCTCTCTCTCCGCATAATTACATATGCCCGCGACCGAATTTAAAGTGTTGATGATGTTGAAAGTTTACTTCTGTACTCCGGGTCTGATTTCACCCATCGTCTGCTAGACCTTCTCTATCGCTAGTCGTCTGCAAGACCTTCTCTGATGAAGTGTAGATAATACATCAGTAGCATACAGTTACATATATAATACGATATCGATATTATCTGACTTCACTCTTTCTTCTGCAGTCTCTAAACAGCATACACAAGTGTCGAAGTTAAAAACAGCCGGGTCATCGTTTTATAACCATAACATACAGAAGAGAGCACCCCACCCCCTTCTTTGTGATAGAATAGGTTATTATCTGAATTTGCTTTAGTCCGAAATTCTCTGCCCTTCCCCCACTCTTGATATCGGTAGTGTGTGGGAGAGTTGGGAGTAGGGCAGAGAATCTCCGACTAAATTTGCTTGTGACATTGAGAGAGAGAGAGAAAGAGGCATGGGAGGTGTGTATATATTTATGTATACATGTAGCCTATATCTCAACAGCCGGATGGTTTGAAGGGAAACCAGTTTGACTTTCCTATGAACTATACTACGCCCTTTCCCACGCGTTAAGTAACAATGCGATGAGTAACCTGTGAATGACATTGGATCTATAGGAATTCTTGGTACGAAGGACATTTTGCAAAGGACATATAAACAGTAGGACATATATAAAGGACAGTAATTGCTAAGGTGATAAGTACACGCCTGTCAGGGGCGGTGGATCCAATTTGTCCCAAAACTGCATTGGCCCAACTGTATGGACAACCGCGTGTTCCTCCTCTCATCATATACAAACACAGGCACTTCCTGACGTCATGTCTGTTGGTATGTTGGTGCCACCCGTCTGGTGCATCGCACATAAAAATTCATTCTTACGTAACAAAGCGCAAATCAGATACGTCTAGCTATGGTGAGAATGGTTCTATGGCGATGTTATACTGGTAGGATTTACTAATTTTTATAAGAATTTACTAATTTTTATTAGGATTTACTAATTTTTATTCTTCGTAGACCGCGGTCTAAGAAACTCTGATAACACGCATGATATTAGAAAATGGAATTCTTATAGAGGAACTTTGCAGGGACACTAGTTACGGCTTTTATCCAGTGTATTTATACCGATGCTTTATTTTTCTTTAAACTGTTAAAGTTTGCCGGATCGAAGAAGGAAAAATAAAAAACCGGGTAGGATTGGGTTGGGAAGGGGGGTTGTTTTCTATGTGGATATCTTGGTCAAAATTAGGTGATAGTGCAGCCTTTGTCGTACTGAGAACTGCTCTACAGGGAGGCGTTGTTTACAAACACGACAAAGTTTTTACTTTTTGACATTTATATTACTTAATGATTCAAGACTGTCGACAAGTACACCGAGTAAAAAAAAAAAAGGGGGGGGGGGTTGGCTGTTGTATTGCAATATGAATAATTGGTTAACAGAGGTGTTGATGTCGCTTTATAGCGATGTTTCAGTTCTTGTATCCGTCATCCATGTGATATTGTCTTGATCCGTCTCAGTGTTTTATTTCTTTATTCTTTTCTTTTTATTACATCAAAATGTCATCCTCCACCATTGAACTTAATCTTGATCCGCCTTATGTGGTTGTTTTATTGACACACTCTAGATCACTATTTAGATCCACCCTTATGTTGTTTACATATTTCACCGTCGTCCTCCACCATGATCAACTGTTTAGATCCACCCCCATGTTGTTAACTCACATCACCGTCGTCCTCCACCAAGATCCACTCTTTGGATCCATCCCGATGTTTAGTCTTGTTGTTATGTCTCTAAGCGATACACGACGCGTGCCTTCTATTGCCTCGTGTCACTGCAGAGTTTAGTCGCCGTTGATTTTTCCAATCACGGGAAAATCGATACCGTCTTAAGGAACTGATCGACATCGTCTGCTGCACAATGGATCTGAACTCTAATGTCTAAATATTGTGAGGCAGTTAATACTATGTATGTATTTACACCAGTATACATGTAGAGCTACATTGCATAAGTTTCACAGGCTCTCGCTGCATTTCTTGATTCGTTCGCAGGATTGCTTTTATCTGTACATCGAAAAAAAAAAATTCATGATTTTTCTAGGATTTTCGCTTCATTTCCCTTTAAGAAATGTATTTTTAATAAACAACCACCTCTTTCACATTTTCCATTTACTTTCGTAATGCTTCGTCAAAGAATTTCAAATATATATTATTTAATATTGCGTTTCAAAATTAAAAAAAAAATTAATTGAAAATTTCATTTCATGTCTGTAATTTTTTTAATCATGAAATCGCTAGACGAAGCCTTTCCCACATCCGCCCCTGTGTATTTGTTACTCTTATAGGTGCTGTTAAATGTGTCCATTTTCTAGGTGTTGTCCGTGAGGGAATGATATACAGAGCAGAATTCATGTTTTGGGGGTCGTATGGCTCACGTTGTTTGTCCGTTCAGGAATGGTACATAGAGCAGAATCAGAATGCGTGTGGGGGTTTGTTTTGTTTTGTTTTTTTTGTTTGTTTGTTTGTTTGTTTGTTTTTGTTTTTTTTTAAAGAGGGGGGAGGGGGGTTTGCACGCTCACATTGTGTGTTCGTTCAGGAGTGGTATATAGAACAGAATGCATATCTTGGGGGTATCGTATGGCTCGCGTTGTTTGTAAATTCAGGACTGGTATACAGAGCAGATTTTGGGGCAACGTATGGCTCACGCTGTGTATGCGTTTTAAATTATCTATAGGGGGTCGTCTCACCGACATTTTGTTTTATTCTGTTCTTGTAAGGTGTGTCCGCTACATGACCAACCGAGCCAACAGGTTTCTTTAAAGTGTTCATAACTTCATACTTCATTCAGATTAACATCAAAGATAGGTTTAAAGTCTTATTATTTTACGTAATCGACCACAGAAGCCGATAAATCCCTAACTCTGACGGCATACGGCTTATGTCATGGAAGGTCAGTTTGTGGTCGTTAACGGAATGCTTTGTCACAGCACATATACTAGTATTGTTTGGGCGCACAAAGGATTACGTAACCGTGAATCGACTTACCGGGTATGAATGGTTTTAGAACATGTATGCACACAAACAGATTAATTAAGGTTCAATAAGTAAGTATAATTAGACACAGATTTGCGCGCATTTCTTGCCATTTTTTTTCTTTTTAATTATTTGTTATTAATCATAACTAATTTATCTGAAATACGAACCAGATTGGATATTTTAACGGTAACTGTATTGGATTTCACATACAAGGTTACTCAGAATGGACGTTAACGGACACAGTCTAGAGGTGACCTCCTCTACGGACAATGTCACAAGCTGACCTTCTTTTCCCTTAGCAACAACGTAAACCATGTTATCAGAAGGGATATTTTGAAGCTTAAATAAATGTTCAAGGAGTAAATGAAGGTTAAATGTAATTCTTTCGTGTGTCTTGGCAAGAGTCCCCCCTTTTCACACCTTTTCGCAATGGTCAGTATAGTTGTTGTCGAGAGGGTCCTTCGGTTACAGAAGAAAAAGTTATTTACGCGTTGATTACAGTAATAATTAAAAAAAAATCAGTAGTGGGATCAAAAGTTTTAATTGTCTCCATAAATTGATCATGGAGAGAGAGAGAGAGAGAGAGAGAGAGAGAGAGAGAAGTGGGGAACGGGGTTCGCGGGAAGGGGAAAGAAGGGGATGGTGTTGTAGACGGGATGTAAACATCACACGCATCACACGGAGAGCGAAGCACAGTTCACAATACAGCACTTTTCTGTCTGATAGCTTCATTATACGGGTTATTTATCGGAGACCGACATATCAGATTACTACGCTCTGTGTTGATCGAAGGTTGTTACATTCTACATGCTGTGCTATAAATAGTCCGTGGACTTTGGACTTTTGTCACTACAAGGGGTTTATTTACACCATGTTGTATTCAAATGAAAACAACTAGTGTATCCACCAGATTAAAAAAAAAGGGGGGGGGGATGAGAGACAAAGCCCTATGAAGTAACGAAAGAAAGTTGTCGCTTTGTATGTGAAGTGCTTAAGGCAGTATCAAATGATTTCATTTACTTGGTGGCGGCACCCTCTCTGGTGCACCTTTGCAGGTACCCCCCCCCCCCCTTCGTCCTAACGCTGTATATGCCTATGTAAATGCCGAGATGAGCCTCGGTATATATTGTCTTATGCAAAAGGTCGTCAGGGATGCAGATGGGGGTAATTCACCTTGGAAAAAATCCTCGCTGACAGCTTGAATCGAACCCGGGTCGTACAACCAGAAATCTTGTGCTGTTGGTCAGCCTGACCTCTGGAATGACATGAACAACCTCGACTCTAGAATGATACGAGTCTTAAGTTGATGAGGGATCGTTTTGTGGTATGCTTCAGGTTTGGAATGTAGTACTGGCGATCCTGGCTCGATCCCCGGATGTTGGAAGGAATCGGCGGCTTCGTGCTCTATGTACCGGCACGACTTAAAAAAAGGAAACGACGTAGAACTTCTCAATAAATCAAATCGTTATTTTTTGTGTGAAGACCATTGTCAACAACAGCAATAACAGCAGAACATGTGAATAAAAATAGCAAAACATGTGAACAACAGTAGCAAACCATGTGAACAACAGTAGCAAACCATGTGAACAACAACGAAAAGGGAATGATGATGAGGACGTACGACCTACGACTATAATACTAAATAGTGTTCCTATTCAACCTTGTTTTCCTCAATTTGGCCAGAGCTATCTCAATGGATTCCAACTCTCGGACTTTATCCATCTCTGACCATACAAAATTGTTTGAATTAACGTAATTATGTAATACCGTATATCTAATTTTTTTCTTTAGAATTTCAACTGATTGATTGTATTTACTGAGAAACTCAGACTGAAGTCACGAAATCTGCCATAATTCGAAATTTTCTGAAAAATTTAATTAAGTTTACATGGTAGTAATGGAAAAAGTCCGAGAGTTGTACCCCAACATGGCGGCTAAAGCTAGAAATGTGACATCGCCTGCTTTGAGTATATATTGCCAAATAGATATGTATATCAATGTTATTCATGAATGTAAGTATTTCTTTCTTCTTTTTCAGAAAAGAGACAAGCAATGGCCGCTTTGGTTACCAAGGAAACAGTACGCCAGAGGTTTAGCTGATTTCTTGGGAAGAAATACTAAATTATTTGGCAAACTCTTTAATTGGATGGGAGGTATTATACTGTTTGTCGTGGATTAATTAATTATAAATAGACGAATAAAAGATTATAATGAATGACTAAGTTTTAAATAATGAATGAATTTGTGTATATTGATAAGAAAAAGAAAAAACCGGATTAGTCAATGATTAAAAGAAATGAATTTAAGACATATGGTTGAATTGAGATGGATAAAATTTGAATAATTAAATGAACTTATACGTGCAAATAAAGAAAAAAAAATTTCTACTGATAAAAACACACTCTTTTTTTTTTTTTTTTAATTTTCGACCTCGTGGTCTTTATCAAGAAAATGACAAAATACACTCGCAACTAAGTGACGTCCATCTCTATGCTTCTTACATTATATTCGTTAATGAAAATTTGAAAAAAGAGTGTGTTTTTATTAGTAGTCTACCTGAGGAAGATATATAGGAAAAATCATTTTTCAGTTAAGAAATAAATAAATGGATAAACAACTTTTAAATAAATATATTTGTAAATGCAAATAAATGAAAGAAAAGATAATAAAATTTCATTTAAAAATAATAATGATGAAAAATAAATAAATACAAAAAGAATGTATAATGTAATTACCTTATAGAAAAAATAGGAATAATATTTATGTTTGGTCTGTATCTTGTGGTTGTTATTGTTTTTTTTTTTTTTTTTTTTTTTTGAGGTTATAAATATTTTTGCACCAAATGTTACAGATGATTTAGTATTGTGTTGTTTTCTATCCAGGCGACGTGTATGTACCCGCTCTATGGCAAGGTCCTATCTGTCCATCCAAAACGAAATTTCCAATCGTCGTATTCTCTCACGGCCTTGGTGGGAATCGAACATGTAACACGACGATCTGCTGCGAGTTGGCGTCACAGGGGTTCATTGTTGCCGCTGTTGAGCACAGGTAGGTGATAACACATCTGTTGTCGAGTCACCTTGTAAGCACTGTTGTAGATCTACAGTTCAAATAAATTACTTAAATCTTGCCAGGTAACTTTTGATTTCCTTTGCCAACAAACTACCACCTATCCAGATGACTGTGAAATTCTTGAAACCTACATAAAGCCCTGATTTACCAACTAATACGATTTTCTTGACATTGTTACTCTCTCTCTCTCCCTCCCTCCCTCTCTCTCTCTCTCTCTCTCTCTCTCTCTCTCTCTCTCTCTCTCTCTCTCTCTCTCTCTCTCTCTATATATATATATATATATATGTAGATAATTTATTTCCCCCTTCCTTCCTGTCTGCAAGGATTTTATCTCCTCTTTCCTTCCTGTCGGTAAGTCTTTTATCTCCTCTTCCCTTCTTCCTTTCATCCCATCAACAAGGTTTTTAATGGACATTCATCGCATCTACCCCATTTTTTCAAGAATTTATAGAGGTTATCTCTCTCCTCTTTTCTTGGCAAGGGTTTTAAAAGTCATTAATTTTTTCCGTTTTTCCTGTCAACCCATGCCCTGTACCATGATAAACGAAATACCCCTCACTACCTCTGGTCGGTCGAAGGATAAATTAGAGGTCGTGCACCAGACAGGTGTCGCCACTGTATCAGTGAAGTGATCTTAGTGAGTGATAAAATAGTAAACCCCCCCCCCCCAAAAAAAAAAAAGAACAGCGTATATATATCATATCAACAACTTGATCCGCTGTTTGAGGCTTCTTAAACTTTTTAATACCTGTGAAAATCAGTAGTGTAAATTAAATATTTTGCTTGCATTGATGTGACTCGAGTGAATGAATCTAAAATATTGAATTATGTATTATGTATAGACATTTCCAATGAATAACAGAGTGCCACTCGAGTTTACAGAGCGCTTTTGTAAGAGGCATATTGTCACCGCCAGCTTTTCTCTGTATATAGTAACGCGGGTAAACAAAATATTGAGTGTCATTTTCGTTTTGTTTGTTTAAAATTATCCCATAACATTCTCGCTCTTGACGTCACGTTTCAGATTTTAAAGTGCGATATCTTAATACGCGCAGTATATAAAATGCAAATAAGTATTCCCTTCTACGAAGTGAGAACCGCAGCCATTACTCGTAACCATAGAAACAGACAACGACAGTTTTGCTACAAATCTTCGCAGGAATTCAATATCAGATATCTTATTTCAATCTACATTCTGATAATGAATTGCATCATAGATACAAATGTAATGAAAGATTGGAAATATAAATTGTGATATCTGTTCCAAAGATAGAATTATTCAGTCTATAATTAAACCAAATTTGTTTGATTTGAAATGATTTGAGCTGATTTGTTTGAAACATGATTTTTTAAAACAAAGTTAACAGTTATGTTTATGTATATAGTAGAGCCGGCGTAGCTCTGTGGGTAGGTTGCATGTCTCGGTACGTGACCCAGAGTGGAGTCCCACCAATGACTCGTCATGTGACCTCGGGTTGGAATTTCGCCGATGACTTCTTATGTGACCCCGGGTGGGAGTGCCACGAGTGGCTCACCGGCATTCTCTCTCTTGAATAAGGCAATAAATACCGAGATCCAGTGTCATAAAGGCCGTGGTTCAGTGTCATACTAGCCGTGGTCCAGTGTCACAATAGCCTTGGTCCAGTGTCAAAATAGCCGTGGTCCAATGTCACGATAGTCGTGGTCCAGTGTCACAATAGCCTTGGTCCAGTGTCACAATAGCCGTTGTCCAGTGTCACAATAGTCGTGGTTCTTTGTCACAATAGCCGAGGTCCAGTCTCACAATAGCCTTGGCAAGTTAGACATTCCTCGTTGCCTCGGATTGGTATGTCGCAGGTCTAAACTTCTGTGCGATGCATCAGGCAGATGTCGTCATCATATAAGTGAAATAATCGTCGTGTGACGAAAAACGAAAATCATATATAAATTATTGAATTTAAATCCTCTCAATTCTCAGTTTCATATCCCAGAATGTTGTAGGACATGATCTTTTCTCTGTATGGTTGTACGATTACAATTCCATCAAATCCTTAGCATCCTGGGGGATAAGTGTTTCACAGTCCTGTTACCTTCGTTACAGGGACGGGTCTGCTTCCATGACCTACCATCTGAAGGAGAACATCGACCGCAACAGCGTGATGGAAACGACAGGCGAGCATGAATTACCCCGACGGCACACCATACATAGGACACATCTGTACTCCGAGAACTGGATGCCATACGAACGCATAGAGCCACTGGACGACTTCGACTTTAGAAATAAACAGGTAATGTATTTACAAAACGAGTTCGGAGAAACACAGAAATAAACAGGTAATGTATTTACAAAACAAGTCGGGAGAAACACAGAAATAAACAGGTAATGTATTTACAAAACAAGTCGGGAGAAAACACAAAACGAGTCGGGAGAAAATAAAAAAAAACCAAGTCAAGATAAAATACAAATCGAGTCGGGAGAAAATACAAAACAAGTCGGGAGAAAAATTAGAAACAAGTCAAGATGAAATACAAAACGAGTCGAGAGAAAATACAAAACGAGTCTGGAGAAAATACAAAACGAGTCTGGAGAAAACACAAAACGAGTCGAGAGAAAATAAAAAGCAAGTCAAGATAAAGTACAGAACGAGTCGAGAAAAAATGCAAAATGAGTCAGGAGAAAATACAAAACAAAGCTGGAGAAAATACAAATAAAATCAGGAAAAAATACAAAATACTTGTAGATCTTTACTACATGTTATCTACATATATAAGTATATAAATTCATGTATGTACATCAGTGGAGTAATGCCCTTTACGCAAAAATGTAAATGAATACACAGTGATTTTCTAGAGCATGCTGCAGGTGTTTATTGTATTATAAATATTTAATAGAGTGTATATAATTCATTTAATCAATATTTGGAGGTTTGTATTGTTTTATGTACAATGTATATAATTTTCGTTTTCCACAGACACCTGCCTGTTTTTATTTAAATACACAAAATGTCAAACTAGCTACGCCACAGTACGTGTAGCATCATTTTGTTGGGACCGGCATAGCTCAGTGTGTGGCGTGCTTGACTTGTGGGTGAACAAGACGTCCCAGGTTTGCATCCCACCGTGGCTCATCCGTGACCAGTATTTGGGATGAGACAGACAAACCGAGGCTCGGTTTGATGGCAGAAGTGGCACGTACATCGATCCCTCACTGCCTTGTAGGGGTGGGGAGGTGGTCTGCTTTATAGGTGTAAAATTCTGTGTGTGACATCGGAATGGCCTTCGCAATATGTGTAGAACAATTTTTGCGTGACGTCAAACCCCATACAGTTGAGTCAAATTTCCATAATAGGGTCAAAGAAAGATAACTCTTTTAATTTTTAGAAGAAAACGAATGCATCTTGTTTGAATATGAAGAACGATATTCTATTTGAAATATTAATTCTGAAAAGCATGCAATCCAACATGACTTCTCCCAGTTAAGTAGTGGAGGTAGCTCGGTTGGTCGTGTGTTTAGCTCGTGGCCTAGAAATCGCAAGTCCATTGTTCGACAGGTCGCCTGTGTTATTACTCGTGGAAAATTCTTTAGAAAATTCATCATTTTGTAATTGTGTAATTTAAATTTATACTGTTTTATTAAGCCAAAAGAGTATATCCTGAGTGCTTTGAGTAATAGGGACGAAGAATATATACCTTGTCATATTGCCCTCATGCTTGTGTAATATTATGTATTATTGTACTTGTTTTAGGTCCACCATAGAGCTGATGAGTGCATCCGGGCACTGGAAGTCTTGATTGCTCTCAATAACGGGGACGAGGTATATAACTCGTCATATTGCCCTCAGGCTTGTGTAATATTATGTATTATTGTACTTGTTTTAGGTCCACCATAGAGCTGATGAGTGCATCCGGGCACTGGAAGTCTTGATTGCTCTCAATAATGGGGACGAGGTATATAACTCGATGTTAGGCGCTCACTACAATATCAAACAATTCATGGTGAGTACAAATCACTAAGGTGTGTGAGTACAAATCCCTTAAGTGTGTGAGTACACATCACTTAGTGTAACATTTAGTTATGTATTTCCTTATTGGCTAACTATATCCATTATTGGGGCAGGCTTGATGTAGTGGGTAATCGCTTGGCTTACGCCGCCGATGATCTGGGTTCGATTCCCGGGTTGCGCCATTTTGTTTAAGAGGTTGGTTGCCTCCTGCTTCCATGTCGCAATACAACTGAAAAGTGTTTGAAAGCGACGTAAAACACCAATCAACCAACCAACATCCGTTACAAATGCAAAAATGCAAAAATCTGCGCAGATTGATACCTCATCCGTTGGTCATCAGTAGAATTGCTGACCACTTTGCGTTTTTACTCTCCTAGAAATTAAAATTCCATACATGGATATCGTACTTTGTATGCCAAACACACAGCTGTTTTATGTTAAAAATGGCACATGTTATATAGTACAGAGTTACATATAGTTTTGTAATGTAAGATACATAGATCCATATCTTTTGACTGAGACCCCTTACTTATTACAGAATCGCCTTGACCTTTCTCGTGTGGCTGTAGCCGGACATTCCTTTGGAGGTTCCACGACCCTATGTACTCTTTCCAGGGATCAGAGGTTCAAGTAAGACCAACACACAATAATACAACAACAGATACAAATGTATACTGTACTTATACATAAATTAGCGCAATCATATTGTAGTGCAAAATGGTGAAAAATAGGATTGGTGAATTATTAGCGCAATCATGATTTAGCGCATCTGTCACTCTGAAGTAGCGCAATCAATCCTTAGATCGGTCTAAATATGTTTAAATATTTGGATATCTACCCATTGAAAGTGCTGACTTGTCGTGTTTTAGATAGATCAGACGTATTATCAGCTATCAGTGTGATACAAATGTTAGTGCTTGTTACTCAAGTAAATGATGATTTATTCTCTATATTCTTTATTCATTCTTAGACATAAACATACAGGGTGTTAAAGTTTTGTCGCGCTTTATTCTTGTTCGATGTAACGTATTTAGTATTAACGTGCTCATGAATTTAGCGCACAGGGAGTAGGGAGTGGGACAACAGTTTTAAGTAGAATTACAGTGATAGATATACCTTATTATTTTATAATTTAATATCGCGTCTTATATGACCTATGACCTGACTGAATTTGGGTATATAAATATAATCTGATTTTGATGTTATATGATGAAATAGCATCATTGTTTTACTTGAATTATGATTCCAGTATCGAGGTGCGTTTATGGAGCGCAGTTGGGACATACTCTAACATTATTATAATGCCCTTACATTTATTCCTCGTTTTAAATTCCTTCGGAAATTCTTCCCTGATTTTTTTTCGTTTCTGTAAGTACAAATTGTAGAAATGTTAATAGTATTAGTGTTTGAGTATGTGTATTTATGTGTATTTAAAAATAGAAAGTAAAATTATTGAGGGAAAGATTGAATGGATAGGAAATAGGAAGTAGAGGTGGAATGGGATGGGGTTGGGTGGAGTGGAGGTACACGGTAGAGAATATTGTCAATGTATCAAACCCCTGTGATGTTCTCATGCTGTTACATAAGCCACATAGTATTCTCTTTAACATAATGATTTAATGAAATGTATATCAATATCTTAAAATCTAACCCAGGGGTTACAGTTGATAGATAGATGATTAACTGCTGCCTACGTGGGTTATAACTTTGACCTGGGGGGAGGGGGGGGGGGCGAGGAAACAGGAAAGGAAAGAAAAATGTTAAATACCATACTTATTTAAGGATCAAGTTCAATAAACATAATTATTACCCTGTTGTATTTCATTAACGGTCGCTTCTCATATGTAAACCTATAGATGGAATAAATCAAGTTAAGACATATCATATACATAACAGGCCTATCTCGGTCAGGAAGGTGCTTGGGTCGTGACCACGAGGTGGTGGGTTAGGGTCCAGTCCGTGACTCGTTGGTTTCCGGTCTTTAGGATGAGAAATAGAGAACCGTGGCGCCTTGTCACGGATGACATGACACGTAAAAGAATCCTTCACTACTTTGGGTGGGTGTGTCTTAATGTTCTGAATTTCTGTACGATACATCATGTAGATGCCTTGACTTGTATACGTAAATGACACGGTAGACTATATATAATGATGTATTGTTTTTGATGTTGATAGAGTGGGTGTAGTACTGGACGGATGGATGCATCCTTTGGACGAGAAGACATATGCTAATACCACACAACCAGTGCTGATGGTCAACATGGAAACATTCCAGTGGAAAGAAAATGTTCTACAAATGATGAAGTTCAATAGAGAGGATATAGAACGGAAAATGATTACAATAAAGTAAATATCTTGATTAGAGAAAAAATAAGTATGAATATATAAATGTTTAATATAAATAGGTAGATAAATATAGTGGCATTACATTGGAATTCAGAATCTCAGGACCCAAGTTCCGTTTCGTCTGTGGGCTCGGATATCCTAGAGTCATTTATGATCTTCTACCTCTATGTCTATCGCTGGAATTAAACTACATGTATATGTATGTCAGGGAATATGTTAGCATGTAAAACATTCCTTATTGTGTACTTCCGTCGGTCTGTATAACATAGCACAAAACTATGAAGCAGTGCACCTGGCAGGTACCGCCACTATATATGTGTTATAATCTTAAGCCTTGAAACAAAAACAAAACAATACAAAAAACAAAAATAAAAAAACATTCGTTTTCTTTTCATACAAGTAATAAAACGTACATTGTTAGCTATAAAAACTCGCCCTCCATACAGGAAAACAATATATTATGAGACTTGAAAAAAAATTGGTTGATAAAAAAGAATAGGTTAATAAAGAAAGCAAATCAGGAAATGGTGACTGGGGCATTGCGGTTTTGTGTTTATAAAATGTTTTTGCCCTGAAATCAAAGCTTTGATTTTGCATCAGTCATAAAAATATTATCCTTTTCATTAGAAATTTAATCATAAGAAATGACTTCAGAATTTTTTCATAATATTTTTAAAATTTAGACCATAAGATGATATTTTTAAGACAATCATTCATTATTTCAGAAGGTTAATAAAAAAGACTGAAAGAATTGCTGAAATATTAAAGATGATGGTACTATTGCTATTTTAATAAAAAGTATTTATATTATTCTCTTGATACAACATGATTGGTTTTGTTTCAGGGGCACCTGTCATCAGAGTGTGACAGATTTTCAGTTCCTCGTCAGTAAGGCTGTGGGCCGCTTTCTAGATGTGCGGCATACATTGTCTCCCAAAGTTGCCATGGAAACCTGTAATAAAGCCCTGATGGGATTTATATGTAAACATTTAGGTAAAGTGCAAATTAAATGTGTGTTCCGTGAAGTATAAAATTATAGATAGATAGATGGATTGAAGGATGGATGGAAGGAAGGACAGACGGACAAACGGACGAATGGATGGAATTAAGCTTGATGGCCAGAATTAATTTCACCTTGAATCTTATTTAAAACAGATTGCTGGACAGGGTCCATGACCTAGCCATGTTTTGAGATTGTCAATTGTTGGAAACACTGAATATCTTTTTCTTTGTATTCTTGTTTGTATCAGTGGTATACAAATGACACTATAAGTTTTACAAAATCGAAAATCAAAATTAATTTCTAAATCATTTCACTTTCCTTTTCCAGAAATTCCAAATAAAGATCATCACCAAGAGATATTATATGACGACCATGAGCTTATCATCCAGGGTACAAATGTTAACCTCTCATAGTTAGTGCTTGATTCAGTAGTGTTAGAATGGTATGACGGAGAGAACGGCATTCTCTTACTACGAGTCTCCACTAGGTTGAGGCTTTCTGCTCACAGTGGTGAAAATGGAATCCTGCTTCCAATTTATATGTACACAATGGTAAACATAAAAGTATGTTATGGATTTACCTGCGCACAGCCAGAATTATCAACCCACCAGGAAGTCTGTTTGTTTCAGTAATAGAAAACGTATAGTGTTATGCTGAAGAAATTCTAATGAGATTTTTTAAAAATATTTTTTGTTTTTAGAACACAAAATTTAAGCATATATAGAATAATGTGATAATATTTCATATTTACGAATATTGGCATTACTTTATGAACAGTCGGCTTTTTCATATATTGTTGAATGTATGGGATAAAAAAACTATCATCTAAATGAAAATGTAATAAATTTGTGAAATAGGGAAATCATACATGTTTTCTTGGAGTATGATTCTCTACCATTAAATGATTACAGTAGGAAATCAAAGAAATATATGATGAAAAGTGTCATGCAGTGTCCTGCCTAGATGAAGATTTTACCCATCTTGCCATATTTCTAACAAGTCTTCTACCATGTCTGATAATCAAGCTTCAATCATTCTCCACGGACGGTGCTCATTAAAGATCTGGTTTTATTTTTATCGAAAGTGAAACCATTTCTAAAACAGACATTTCAAAATGAAATCATTCACATACAAGAGGCTTACTTCAGAGCACTCAGTATATACCATTCATTCTCCAAAACCAGAGCAGGTATTGTAATGCTGATCTTTTTTCATCAACATGGTTATATTTTCTTACTTCTTGCCTACTCGTTGTGTGATATTTCATGATATATATTTTTACAGATATTTTGTACAATATGAACGAGATTCAATCTCACATTATAGTTATGTATACAGTTTCTGTAAGGTTTCATATGTATTCATGCGAAACATTATTATATACATGTTTCATACTACTGTTGTAATCCATATTGTTAATAGTGCCTAATGTGACTGATTTTGTAAAAATGAGATTTTTTTCTATATATTTATTTAAGGTTGTTTGATGGATAAGAGGGCTAAAGCCCTGTAAGTATGATGTTTGTATCTGTTTCAGAAAAGCAAATCCTGCTTATATTTATAATTTACTATTTATCCTCTGACTATTTTTGTTTTTTGCAAATTGATAGTAGAAAAGATGCTGTTCAATACTTATTCTGTCTCATCTTCAAAATGAAAAATTATTAACTGTGATTAATGATAACACAAAAGTAAATCTGTAGTTTTAAAGTCTTGAAACCGAAGGGTACACAAGATCAGTAAAACAGAAAAAAAGACATAAAAGACCATCTATTTAGAAGAAACTGTGAATCTCAAATAGGAGCTAGATTAGGTGCGTATGAGCGCAAGCATATCCCGCTTGCAATAACACCCGCCACTCATGTCCAGTAGCCATTATCAATAAGGAGTTATTCTGTATGATTAGAAATGATTTTTGCAACTATTGGGCAGGCTTATTTCTTCGTCAAATGACAATCATATTGTTTGTTACAGTTACCCTCCCCCACTTTCGTCCTGCATTGTATTAAATGCTCAATGTACAGGGTTATATTAGCTATATATGTACTTAGTTTTACATACTCACGTATATATATATTTTGACCTTTGTGCCACCACAGAGGAAACTGAGGTGAATGTTTTCGTGGGGAAGGAAAATGAGACATTTATCAGTACAAGTGGCATTAAGACGGTTTGCATTTCAATTTAGTAAATTATAAAATATCACGATACATGGGAAAAAGTTAATAATGGATATGATATCATTGCTGTACTGATGTGACGTCATCCTTCCAGGTAGCATAGAGCTGCCAGATTAATTTCACCTGAAGAGTAATTGTAGTAAATCCATCGTATTATTTTGAAATCCAGAACCATGGTTGGTTGGTTGGTTGGTTGATTGGTGTTTTATGTCGCTTTCAACAATATTTCAGTTATATCGCGACATGGAAGCAGGAGGTTACCAACCTCTTAAACATAGTGGCGCAATCTGGGAAACGAACCTGATAATCTTTGGTATTTGATATTTCAATGTATTTGACATTATATATGGAATTATAACATTGCCATTGCGACAATTCCACTAATCTAAATGTTTGGTAGAGCAAACTCTTTGTATAGACCTAAATGACATCAACTCACTTATGCATATATAAACTTTCAAAACTCTTTTTGATAAGTTGAGGTCTGTGTCCCCTCCTCTCTGTTATTGATTGCACTTCTCGCCGCTGATTTCAAGATGTACATGAATATCCTCTGTGGTACTTTATTGTAAATGTCACTGTCGTTATGACATCCGCTACTTTTTTATTTAGAACAATGTCAAACAGTTTGAATTATTACAGTGATCTGACTCTATCTCGATGGTGATCTGACTCTATTTCGATGGTGATCTGACTCTGTCTCGATGGTGGTCTTACTCTATCTCGATGGTGCTTCTCTTGTCCGGCATATCTGTGATATCATATTTGTATTATGTTTGTTTCTTACATGTTTACTATTATTTACTAGACGTTTTATATTGTATAATGTCATAATTTGCGTTTGAGATATTTGAATCTCCCATGTTCGCTAAATTTATATATATATACATGTTTTTGATTAATCATTAATCTGATTTGCATTGTGCCTTATTACCTATCATGTGTTATACCAGCAGGTCATTGGGGTACCGACAGTGTTTAGCATACAGGTGTTTAGTATACATTGTTTTGGTGTTATGAGTACAAAGTCTTTTTATATTTTTGTATAATACTGCCAAGCCGTGCCACAGTATTTCATCACATAAAACTTCTCTTTAAATGATAAAATATAACCATCATTTTACATTAGATAGTATCAACGTCATGTTTAATCATTACGAAAAATATATATAGATGCAGTGTGTATAGGCATACCTTTGATTAGTATAAGGTGATACCAGATGTTCCACTCATGCCAAGTTTCATTTTGCTCACATTTATGTCAGAGAGAATAGTGTGTTCCTATAAAATTGGGTTCTACTCTCTGCTGATTATTGCGTGAAATATTATACAATAGGTATTCTGAATCATGTCACCTGAAAACTCTGAATAATGTACATCTATCCATGACAACTCAATGATGTCCCTTTTTCTTACGTTGAGATGATAAGTATATTTTAAGTATAGCTTTGTACTACAGATTCTTTGAATAATGTGTTTTTATTGTTGAATTCAATGTACCACAACCCCCCCACAATTTTCAAAAAGAAAAAAAGAAGTCGTCTGGGCTTTATCAAATGGGTGGTTTGCATAGAAATTACAACCCTGAGGGGAATCCATGAACGCTGGTAAATAAGTCAGCATGTATAACGATGTACAGAAGAATGGCAACATAATCTACAATATACTACATACCGTTATTAACGCTGGGTACTTCTGTCATTGATCACTTGAGATGGTTTTTAGTTACATATGAACTATGTTACTGTAGTGAAAGTTAATGGTAATGGACTGTCAATTCCTGAGGGTATAACAAACGCAGTTTTGAGTGCTTTTGTTCTGACCCGAATATATACTTCAAGATTTATTATAATGGAAGTTTGTTAATAATTCTAAAACTTGGGAGGCTTTCCTCGTGCATAACCTTTTCCTGACAAGGGATTTTGGGATTTTTTCTCTTTTGTTTTTCTGTACTTTTCACCATGGTAATTGATTTGCTATTTAATTATTTTGAATTTCCACAGTTTTGGCTTTGAGCATCATTGAAAAGACATATTGTGCAATGAATTAATGAAAATAATTGATGAAGGTCAGGTACCTGAAAATTCCTAGAAATTACATGTTTTTGTTTATTATACCATTGAACTCCGCAGTGAAGCATTATTAGAATTATAAATGGATATTGCATTAATTTGAATTACGATGTATGAATATGTTTTTGTCTTTTGTAAATGAATATCCAATGCAATGTGTATATCCAATGCAACATTATAAACATGACACATTCTATCTACCTTCTTATTTGTCAAGTCAAGCAGTGCATGTATGTAAATCAGTTTGTTAATTGTCTCCTTTGTTTCTATTTTGTTTCTATGATCAAATCATAAGTACAAATAAAATCGGGGTTTATGTTTAGTTTTTCAATTAATTACATTTGCATTTCTTATAATGCCATTTGAAAATCTGTAACACGACACACGAGGACTAGATTTGTGTACTGTAACACATGCTATGCTATATTCCCAATTATCTCGTATATTCAATGTTAAATTCTGTACGTCGTCTCTATACCTCGAGCATTCCTGGTCTCACTTCTTGAAGGTCCATGGATATCCAAATACGTCTCCCAGGCGCCTGGTCTAACTTCTGGAACTTTTCCATGGATATCCCAATACGTCTCCCAGCCGCCTGGTCTAACTTCTGGAACTATTCCATGGATATCCAAATACGTCTCCCAGGCGCCTGGTCTAACTTCTGGAACTATTCCATGGATATCCAAATACGTCTCCCAGACGCCTGGTCTAACTTCTTGAACTATTCCATGGATATCCAATACGTCTCCCAGGCGCCTGGTCTAACTTCTGGAACTTTTCCATGGATATCTCAATACGTCTCCCAGGCGCCTGGTCTAACTGCTGGAAGTATTCCATGGATATCCAATACGTCTCCCAGGCGCCTGGTCTAACTTCTGGAGCTATTCCATGGATATCTCAATACGTCTCCCAGGCGCCTGATCTAACTTCTGGAACTATTCCATGGATATCCAATACGTCTCCCAGGCGCCTGGTCTAACTTCTGGAAGTATTCCATGGATATCCAATACGTCTCCTAGGCGCCTGGTCTAACTTCTGGAACTATTCCATGGATATCCAAATACGTCTCCCAGGCGCCTGGTCTAACTTCTGGAACTATTCCATGGATATCCAAATACGTCTCCCAGGCGCCTGGTCTAACTTCTGGAACTTCTCCATGGATATCCAATACGTCTCCCAGGCGCCTGGTCTAACTTCTGGAACTATTCCATTGATATCCAATACGTCTCCCAGGCGCCTGGTCTAACTTCTGGAAGTATTCCATGGATATCCAATACGTCTCCCAGGCGCCTGGTCTAACTTCTGGAACTATTCCATGGATATCCAAATGCGTCTCCCAGGCGCCTGGTCTAACTTCTGGAACTATTCCATGGATATCTAAATACGTCTCCCAGGCGCCTGGTCTAACTTCAGGAAGTATCCCATGGATATCCAATACGTCTCCCAGGCGCCTGGTCTAACTTCTGGAACTATTCCATGGATATCCAAATACGTCTCCCAGGCGCCTGGTCTAACTTCTGGAACTATTCCATGGATATCCAAATACGTCTCCCAGGCGCCTGGTCTAACTTCTGGAACTATTCCATGGATATCCAAATACGTCTCCCAGGCGCCTGGTCTAACTTCTGGAACTATTCCATGGATATCCAAATACGTCTCCCAGGCGCCTGGTCTAACTTCTGGAACTATTCCATGGATATCCAAATGCGTCTCCCAGGCGCCTGGTCTAACTTCTGGAACTATTCCATGGATATCCAAATACGTCTCCCAGGCGCCTGGTCTAACTTCTGAAACTATTCCATGGATATCCAAATACGTCTCCCAGGCGCCTGGTCTAACTTCTGGAACTATTCCATGGATATCCAAATACGTCTCCCAGGCGCCTGGTCTAACTTCTGGAACTATTCCATGGATATCCAAATGCGTCTCCCAGGCGCCTGGTCTAACTTCTGGAACTTTTCCATGGATATCTAAATACGTCTCCCAGGCGCCTGGTCTAACTTCAGGAAGTATCCCATGGATATCCAATACGTCTCCCAGGCGCCTGGTCTAACTTCTGGAACTATTCCATGGATATCCAAATACGTCTCCCAGGCGCCTGGTCTAACTTCTGGAACTATTCCATGGATATCCAATACGTCTCCCAGGCGCCTGGTCTAACTTCTGGAACTATTCCATGGATATCCAATACGTCTCCCAGGCGCCTGGTCTAACTTCTGGAACTATTCCATGGATATCCAATACGTCTCCCAGGCGCCTGGTCTAACTTCTGGAACTTTTCCATGGATATCTAAATACGTCTCCCAGGTGCCTGGTCTAACTTCAGGAAGTATCCCATGGATATCCAATACGTCTCCCAGGCGCCTGGTCTAACTTCTGGAACTATTCCATGGATATCCAAATACGTCTCCCAGGCGCCTGGTCTAACTTCTGGAACTATTCCATGGATATCCAAATACGTCTCCCAGGCGCCTGGTCTAACTTCTGCAGCTATTCCATGGATATCCAAATGCGTCTCCCAGGCGCCTGGTCTAACTTCTGGAACTATTCCATGGATATCCAAATACGTCTCCCAGGCGCCTGGTCTAACTTCTGGAACTATTCCATGGATATCCAAATACGTCTCCCAGGCGCCTGGTCTAACTTCTGGAACTATTCCATGGATATCCAATACGTCTCCCAGGCGCCTGGTCTAACTTCTGGAACTATTCCATGGATATCCAATACGTCTCCCAGGCGCCTGGTCTAACTTCTGGAACTATTCCATGGATATCCAAATACGTCTCCCAGGCGCCTGGTCTAACTTCTGGAGCTATTCCATGGATATCCAATACGTCTCCCAGGCGCCTGGTCTAACTTCTGGAACTATTCCATGGATATCCAAATACGTCTCCCAGGCGCCTGGTCTAACTTCTGGAACTATTCCATGGATATCCAAATACGTCTCCCAGGCGTCTGGTCTAACTTCTGGAACTATTCCATGGATATCCAAATACTTAATCTTCCTGGGCTCCGTGTCTCAACTTACAGCATCGCTCACTCGCCAACCAATTGGTTATTACGACGTGATGAACACACGGGACTTTATAACCGCTAAGTCGAATGCTGACCAGGGAAGACAATCGGATATTAGGAGTTCTCAATTCATTATTCACATACAAGTATAGTAAAAAACGAAGAGGTACCGAAGATATTAGGAGTACTTAATTCATTACTTATCTTTTTCCGATAGAGGTAAAAAGTACCGAAGGGTAAACCATATCTCATAGTCCATGGAATAAAGGGGACAATATCGTGTTTAGTGCAATATTCAGACAAATGCGAACCCCAATAAATCGAGGTGAGACCAGGTGCCCGGGAGGAGTAAGCGTCCCCTGGTTGCATACAACACCCGTCGCAAAAGTCCTGCAACAACCTTTCAAATCAAGGAGAAAAATGCATAAATATACACGCATGAACAAACGAAGGAGACAGGAACACGAAGTCAAATTTTTCATTCAAGGCAAGAAATGCTGCTTGTCTGAAATTTCGGTGTCGGAAAATCATTTGAATTATTTTTTAAAAGCAGGTTAGAGAAATATTGTTTATAAACTATATTTGATTATCAGTTAATGGACAGCATTTTAATAGTACAATCGTACGGAGCATAAAAAGAATGGCGTAGAATGACGGACTCTTTTAGATGTTAGTTTACAAATATAGGACAAAACAAAGAAAAATGCTTTAAAATATACATTTACATAGATATCACCTGTAGATTATTTTCAACTTCGTACTTATTTTTCATATCTTTATGAAAACTTTAAAAATGTTTATGTATGTTTTGAATTGAACGATAATTTCGAGAAAAGTAAAAGAGCGAAAATAGTAATTGACAGTTACCGTAGCTGCTTTATTAGACATAAAAGCGGTTCTTCTGAATTTTGAATTTTGTTTTATCTATAGGACGGGTTGGGGGGGGGGGGGGGGGCGTTGGAATGAATCGACTTCCCCTGTGCTTAAATCTGATGGTCAATTGAATTTGTATTGGAGTGGCTTCCCTGTCCAACTTCAGGTGCATGATGGGAACGAATAGAAAGACATGAACATTACTCAGTCGAATATATTTTATCAATTTCAAGACGTTCTCAATCGAAACGGACTTCAGTGAATTATAGTCCAGGGTAGAAGGACAACATCGGCCGTATCTTATCGAGTAATGGTGGGTTTTGTTTGTTTGTTTGTTTGTTTGTTTCTTTTCTTTTTTTTTTTTTTTTTTTTTTTTTTGGTTGTTTCTTTTTTTTTTTTTTTTTTTTTGGTTTTTTTATGTTCTTTGTTGTTGTTTTTTTTCCTTCCTTTTTTATGTGTTAACTTTTATACAATATTTAACTTTACGTTATTTTGAAGGTTTAACATTGATTTGCTAGTTTTCGTATTTGAGTTGGGGGGGGGGGTCTATGACTAGCCAATGAGTCGAAGCTTTATAAACCAGAGGTCCTGGATTCGCCACGATTTCCTAATGCTTAATTCATGGTGTTGTCGATTTTGATTTTCAATATGTATTTTGAAGTTTGTGTGTGAGAAAGATTGTGTACGTGTGTGTTTGTTTGTTTGCTTTGGTTTTCTTTGTGTGTTTGGGCGCGCGCGCGCGCGTCTCTCTCTCTCTCTCTCTCTCTCTCTCTTTGTGTGTGTGCGTGTGTGTGTGTGTAGGTGTGTGTGTAGGTGTGTGTGTGTGTGTGTGTGTGTGTGTGAAAATGAACAAGTCAAACCTTTATAAATTGTTCATCTTTTATTTGGTAACATATAACATCAACTATGAAGGCAGTATCAATAACAATGACTATGAACAATAAATAATCCTAATAACCCTATGTATATCATGATAGCTAAATATGTTTGTGCCCTTCACTAATTCGTGACGTCTTTCTGGGAGAACATAAGCACTGCATCACGAATTTGTGACAGCTTTAATGGGGAACATTAGTATTCCATTCACAAATCCCTGGCAGCTTTCTGTGGGAACGTAAGCACTGCATTCCCGCAGAAATATGGTCATCTACAGGTCAACGTCCCGTAGAAATATGGTCATCTACAGGTCAACGTGATCAGTAAGATACAAGAATATCCTCTACAACAAGCAATTATTGGCATATGAATAATGAATGTAAAATCAGACAACAACGACATTGCTTTGATTTATATCATTTAAGAGAAAGATGGGAAAATACTCATATAGTTTCACAGTATTTTTTGTACCAGAAGAAAAAAAAAAGAAAAAAAAACTAACTTATTTTCTTTATTCTTATATAGATTCATGTTTAATATAAAAATTGTTAAAATAACGTTAAATTGAGCACCTTTTACAATATAAAGTGTAACTATAGACAGCATTCACTAGGAGAAATTTAGTTGGAGTTATCTCCCGTGGTCGGCCAAGTTTGTTGTGGAGCATTGCGTTTTTGCCTCATATCGTAAAAGTTTATTTAATAATTTTTGTACGTTGTTAATACTTACATTAAGATTTTTTTCTCACACCTCAAAATTTGCATAAGCATTGAAATACCATAGAAATTATTCCTAGTTTGGAGAAAATGCCTGCATTATTTGGTTATTATTTATTATTTTAACTTATGTACAAGAATTTAATTTGTATACTACAAAAATTGCGGACAACAAGGGAAGTAACTTCAACAAAATTTTATACTAATGTAACCTATCTATAAGGGACGATGTGCTTTGTTTGTCCGTACTAGTATTTATTTTATTATTATAATTATTATTTTTTTTTGGGGGGGGGAGGGGTTTCGTTTGTTTGTTTGTTTGTTGTTGCTATTTTACTCATATTTACTCTTGATAAATGTAACATAAATTGACATAACTATCTAACGTGATATAACTCTTAGATCAATGTTAGGCACAATTGATAAAAATATGGACAATCTCAAGAAACACTAGATGTTAACTATAGGCAATCATGAATACCAATCAAGAACGATCACATTATACAATCACAATATGTAGAGACACCTGTCGTAACGGCCAATTCTTTAGATATTGAGATACCTGCTTTAACGTCCAGTTCTTTGAATATAGATACACTCAACTTTGGCCAATTATTTAGAGACATTACCTTTTATAAAGGTCATTTTAAAACACATTTTCCGTTTCAAAATTAACCTCTGCATAAGGGTTAAACCTATACCAGGTTCACCTCTGTTTTACGGCCATTTTAGGTCTTTCCTTGGAAGATTAGTCAAGGTTTGATTGAATTTATCTACCTCAGTATTCAATCAAACCCAACTAAGGTTATGAGAAAGAAATAAGAGATTATGAAATTGACCAAATGACAGTTTTTCAACACGTGAAGTACTAAAATGAAAAAAATATATATATCATAAATGGTAGAATATGAGATACATTTTAAACAAGTGGACAAATTCAAAGTCATGCTTGATAACACGAAATGTAACTTTCGTTTGTTTGTTTGCTTGTTTTTGTTTTGGGTGGGTTTTTTTTTTTCATTGTTTGATAATATATTAATCGCTGTATAAAAATTATGCACAGGAACACACGGGTATTACTTTTTCTTATGAGGATAAGGCATACTGCAACATGTAATTATACCGGAAAGTCATGCTTCTGTTCATTTCACGTGAACACTTCTCAGTTCATCTTCTCAACATCTCCACAGGAAAGGTCAGGACGCTATGTAGATGTACTAGACTCTATGATTGCACGGATTTCTCTAAATGCTGTAATGGTCACTCGCCATACGTTACGCTATGTCCAAGATGTCCGGAGTGTCCAGGTTATCTGTTAACATCATTGTGGTCAGCAGGTTATTACCTAAAACAAACATATATCCATCATCAGATAGGCGTGACTGACGGTAAACAACAATGAATGAGATCTGTAACTCGTAAACCGGAGCAATCACTGACTGCCATCAAACCTTGTGACGGAAGTGGCATCAACAAGAGGATAAATTGAACATAATTACCATAGTGACGTCTACTTATCACGCAAGAGAAAGGTCAGATGATTTCGCAATAAAAAACTACACAAATTTGGAAATGTATACAGAATAGACCGTCTTCTTATTGACCTTATATTTCATTCCATGCCAGACATACTATAATTAGCCGTATAATTTTGCGTCATTTTACTCTGGTGTATCTATGCGAACATATTATTATGGTATTTATCATATTACATTATAAAATGATATGTATTATATGACACTACAATATTATATTATTATATTACATTATAATATCCTATCCATTATAAAAGGGAAGCTGTGACAGAGTAGGCTAATGGGCAACACTACAACTGCTCATATAGCGCATTTATCGGATTGAGGTTCGACTCTTTATTTAAACAAGATTGTCCCCGGGAAAATATCAGATAGTTCCACTGCAAGTAACATTTTTCTCTTGTTACTTATTGCCTTTTGTTGAACTACTCTCACGTTTTAATTCCACTGAACCGTGGAAATCAGTGCTTAGAAATTAAACCATTCGGAGACAATCTATGCCATTCTTAAAGTACAGTTGTTGACCTTCCCAATGTTCTGAGAGAAGTTAAATATTTTATTGATTATTAGAGAGCGGCTTTCTTTACTTTAATATAAATTATATGAGGGTGTGTGTAAATGATTATTTGAGTATGGCACATAACTACGAAGTTTTTTAGAGAGAGAGAGAGAGAGAGAGAGAGAGAGAGAGAGAGAGAGAGGGGTCTTGCTTGGGTCTTAGGATATCAAAGGAGAACTTAAGTACACAAAAAAAAAACGGCATCACAAAAAAACAATCGATCGTGCTGCAGTTGAGAAACGGAGGATCACGGCCTATTTAAATAACACTATTCACCCAGTTAACCGGTATACGGGCTCGCATTCCCATTAGTAATGATAAATAAATGAATAAAAATAAATAGATAATGCAAACATGAATAAAATGATCCAGTGATTATTGCAGATTACTAGGTCCTGACTAAATCCAGCAAAACATGCAATAAATCCATCAGGATATCATCACAGAAATAAAACGATAACTAGCGACTGTTATAAACGATAGGACGTGTGTGTATGTCGCCCATAAAAACAGATGACACTGCAGGAATCAAACAAGACAATTGCGTTACTAGATCATCATGTAGTGGGACTAGACAAAGGGACGTAAGTAATGGTGACTGTACGGGGGCGGACGTCTGATAATGTAAATAACCCTCAATGCCAGAAGATGTTAACAGAAGAAAAAACAACATTAAACTGAATATCATTAAATATTTCAGACAGAGATTGGATGAAATGTTCCTCTGCTATGTCAAATACTACACAGACTTTCAGTGTCAGTGTGTGTATGTGTGTGTGCGTGTGTTAAGATATGTGTGTAATACGAAACATGCGTATTACAATCTTATAGATACATTTAATTCCATCTACTTTAAAAGTCCATTTTTATAATAATGATATAATATAATATATAATTTATAATAATAATAATATGATAATAATAATAATAATAACAATAATAACAATAATAATAATAACAATAATAATAATAATAATAATAATAATAATTATTATTATTATTATTGTAAAAATTATTATTATTATTATCATTATTATTATTATTATTATTATTGTTATTATTATTATTATTATTATTATTATTATTATTATTATTATTATTATAGTTGTTGTTGTTGTACGCCACACATAGTTGATTACGCCTCAAAGGTGGCAGTACCTGTCGGCTGTAGTGTTTCATTATTTTGTCTTATGCTATATCCCTTCTAACCCCCCCCCCCCCCCTTTCCAATGAAGGTGCGAGATAACATTTAACAAACCTACTTCCTACAGTATAGATATAAGGTAGTATAATGTAATATACTATTCACTGCACATCCAGTACGAAACCGTTATCAGCAGTATTTGTGATAGATATATAGATAACAGACTTATATTTCACAAAAGCAGACCCACAGCGATTCAGTCGGTTAGTTGCCTGGCTTGTGACCGACGGCTTATTACCAACAGTTCACGACCGACGGTTCTTGACAGTTCACGACCGACGGCTCCTGACCGACAGTTCGTGACCGACGGCTAGTGGTCGACGACTCATGACCGACGGTTCATGACAGCTCACGACCGACGGCTCTTGACCGACGATTTGTGACCGACGGATCATGACTGAGGGCACGTGACCGACGGCTCGTGATTGACGATCTTTAAGATGGCCAGTAAAATCCGAGGTTCTGTATCACGGTAGACGTAAAATGTAAAAGATCTCTAAAAGCTTCCAGTGGGTTTTGTTAAATGAGTGAATCGAATCGAACAAAACCGGACACCATATCAATGTGATAGCCTTAGTGAGGCGCAAAAGAAAAGTAAAGAATTATATAAAGTCGTGTTCATTATTATCAATCATATTGTAAAATGTTGGTAAATTGAAAGAAAGTGTTGAATGTTCCCGAATTCAGAAAAGTTTCAGAAATGTTAGAGCTTTATATATATATATCTATTAAGATACTTACCGAATGAAGGTAAAGCGGGTCTTTGTGGACTTGCGAAACTGGAGATTTGTGTACGTGGAATTGCTCTCATGCGAGTTCGTGGGATGGAAATTGGCGCTATACTCCTCGGAACACCTCTAAAAGGTGACCTCGACCTCATGCGACTTCGGCTCCTTAGTGAAGATACACCTCGTGAAAAAGTCGGCCGTCTTCTCCTCATCGTCAAATGACGGGATCGAGATCTTAAACTGTTTAATCCCCTCGACCTTCGAGGCGGAGTCCAGGAAAATGCACCAGCAATAGCTCGTCTCTGTCTCTGGGGGCCAGAGAGACTCTCTTGTATCGCACCTAGAAGTCCGGTAATACTGTTTCCGGGAGATACAAGACTTTCAGGTTTTAAATTTGTGGAATCTTTTGACAGTTTATTTATCGCAGAAGAAACGTCCCTTCTGAAATTATCCTTCAAAGTTTTTGCACTAGCTAATTGCGGAACAATAACAAAAAGCACCAAAGAAAATAATACTAATGTCTTCATGGTGAGACCAAACGACACTGAGGTAACAAAGAGAATCACAGAATACTTAACATCAGGGGGACATATTTATATAGAGATAGAAATCTATAAATAGAACTTGATTTACTGTATATCATTACCTACACCTTCTTCTGTCATCTGCAAGAACAATTAATGACATTGATAGGTGATGGTCAATTACCGATATCTTCTATAAACAGAGAGAGAGAAAAAAAGCCCCTATTTTTTACGTTTTAGGGGTTGTAGGGATTGGTAAATTTCCGTTCGTCGACCGGTTGGTTGATTGGTGTTTTGGTCGATTTCAACAATTTTTCGGTTATATCGGAATGGAAGCAGGAGGTGACCAACCTCCTAAACATAGTGGCGCAACTCGGGAATCGAACACGGATTGTCGGTACCGCAAGCAGGTGCTTAACCATTACACCAAGCCTGTCCCATTCCATCAGGATACTGAAATATAGGACACCATCTGTATTTTTGAAATGTTAAATATTACGTTTAGTACTATGAAGCAAAGCAAGGAAACGAGGCTAATAGAAAATAGGTATCCAATAACAATGCTAAGATACCGAGCAGTGGTCAATAAGGAATACTTATAATACAAACTAGAGAAACTGGCTATCAAAGACTCCTGGAACAAACAGATGTGGGATCAGGTGTCATGGAGGTGTAGGCATCCCCTGCCGACTGGTCACACCCACCATGATGACATTGAATTATGACGGTTGGTTAATTCCTTTTATATTAAATTTCAATGGTACACGAAACTCACAATCGTAAAATTCAACTTAAGCACTGAGATGATGACATGATGATGCGAATTCAGTGGTCCAAACAGTTATAAAATCGAGGGACAAACTGTCGGGTACAGCATCACAACAGTAATTTATCTCTGCTACGTGAATCCACTGCATCGTGTTTAAAACAATTACTTTGATTGATATTTAAAATCTTAAACAAATACATGCACTTATATAAAACTAGTGAATTCCCATTATCAACTGTCATCAAAACTGAATAATGACGATAAAGATTCATTCAAACATATACGGAGATACGTAAGGAGAAGCCAGTGAAATACATAAACAACGAAGTTAGATAACATAGAAGGACCATGGTCTCCGTCTCGGTACTGTGTGGGGTCTTGGGTTCGAGTCCCATTGCTGGCTCGTCGGTATCCAGTTCCTGTGATGAGACAGTGAAACCTGAGGTCACGTGTCACGGGAGGCGTGGCACTCACTAGATCCGTTACACAGATTGTAATTCCGTATGACGGGGACAGTATTTCATGTAATGTCAGTTTATAGAAATCCAATGAACCCTCTCCCCTGGAGAATGACATGGTCCATCGACTTCAAACCCGCCTTTGACTGCATAAACATTGTTTTCATTTTCATTCAGAAAATAAGTCAGTCTCTTTTTATATCATTCTTACATTAAAAGTTTCAACGATAAGTCTTATTAAATGTAAACATGCAAATACATTGATTACGATATTCATGATTAACCTCTGACATGTTTATGTGTGACTATTAAATGACCTCTTTATGAAGGTGGTCATTATGGCAGGTTCAGCCTTAGTGCTATACATTATGTTGTTATTCTGCACACTGCAATATGTTTGAATACATTACGCAAAACAACAAGGCTGTAAAAGACCATTCTGTGTATTTGTCCACCCTCTGACCTCATTTGCATTCTCATTTACATGTTATGAGCATATTGTGCGTTACATAAAAAATAAATCAACTGCAAAATATCGGTATATCAAAACGGCGGTAAATGTTAACAATAAAGCGTTAACGGAAAGAAAAAAATCACTGTTCGATAAACAGGGCCAAGGACAACTTATTGCCGAAAGAAAAATGAGAACATAAAAGATATGAAAAAATATTATTATGGTAATAATGCACCTGGGACCTTGATGTCTGCCGGTCAGCAGAAGCCACAAAGATTACTCATCGGTCAAGTATAGTGTTAGATCAAGGTTTATGTCTATTATGTAAACTGTAAAAACGTAAAATGTGTCCAAAACATCCCCCCAAACAAACAAACAAATAACAAACAAAACAAAACAAAACAAAAACAGAACAAAAACGAAACAAAAAAAAAAAAAAAAATCGAAAAGAAAAATCAAAATAAAAAAAAAAAAAACGTATTTGGCAATTGACGTTGCTTCTCATTGCGTATCTCGTATCCCCAAATTTAAAGCAGGTCACCTTTTGAATCGGGATGACTTTGTATAGGTAATTAATACTCATTGGTGCTAAGACTAAGGGAATGTGGTTCCCATTCATAGCTAGTGAGGGTAAGGGAAGGCGGTACCCATTCATAGCTAGTGAGAGTAAGGGAAGGCGGTACCCATTCATAGCTAGTGAAGGTAAGGGAAGGCGGTACCCATTCATAGCTTGTGAGAGTAAGGGAATGTGATACCCATTCATAGCTAGTGAGGCTAAGGGAATGCGATACCCATTCATAGCTAGTGAGAGTAAGGGAATGTGATACCCATTCATAGCTAGTGAGTGTAAGGGAAGGTGATAACCATTCATAGCTAGTGAGTGTAAGGGAAGGTGATAACCATTCATAGCTAGTGAGTGTAAGGGAATGTGATACCCATTCATAGCTAGTGAGTGTAAGGGAATGTGATACCTATTCATAGCTGGTGAGGGTAAGGGAAGACGGTACCCATTCATAGCTGGTGGAGTTATGGTAATGGGGTACCCATTCATAGCTGGTGAGATTAAGAGAATGTGATACTCATTCATAGCTGGTGAGATTAAGGGAAGGCGGCACCAATCATAGATGATGAAACGAAGTGAAGGCGGCAACGTTGACAGCTGATGGGATTAAGGGAATGTGGCACCCATTCATAGCTGGTGAGGTTAAGGTAACGTGGTACCAATTCGTAGCTGGCGAGGTTAAGATTGGCACCATATTCAACATCTTGTCAAAGCGACCGTTGTATGTGTATGTGTGTGAGGGTGTGTATGTGTGTAAAATGATGACATACGTGAGGATACGATCTATATTACCTGGTATGATAGACTACCTTCTCCTGCACTCATTAATGGGTTACTTCCAATAGAAGTCCACTTCTGTTTTCGTATATATTAAGACGGATATCGGGATTTTTCGTATATATTAAGATGGATATCGGGATTTATCGTATATATTAAGACGGGTATCGGGATTTATCGTATATATTAAGATAGATATCAGGATTTATCGTATATATTAAGATGGATATCGGGATTTATCGTATATATTAAGATGGATATCGGGATTTATCGTATATATTAAGATGGATATCGGGATTTATCGTATATTATTCCTACACTAACATCTACCATACATCCAGAATCAAGTGTTCAGATGTTTTGCTGATATTGTTTCGAATAGGAATATAATAGAGCAAAAGACGAACAAAGATACAGTTCTTATCATGCATATATATATATATATATATATATATATATATATATATATATATATATATATATATATATATATATATATATATATATATATATATACTTTAAATGTATGTTTTAAGTGTTCTGTCATTCTTGGGAGTGGTAAGGTAGGCCCGTAAACTGGTTAACGACACCAATTGAGTAACTACTTTTATTTCAAGTCGTAAGTCGGTGCTTCAACTGCTTTACAAGTAATTATTTGCGATATCTTTCTGTCTATATTGTGTTTTTGTCTGTGCCGACCTTTGTCATACGGCTGAGTCAGTTGTCTTTACGTTTTTTTTTATCGTAATAATGAGAACCATGTTAACGTCATACAAAGCTGATTTAAATAATTTTAATGTTTCCAATTTTTTTATTTACATATTATGTATTTTACTATATTTAGCACATTACCCATCAAACTTTTTGTTTGTAAACTTTCCTGCTTACTTGATCACGTTCTATACTTATTTGTCTGGTTAACCGTGATCTATACTTCGGTCGTTGCCAAGGTCTCGTGTCATGAGATCTCGTCTTCCGTTATATCTGGAATCTTTATATATTATGGGAACGCTTTGGAAAGAATGATAGAGCTGAACTCTTCGTGTATTACATGTTACACAAGAGTTTTTATGAGTTGGATCGGTTTATACGACTGACCTCCAAGTCGGTGAGCGACCGAAGCAAGTGTAATACAGTGTCCACTGACCGTAATATGGAATCTGAAAATAGGAAAAGCGATCAGCGAAGGCTGCCACATGGCAATGGATGTCAAAAAAGAATGTGGGATTGATGTGATAAATTGACATATATTGATATTTAGAACAATAAGTAACAAACAAAAACATACTAAATACAGTCAATCGAAGGGTAATGGTAACGTACAGAACACTGCATGACAAAATAGTTAACGTACAGAACACTGTATGACAAAATAGTTAACGTACAGAACACTGCATGACAAAATAGTTAACGTACAGAACACTGCATGACAAAATAGTGAACGTATAGAACACTGCATGACAAAATAGTTAACGTACAGAACACTGCATGACAAAATAGTTAACGTATAGAACACTGCATGACAAAATAGTTAACGTATAGAACACTGCGTGACAAAAGAGTTAACGCGAGTTCTTATTTCCCTGATCATATTACTTAATATTCACATAACTCGTGGAATACCAGGTACTTAGTGCCCAGATAGCAACGGACCCGGTAGCCGTGGATGTCCAGCAGAACAAGACCACCAAATAGAGTCAAATCTGTTTACAGCACTCAGATAGCAACGGCCTTGTTAGCCATGGATGTCCACCACAACAAGTCCACCAAGCAGAGTCACACCTGCCTACAATAATCAGACAGCAACGGCCTCGATAGCCATGGATGTCCACCACAACAAGTCCACCAAGCAGAGTCAAACCTGCCTACAATAATCAGACAGCAACGGCCTCGTTAGCCATGGATGTTCACCACAACAAGTCCACCAAGCAGAGTCAAAACTGCCTAAAATAATCAGACAGTAACGGCCTCGATAGCCATGGATGTCCACCACAACAAGTCCACCAAGCAGAGTCAAACCTGCCTACAATAATTAGACAGCAACGGCCTTGTTAGCCATGGATGTCCACCACAACAAGTCCACCAAGCAGAGTCAAACCTGCCCACAATAATCAGACAGCAACGGCCTCGATAGCCATGGATGTCCAACACAACAAGTCCACCGAGCAGAGTCAAATCTGCCAACAATAATCAGACAGCAACGACCTCGATAGCCATGGGTGTCCACTACAACAAGTCCAAATAGCAGAGTCAAACCTGCCTACAATAATGAAACAGCACCGGCCTCTTTAGCTAGGATGTCCACCACAACAAGTCCACCAAGCAGAGTCACACCGGCCTACAATAATCAGACAGCAACGACCTCGATAGCCATGGGTGTCCACTACAACAAGTCCACTAAGCAGAGTCAAACTTGCCTACAATAATCAGACAGCAACGACCTCGATAGCCATGGATGTCTACCACAACAAGTTCACTAAGCAGAGTCAAACCTGCCTACAATACTCAGACAGCAATGGCCTAGATAGCCATGGATGTCCACCACAACAAGTCCACCAAGCAGAGTCAAACCTGCCCACAATAATCAGACAGCAACGGCCTCGTTAGCCATGGATGTTCACCACAACAAGTCCACCAAGCAGAGTCAAACCTGCCTACAATAATCAGACAGCAACGGCCTCGATAGCCATGGATGTCCACCACAACAAGTCCACATAGCAGAGTCACACCTGCCTACAATAATCAGACAGCAACGGCCTCTTTAGCTAGGATGTCCACCACAACAAGTCCACCAAGCAGAGTCAAACCTGCCTACAATGATCAGACAGCAACGACCTCGATAGCCATGGGTGTCCATTACAACAAGTCCACTAAGCAGAGTCAAGCTTGCCTACAATATTCAGACAGCAACGACCTCGATAGCCATGGATGTCCACCACAACAAGTCCACCAAGCAGAGTCACACCTGCCTACAATAATCAGACAGCAACGGCCTAGATAGCCATGGATGTCCACCACAACAAGTCCACCAAGCAGAGTCAAACCTGCCTACAATAATCAGACAGCAACGACCTCGATAGCCATGGGTGTCCACTACATCAAGTCCACCAAGCAGAGTCACACACGCCTACAATAATCAGACAGCAACGACCTCGTTAGCCAGAGATGTCCACCACAACAAGTCCACCAAGCAGAGTCAAACCTGCCTACAATAATCAGACAGCAACGGCCTCGTTAGCCATGGATGTTCACCACAACAAGTCCACCAAGCAGAGTCAAACCTGCCTACAATAATCAGACAGCAACGACCTCGATAGTCATGGATGTCCACTACAACAAGTCCACCAAGCAGAGTCAAACCTGCCTACAATAATCAGACAGCAACGGCCTCGATAGCCATGGATGTTCACCACAACAAGTCCACCTAGCAGAGTCAAACCTGCCTACAATAATCAGACAGTAGCGGCCTCGATAGCCATGGATGTCCACCACAACAAGTCCACCAAGCAGAGTCAAACCTGCCCACAATAATCAGACAGCAACGGCCTCGTTAGCCATGGATGTTCACCACAACAAGTCCACTAAGCAGAGTCAAACTTGCCTACAATAATCAGACAGCAACGACCTCGATAGCCATGGATGTCTACCATAACAAGTTCACCAAGCAGAGTCAAACCTGCCTACAATAATCAGACAGCAACGGCCTCGTTAGCCATGGATGTTCACCACAACAAGTCCACCAAGCAGAGTCAAACCTGCCTACAATAATCAGACAGCAACGGCCTCGATAGCCATGGATGTCCACCACATAGCAGAGTCAAACCTGCCTACAATAATCAGACAGCAACGGCCTCTTTAGCTAGGATGTCCACCACAACAAGTCCACCAAGCAGAGTCAAACCTGCCTACAATGATCAGACAGCAACGACCTCGATAGCCATGGGTGTCCATTACAACAAGTCCACTAAGCAGAGTCAAGCTTGCCTACAATAATCAGACAGCAACGGCCTCTTTAGCTAGGATGTCCACCACAACAAGTCCACCAAGCAGAGTCAAACCTGCCTACAATGATCAGACAGCAACGACCTCGATAGCCATGGGTGTCCATTACAACAAGTCCACTAAGCAGAGTCAAGCTTGCCCACAATATTCAGACAGCAACGACCTCGATAGCCATGGATGTCCACCACAACAAGTCCACCAAGCAGAGTCACACCTGCCTACAATAATCAGACAGCAACGGCCTAGATAGCCATGGATGTCCACCACAACAAGTCCACCAAGAAGAGTCAAACCTGCCTACAATAATCAGACAGCAACAACCTCGATAGCCATGGGTGTCCACTACATCAAGTCCACCAAGCAGAGTCACACACGCCTACAATAATCAGACAGCAACGACCTCGTTAGCCATAGATGTCCACCACAACAAATCCACCAAGCAGAGTCAAACCTGCCTACAATAATCAGACAGCAACGGCCTCGTTAGCCATGGATGTTCACCACAACAAGTCCACCAAGCAGAGTCAAACCTGCCTACAATAATCAGACAGCAACGACCTCGATAGTCATGGATGTCCACTACAACAAGTCCACCAAGCAGAGTCAAACCTGCCTACAATAATCAGACAGCAACGGCCTCGATAGCCAGGGATGTTCACCACAACAAGTCCACCTAGCAGAGTCAAACCTGCCTACAATAATCAGACAGTAGCGGCCTCGATAGCCATGGATGTCCACCACAACAAGTCCACCAAGCAGAGTCAAACCTGCCCACAATAATCAGACAGCAACGGCCTCGTTAGCCATGGATGTTCACCACAACAAGTCCACTAAGCAGAGTCAAACTTGCCTACAATAATCAGACAGCAACGACCTCGATAGCCATGGATGTCTACCATAACAAGTTCACCAAGCAGAGTCAAACCTGCCTACAATAATCAGACAGCAACGGCCTAGATAGCCATGGATGTCCACCACAACAAGTCCACCAAGCAGAGTCAAACCTGCCCACAATAATCAGACAGCAACGGCCTCGTTAGCCATGGATGTTCACCACAACAAGTCCACCAAGCAGAGTCAAACCTGCCTACAATAATCAGACAGCAACGGCCTCGATAGCCATGGATGTCCACCACATAGCAGAGTCAAACCTGCCTACAATAATCAGACAGCAACGGCCTCTTTAGCTAGGATGTCCACCACAACAAGTCCACCAAGCAGAGTCAAACCTGCCTACAATGATCAGACAGCAACGACCTCGATAGCCATGGGTGTCCATTACAACAAGTCCACTAAGCAGAGTCAAGCTTGCCTACAATAATCAGACAGCAACGGCCTCTTTAGCTAGGATGTCCACCACAACAAGTCCACCAAGCAGAGTCAAACCTGCCTACAATGATCAGACAGCAACGACCTCGATAGCCATGGGTGTCCATTACAACAAGTCCACTAAGCAGAGTCAAGCTTGCCTACAATATTCAGACAGCAACGACCTCGATAGCCATGGATGTCCACCACAACAAGTCCATCAAGCAGAGTCACACCTGCCTACAATAATCAGACAGCAACGGCCTAGATAGCCATGGATATCCACCACAACAAGTCCACCAAGCAGAGTCAAACCTGCCTACAATAATCAGACAGCAACGACCTCGATAGCCATGGGTGTCCACTACATCAAGTCCACCAAGCAGAGTCACACACGCCTACAATAATCAGACAGCAACGACCTCGTTAGCCATAGATGTCCACCACAACAAGTCCACCAAGCAGAGTCAAACCTGCCCACAATAATCAGACAGCAACGGCCTCGTTAGCCATGGATGTTCACCACAACAAGTCCACCAAGCAGAGTCAAACCTGCCTACAATAATCAGACAGCAACGACCTCGATAGTCATGGATGTCCATTACAACAAGTCCACCAAGCAGAGTCAAACCTGCCTACAATAATCAGACAGCAACGGCCTCTTTAGCTAGGATGTCCACCACAACAAGTCCACCAAGCAGAGTCAAACCTGCCTACAATGATCAGACAGCAACGACCTCGATAGCCATGGGTGTCCATTACAACAAGTCCACTAAGCAGAGTCAAGCTTGCCTACAATATTCAGACAGCAACGACCTCGATAGCCATGGATGTCCACCAAAACAAGTCCACCAAGCAGAGTCACACCTGCCTACAATAATCAGACAGCAACGGCCTAGATAGCCATGGATGTCCACCACAACAAGTCCACCAAGCAGAGTCAAACCTGCCTACAATAATCAGACAGCAACAACCTCGATAGCCATGGGTGTCCACTACATCAAGTCCACCAAGCAGAGTCACACACGCCTACAATAATCAGACAGCAACGACCTCGTTAGCCATAGATGTCCACCACAACAAGTCCACCAAGCAGAGTCAAACCTGCCTACAATAATCAGACAGCAACGGCCTCGTTGGCCATGGATGTTCACCACAACAAGTCCACCAAGCAGAGTCAAACCTGCCTACAATAATCAGACAGCAACGACCTCGATAGTCATGGATGTCCACTACAACAAGTCCACCAAGCAGAGTCAAACCTGCCTACAATAATCAGACAGCAACGGCCTCGATAGCCAGGGATGTTCACCACAACAAGTCCACCTAGCAGAGTCAAACCTGCCTACAATAATCAGACAGTAGCGGCCTCGATAGCCATGGATGTCCACCACAACAAGTCCACCAAGCAGAGTCAAACCTGCCCACAATAATCAGACAGCAACGGCCTCGTTAGCCATGGATGTTCACCACAACAAGTCCACTAAGCAGAGTCAAACTTGCCTACAATAATCAGACAGCAACGACCTCGATAGCCATGGATGTCTACCATAACAAGTTCACCAAGCAGAGTCAAACCTGCCTACAATAATCAGACAGCAACGGCCTAGATAGCCATGGATGTCCACCACAACAAGTCCACCAAGCAGAGTCAAACCTGCCCACAATAATCAGACAGCAACGGCCTCGTTAGCCATGGATGTTCACCACAACAAGTCCACCAAGCAGAGTCAAACCTGCCTACAATAATCAGACAGCAACGGCCTCGATAGCCATGGATGTCCACCACATAGCAGAGTCAAACCTGCCTACAATAATCAGACAGCAACGGCCTCTTTAGCTAGGATGTCCACCACAACAAGTCCACCAAGCAGAGTCAAACCTGCCTACAATGATCAGACAGCAACGACCTCGATAGCCATGGGTGTCCATTACAACAAGTCCACTAAGCAGAGTCAAGCTTGCCTACAATAATCAGACAGCAACGGCCTCTTTAGCTAGGATGTCCACCACAACAAGTCCACCAAGCAGAGTCAAACCTGCCTACAATGATCAGACAGCAACGACCTCGATAGCCATGGGTGTCCATTACAACAAGTCCACTAAGCAGAGTCAAGCTTGCCTACAATATTCAGACAGCAACGACCTCGATAGCCATGGATGTCCACCAGAACAAGTCCATCAAGCAGAGTCACACCTGCGTACAATAATCAGACAGCAACGGCCTAGATAGCCATGGATGTCCACCACAACAAGTCCACCAAGCAGAGTCAAACCTGCCTACAATAATCAGACAGCAACGACCTCGATAGCCATGGGTGTCCACTACATCAAGTCCACCAAGCAGAGTCACACACGCCTACAATAATCAGACAGCAACGACCTCGTTAGCCATAGATGTCCACCACAACAAGTCCACCAAGCAGAGTCAAACCTGCCCACAATAATCAGACAGCAACGGCCTCGTTAGCCATGGATGTTCACCACAACAAGTCCACCAAGCAGAGTCAAACCTGCCTACAATAATCAGACAGCAACGACCTCGATAGTCATGGATGTCCACTACAACAAGTCCACCAAGCAGAGTCAAACCTGCCTACAATAATCAGACAGCAACGGCCTCGATAGCCATGGATGTTCACCACAACAAGTCCACCTAGCAGAGTCAAACCTGCCTACAATAATCAGACAGTAGCGGCCTCGATAGCCATGGATGCCCACCACAACAAGTCCACCAAGCAGAGTCAAACTTGCCTACAATAATCAGACAGCAACGACCTCGATGGCCATGGATGTCTACCATAACAAGTTCACCAAGCAGAGTCAAACCTGCCTACAATAATCAGACAGCAACGGCCTAGATAGCCATGGATGTCCACCACAACAAGTCCACCAAGCAGAGTCAAACCTGCCCACAATAATCAGACAGCAACGGCCTCGTTAGCCATGGATGTTCACCACAACAAGTCCACCAAGCAGAGTCAAACCTGCCTACAATAATCAGACAGCAACGGCCTCGATAGCCATGGATGTCCACCACATAGCAGAGTCAAACCTGCCTACAATAATCAGACAGCAACGGCCTCTTTAGCTAGGATGTCCACCACAACAAGTCCACCAAGCAGAGTCAAACCTGCCTACAATGATCAGACAGCAACGACCTCGATAGCCATGGGTGTCCATTACAACAAGTCCACTAAGCAGAGTCAAGCTTGCCTACAATAATCAGACAGCAACGACCTCGATAGCCATGGATGTCCACCACAACAAGTCCACCAAGCAGAATCATACCTGCCTACAATAATCAGACAGCAACGGCCTAGATAGCCATGGATGTCCACCACAACAAGTCCACCAAGCAGAGTCAAACCTGCCTACAATAATCAGACAGCAACGACCTCGATAGCCATGGGTGTCCACTACATCAAGTCCACCAAGCAGAGTCACACACGCCTACAATAATCAGACAGCAACGACCTCGTTAGCCATAGATGTCCACCACAACAAGTCCACCAAGCAGAGTCAAACCTGCCTACAATAATCAGACAGCAACGGCCTCGTTAGCCATGGATGTTCACCACAACAAGTCCACCAAGCAGAGTCAAACCTGCCTACAATAATCAGACAGCAACGACCTCGATAGTCATGGATGTCCACTACAACAAGTCCACTAAGCAGAGTCAAACCTGCCTACAATAATCAGACAGCAACGGCCTCGATAGCCATGGATGTTCACCACAACAAGTCCACCTAGCAGAGTCAAACCTGCCTACAATAATCAGACAGTAGCGGCCTCGATAGCCATGGATGTCCACCACAACAAGTCCACCAAGCAGAGTCAAACCTGCCCACAATAATCAGACAGCAACGGCCTCGTTAGCCATGGATGTTCACCACAAAAAGTCCACTAAGCAGAGTCAAACTTGCCTACAATAATCAGACAGCAACGACCTCGATAGCCATGGATGTCTACCAAAACAAGTTCACCAAGCAGAGTCAAACCTGCCTACAATAATCAGACAGCAACGGCCTAGATAGCCATGGATGTCCACCACAACAAGTCCACCAAGCAGAGTCAAACCTGCCCACAATAATCAGACAGCAACGGCCTCGTTAGCCATGGATGTTCACCACAACAAGTCCACCAAGCAGAGTCAAACCTGCCTACAATAATCAGACAGCAACAGCCTCGATAGCCATGGATGTCCACCACATAGCAGAGTCAAACCTGCCTACAATAATCAGACAGCAACGGCCTCTTTAGCTAGGATGTCCACCAGAACAAGTCCACCAAGCAGAGTCAGACCTGCCTACAATGATCAGACAGCAACGACCTCGATAGCCATGGGTGTCCATTACAACAAGTCCACTAAGCAGAGTCAAGCTTGCCTACAATAATCAGACAGCAACGACCTCGATAGCCATGGATGTCCACCACAACAAGTCCACCAAGTAGAGTCAAACCTGCCCACAATAATCAGACAGCAACGGCCTCGATAGCCATGGATGTCCAACACAACAAGTCCACCGAGCAGAGTCAAATCTGCCAACAATAATCAGACAGCAACGACCTCGATAGCCATGGGTGTCCACTTCAACAAGTCCACATAGCAGAGTCAAACTTGCCTACAATAATCAGACAGCACCGGCCTCTTTAGCTAGGATGTCCACCACAACAAGTCCACCAAGCAGAGTCACACCTGCCTACAATAATCAGACAGCAACGACCTCGATAGCCATGGGTGTCCACTACAACAAGTCCACTAAGCAGAGTCAAACTTGCCTACAATAATCAGACAGCAACGACCTCGATAGCCATTGATGTCTACCACAACAAGTTCACCAAGCAGAGTCAAACCTGCCTACAATACTCAGACAGCAACGGCCTAGATAGCCATGGATGTCCACCACAACAAGTCCACCAAGCAGAGTCAAACCTGCCCACAATAATCAGACAGCAACGGCCTCGTTAGCCATGGATGTTCACCACAACAAGTCCACCAAGCAGAGTCAATCCTGCCAGCAATAATCAGACAGCAACGGCCTCGATAGCCATGGATGTCCACCACAACAAGTCCACATAGCAGAGTCAAACCTGCCTACAATAATCAGACAGCAACGGCCTCTTTAGCTAGGATGTCCACCACAACAAGTCCACCAAGCAGAGTCAAACCTGCCTACAATGATCAGACAGCAACGACCTCGATAGCCGTGGGTGTCCATTACAACAAGTCCACTAAGCAGAGTCAAGCTTGCCTACAATAATCAGACAGCAACGGCCTCGATAGCCATGGATGTCCACCACAACAAGTCCACCAAGCAGAGTCACACCTGCCTACAATAATCAGACAGCAACGGCCTATATAGCCATGGATGTCCACCACAACAAGTCCACCAAGCAGAGTCAAACCTGCCTACAATAATCAGACAGCAACGACCTCGATAGCCATGGGTGTCCACTATAACAAGTCCACCAAGCAGAGTCACACACGCCTACAATAATCAGACAGCAACGACCTCGTTAGCCATAGATGTCCACCACAACAAGTCCACCAAGCAGAGTCAAACCTGCCTACAATAATCAGACAGCAACGGCCTCGTTAGCCATGGATGTCCACCACAACAAGTCCACCAAGCAGAGTCAAACCTGCCTACAATAATCAGACAGCAACGACCTCGATAGTCATGGATGTCCACTACAACAAGTCCACCAAGCAGAGTCAAACGTGCCTAAAATAATCAGACAGCAACGGCCTCGATAGCCATGGATGTTCACCACAACAAGTCCACCTAGCAGAGTCAAACCTGCCTACAATTCTCAGACAGTAGCGGCCTCGATAGCCATGGATGTCCACCACAACAAGTCCACCAAGCAGAGTCAAACCTGCCCACAATAATCAGACAGCAACGGCCTATATAGCCATGGATGTCCACCACAACAAGTCCACCAAGCAGAGTCAAACCTGCCTACAATAATCAGACAGCAACGACCTCGATAGCCATGGGTGTCCACTATAACAAGTCCACCAAGCAGAGTCACACACGCCTACAATAATCAGACAGCAACGACCTCGTTAGCCATAGATGTCCACCACAACAAGTCCACCAAGCAGAGTCAAACCTGCCTACAATAATCAGACAGCAACGGCCTCGTTAGCCATGGATGTCCACCACAACAAGTCCACCAAGCAGAGTCAAACCTGCCTACAATAATCAGACAGCAACGACCTCGATAGTCATGGATGTCCACTACAACAAGTCCACCAAGCAGAGTCAAACCTGCCTAAAATAATCAGACAGCAACGGCCTCGATAGCCATGGATGTTCACCACAACAAGTCCACCTAGCAGAGTCAAACCTGCCTACAATTATCAGACAGTAGCGGCCTCGATAGCCATGGATGTCCACCACAACAAGTCCACCAAGCAGAGTCAAACCTGCCCACAATAATCAGACAGCAACGGCCTCGTTAGCCATGGATGTTCACCACAACAAGTCCACTAATCAGAGTCAAACTTGCCTACAATAATCAGACAGCAACGACCTCGATAGCCATGGATGTCTACCATAACAAGTTCACCAAGCAGAGTCAAACCTGCCTACAATAATCAGACAGCAACGACCTAGATAGCCATGGATGTCCACCACAACAAGTCCACCAAGCAGAGTCAAACCTGCCCACAATAATCAGACAGCAACGGCCTCGTTAGCCATGGATGTTCACCACAACAAATCCACCAAGCAGAGTCAAACCTGCCTACAATAATCAGACAGCAACGGCCTCGATAACCATGGATGTCCACCACATAGCAGAGTCAAACCTGCCTACAATAATCAGACAGCAACGGCCTCTTTAGCTAGGATGTCCACCACAACAAGTCCACCAAGCAGAGTCA
This sequence comes from Pteria penguin, assembly GCA_035048485.1. NCBI lineage: Eukaryota > Metazoa > Mollusca > Bivalvia > Pterioida > Pteriidae > Pteria > Pteria penguin. The sequence goes on from CM068592.1 coordinate 5,699,512, forward strand.
AACCTGCCTACAATGATCAGACAGCAACGACCTCGATAGCCATGGGTGTCCATTACAACAAGTCCACTAAGCAGAGTCAAGCTTGCCTACAATAATCAGACAGCAACGGCCTCTTTAGCTAGGATGTCCACCACAACAAGTCCACCAAGCAGAGTCAAACCTGCCTACAATGATCAGACAGCAACGACCTCGATAGCCATGGGTGTCCATTACAACAAGTCCACTAAGCAGAGTCAAACTTGCCTACAATATTCAGACAGCAACGACCTCGATAGCCATGGATGTCCACCACAACAAGTCCACCAAGCAGAGTCACACCTGCCTACAATAATCAGACAGCAACGGCCTAGATAGCCATGGATGTCCACCACAACAAGTCCACCAAGCAGAGTCAAACCTGCCTACAATAATCAGACAGCAACGACCTCGATAGCCATGGGTGTCCACTACATCAAGTCCACCAAGCAGAGTCAAACCTGCCTACAATAATCAGACAGCAACGGCCTCGATAGCCATGGATGTTCACCATAACAAGTCCACCTAGCAGAGTCAAACCTGCCTACAATAATCAGACAGTAGCGGCCTCGATAGCCATGGATGTCCACCACAACAAGTCCACCAAGCAGAGTCAAACCTGCCCACAATAATCAGACAGCAACGGCCTCGTTAGCCATGGATGTTCACCACAACAAGTCCACTAAGCAGAGTCAAACTTGCCTACAATAATCAGACAGCAACGACCTCGATAGCCATGGATGTCTACCATAACAAGTTCACCAAGCAGAGTCAAACCTGCCTACAATAATCAGACAGCAACGGCCTAGATAGCCATGGATGTCCACCACAACAAGTCCACCAAGCAGAGTCAAACCTGCCCACAATAATCAGACAGCAACGGCCTCGTTAGCCATGGATGTTCACCACAACAAGTCCACCAAGCAGAGTCAAACCTGCCTACAATAATCAGACAGCAACGGCCTCGATAGCCATGGATGTCCACCACATAGCAGAGTCAAACCTGCCTACAATAATCAGACAGCAACGGCCTCTTTAGCTAGGATGTCCACCACAACAAGTCCACCAAGCAGAGTCAAACCTGCCTACAATGATCAGACAGCAACGACCTCGATAGCCATGGGTGTCCATTACAACAAGTCCACTAAGCAGAGTCAAGCTTGCCTACAATAATCAGACAGCAACGGCCTCTTTAGCTAGGATGTCCACCACAACAAGTCCACCAAGCAGAGTCAAACCTGCCTACAATGATCAGACAGCAACGACCTCGATAGCCATGGGTGTCCATTACAACAAGTCCACTAAGCAGAGTCAAGCTTGCCTACAATATTCAGACAGCAACGACCTCGATAGCCATGGATGTCCACCACAACAAGTCCACCAAGGAGAGTCACACCTGCCTACAATAATCAGACAGCAACGGCCTAGATAGCCATGGATGTCCACCACAACAAGTCCACCAAGCAGAGTCAAACCTGCCTACAATAATCAGACAGCAACGACCTCGATAGCCATGGGTGTCCACTACATCAAGTCCACCAAGCAGAGTCACACACGCCTACAATAATCAGACAGCAACGACCTCGTTAGCCATAGATGTCCACCACAACAAGTCCACCAAGCAGAGTCAAACCTGCCCACAATAATCAGACAGCAACGGCCTCGTTAGCCATGGATGTTTACCAAAACAAGTCCACCAAGCAGAGTCAAACCTGCCTACAATAATCAGACAGCAACGACCTCGATAGTCATGGATGTCCACTACAACAAGTCCACCAAGCAGAGTCAAACCTGCCTACAATAATCAGACAGCAACGGCCTCGATAGCCATGGATGTTCACCACAACAAGTCCACCTAGCAGAGTCAAACCTGCCTACAATAATCAGACAGTAGCGGCCTCGATAGCCATGGATGTCCACCACAACAAGTCCACCAAGCAGAGTCAAACCTGCCCACAATAATCAAACAGCAACGGCCTTGTTATCCATGGATGTTCACCACAACAAGTCCACTAAGCAGAGTCAAACTTGCCTACAATAATCAGACAGCAACGACCTCGATAGCCATGGATGTCTACCATAACAAGTTCACCAAGCAGAGTCAAACCTGCCTACAATAATCAGACAGCAACGGCCTAGATAGCCATGGATGTCCACCACAACAAGTCCACCAAGCAGAGTCAAACCTGCCCACAATAATCAGACAGCAACGGCCTCGTTAGCCATGGATGTTCACCACAACAAGTCCACCAAGCAGAGTCAAACCTGCCTACAATAATCAGAGAGCAACGACCTCGATAGCCATGGGTGTCCACTACAACAAGTCCACTAAGCAGAGTCAAACTTGCCTACAATAATCAGACAGCAACGACCTCGATAGCCATGGATGTCCACCACATAGCAGAGTCAAACCTGCCTACAATAATCAGACAGCAACGGCCTCTTTAGCTAGGATGTCCACCACAACAAGTCCACCAAGCAGAGTCAAACCTGCCTACAATGATCAGACAGCAACGACCTCGATAGCCATGGGTGTGCATTACAACAAGTCCACTAAGCAGAGTCAAGCTTGCCTACAATAATCAGACAGCAACGGCCTCTTTAGCTAGGATGTCCACCACAACAAGTCCACCAAGCAGAGTCAAACCTGCCTACAATGATCAGACAGCAACGACCTCGATAGCCATGGGTGTCCATTACAACAAGTCCACTAAGCAGAGTCAAGCTTGCCTACAATATTCAGACAGCAACGACCTCGATAGCCATGGATGTCCACCACAACAAGTCCACCAAGCAGAGTCACACCTGCCTACAATAATCAGACAGCAACGGCCTAGATAGCCATGGATGTCCACCACAACAAGTCCACCAAGCAGAGTCAAACCTGCCTACAATAATCAGACAGCAACGACCTCGATAGCCATGGGTGTCCACTACATCAAGTCCACCAAGCAGAGTCACACACGCCTACAATAATCAGACAGCAACGACCTCGATAGCCATGGGTGTCCATTACAACAAGTCCACTAAGCAGAGTCAAGCTTGCCTACAATAATCAGACAGCAACGACCTCGATAGCCATGGATGTCCACCACAACAAGTCCACCGAGCAGAGTCAAATCTGCCAACAATAATCAGACAGCAACGACCTCGATAGCCATGGGTGTCCACTTCAACAAGTCCACATAGCAGAGTCAAACTTGCCTACAATAATCAGACAGAACCGGCCTCTTTAGCTAGGATGTCCACCACAACAAGTCCACCAAGCAGAGTCACACCTGCCTACAATAATCAGACAGCAACGACCTCGATAGCCATGTGTGTCCACTACAACAAGTCCACTAAGCAGAGTCAAACTTGCCTACAATAATCAGACAGCAACGACCTCGATAGCCATGGATGTCTACCACAACAAGTTCACCAAGGAGAGTCAAACCTGCCTACAATACTCAGACAGCAACGGCCTAGATAGCCATGGATGTCCACCACAACAAGTCCACCAAGCAGAGTCAAACCTGCCCACAATAATCAGACAGCAACGGCCTCGTTAGCCATGGATGTTCACCACAACAAGTCCACCAAGCAGAGTCAAACCTGCCTACAATAATCAGACAGCAACGGCCTCGTTAGCCATGGATGTTTACCACAACAAGTCCACCAAGCAGAGTCAAACCTGCCTACAATAATCAGACAGCAACGACCTCGATAGTCATGGATGTCCACTACAACAAGTCCACCAAGCAGAGTCAAACCTGCCTACAATAATCAGACAGCAACGGCCTCGATAGCCATGGATGTTCACCACAACAAGTCCACCTAGCAGAGTCAAACCTGCCTACAATAATCAGACAGTAGCGGCCTCGATAGCCATGGATGTCCACCACAACAAGTCCACCAAGCAGAGTCAAACCTGCCCACAATAATCAGACAGCAACGGCCTCGTTAGCCATGGATGTTCACCACAACAAGTCCACTAAGCAGAGTCAAACTTGCCTACAATAATCAGACAGCAACGACCTCGATAGCCATGGATGTCTACCATAACAAGTTCACCAAGCAGAGTCAAACCTGCCTACAATAATCAGACAGCAACGGCCTAGATAGCCATGGATGTCCACCACAACAAGTCCACCAAGCAGAGTCAAACCTGCCCACAATAATCAGACAGCAACGGCCTCGTTAGCCATGGATGTTCACCACAACAAGTCCACCAAGCAGAGTCAAACCTGCCTACAATAATCAGACAGCAACGGCCTCGATAGCCATGGATGTCCACCACATAGCAGAGTCAAACCTGCCTACAATAATCAGACAGCAACGGCCTCTTTAGCTAGGATGTCCACCACAACAAGTCCACCAAGCAGAGTCAAACCTGCCTACAATGATCAGACAGCAACGACCTCGATAGCCATGGGTGTCCATTACAACAAGTCCACTAAGCAGAGTCAAGCTTGCCTACAATAATCAGACAGCAACGGCCTCTTTAGCTAGGATGTCCACCACAACAAGTCCACCAAGCAGAGTCAAACCTGCCTACAATAATCAGACAGCAACGACCTCGATAGCCATGGGTGTCCATTACAACAAGTCCACTAAGCAGAATCAAGCTGGCCTACAATAATCAGACAGCAACGACCTCGATAGCCATGGATGTCCACCACAACAAGTCCACCAAGCAGAGTCACACACGCCTACAATAATCAGACAGCAACGACCTCGTTAGCCATAGATGTCCACCACAACAAGTCCACCAAGCAGAGTCAAACCTGCCTACAATAATCAAACAGCAACGGCCTCGTTAGCCATGGATGTTCACCACAACAAGTCCACCAAGCAGAGTCAAACCTGCCTACAATAATCAGACAGCAACGACCTAGATAGCCATGGATGTCCACCACAACAAGTCCACATAGCAGAGTCAAACCTGCCTACAATAATCAGACAGCAACGGCCTCTTTAGCTAGGATGTCCACCACAACAAGTCCACCAAGCAGAGTCAAACCTGCCTACAATGATCAGACAGCAACGACCTCGATAGCCATGGGTGTCCATTACAACAAGTCCACTAAGCAGAATCAAGCTGGCCTACAATAATCAGACAGCAACGACCTCGATAGCCATGGATGTCCACCACAACAAGTCCACCAAGCAGAGTCACACCTGCCTACAATAATCAGACAGCAACGGCCTAGATAGCCATGGATGTCCACCACAACAAGTCCACATAGCAGAGTCAAACCTGCCTACAATAATCAGACAGCAACGACCTCGATAGCCATGGGTGTCCACTACAACAAGTCCACCAAGCAGAGTCACACATGCCTACAATAATCAGACAGCAACGACCTCGTTAGCCATGGATGTCCACCACAACAAGTCCACCAAGCAGAGTCAAACCTGCCTACAATAATCAGACAGCAACGGCCTCGTTAGCCATGGATGTCCACCACAACAAGTCCACATAGCAGAGTCAAACCTGCCTTCAATAATCAGACAGCAATGGCCTCGTTAGCCATGGATGTCCACCACAACAAGTCCACCAAGCAGAGTCAAACCTGCCTACAATAATCAGACAGCAACGACCTCGATAGTCATGGATGTCCACCACAACAAGGCCACCTAGCAGAGTCAAACCTGCCTACAATAATCAGACAGCAACGGCCTAGATAGCCATGGATGTCCACCACAACAAGTCCACATAGCAGAGTCAAACCTGCCTACAATAATCAGACAGCAACGACCTCGATAGCCATGGGTGTCCACTACAACAAGTCCACCTAGCAGAGTCACACATGCCTACAATAATCAGACAGCAACGGCCTCGATAGCCATGGATGTCCACCACAACAAGTCCACCATGCAGAGTCAAACCTGCCTACAATAATCAGACAGCAACGGCCTCGTTAGCCATGGATGTCCACCACAACAAGTCCACCAAGCAGAGTCAAACCTGCCTACAATAATCAGACAGCAACGACCTCGATAGTCATGGATGTCCACTACAACAAGTCCACCAAGCAGAGTCAAACCTGCCTAAAATAATCAGACAGCAACGGCCTCGATAGCCATGGATGTTCACCACAACAAATCCACCTAGCAGAGTCAAACCTGCCTACAATTATCAGACAGTAGCGGCCTCGATAGCCATGGATGTCCACCACAACAAGTCCACCAAGCAGAGTCAAACCTGCCCACAATAATCAGACAGCAACGGCCTCGTTAGCCATGGATGTTCACCACAACAAGTCCACTAAGCAGAGTCAAACTTGCCTACAATAATCAGACAGCAACGACCTCGATAGCCATGGATGTCTACCAGAACAAGTTCACCAAGCAGAGTCAAACCTGCCTACAATAATCAGACAGCAACGGCCTAGATAGCCATGGATGTCCACCACAACAAGTCCACCAAGCAGAGTCAAACCTGCCCACAATAATCAGACAGCAACGGCCTCGTTTGCCATGGATGTTCACCACAACAAGTCCACCAAGCAGAGTCAAACCTGCCTACAATAATCAGACAGCAACGGCCTCGATAGCCACGGATGTCCACCACATAGCAGAGTCAAACCTGCCTACAATAATCAGACAGCAACGGCCTCTTTAGCTAGGATGTCCACCACAACAAGTCCACCAAGCAAAGTCAAACCTGCCTACAATGATCAGACAGCAACGACCTCGATAGCCATGGGTGTCCATTACAACAAGTCCACTAAGCAGAGTCAAGCTTGCCTACAATAATCAGACAGCAACGGCCTCTTTAGCTAGGATGTCCACCACAACAAGTCCACCAAGCAGAGTCAAACCTGCCTACAATGATCAGACAGCAACGACCTCGATAGCCATGGGTGTCCATTACAACAAGTCCACTAAGCAGAGTCAAGCTTGCCTACAATATTCAGACAGCAACGACCTCGATAGCCATGGATGTCCACCACAACAAGTCCACTAAGCAGAGTCACACCTGCCTACAATAATCAGACAGCAACGGCCTAGATAGCCATGGATCTCCACCACAACAAGTCCACCAAGCAGAGTCAAACCTGCCTACAATAATCAGACAGCAACGACCTCGATAGCCGTGGGTGTCCACTACATCAAGTCCACCAAGCAGAGTCACACACGCCTACAATAATCAGACAGCAACGACCTCGTTAGCCATAGATGTCCACCACAACAAGTCCACCAAGCAGAGTCAAACCTGCCTACAATAATCAAACAGCAACGGCCTCGTTAGCCATGGATGTTCACCACAACAAGTCCACCAAGCAGAGGCAAACCTGCCTACAATAATCAGACAGCAACGGCCTAGATAGCCATGGATGTCCACCACAACAAGTCCACATAGCAGAGTCAAACCTGCCTACAATAATCAGACAGCAACGGCCTCTTTAGCTAGGATGTCCACCACAACAAGTCCACCAAGCAGAGTCAAACCTGCCTACAATGATCAGACAGCAACGACCTCGATAGCCATGGGTGTCCATTACAACAAGTCCACTAAGCAGAATCAAGCTGGCCTACAATAATCAGACAGCAACGACCTCGATAGCCATGGATGTCCACCACAACAAGTCCACCAAGCAGAGTCACACCTGCCTACAATAATCAGACAGCAACGGCCTAGATAGCCATGGATGTCCACCACAACAAGTCCACATAGCAGAGTCAAACCTGCCTACAATAATCAGACAGCAACGACCTCGATAGCCATGGGTGTCCACTACAACAAGTCCACCAAGCAGAGTCACACATGCCTACAATAATCAGACAGCAACGACCTCGTTAGCCATGGATGTCCACCACAACAAGTCCACCAAGCAGAGTCAAACCTGCCTACAATAATCAGACAGCAACGGCCTCGTTAGCCATGGATGTCCACCACAACAAGTCCACATAGCAGAGTCAAACCTGCCTTCAATAATCAGACAGCAATGGCCTCGTTAGCCATGGATGTCCACCACAACAAGTCCACCAAGCAGAGTCAAACCTGCCTACAATAATCAGACAGCAACGACCTCGATAGTCATGGATGTCCACCACAACAAGGCCACCTAGCAGAGTCAAACCTGCCTACAATAATCAGACAGTAGCGGCCTCGATAGCCATGGATGTCTACCACAACAAGTCCACCTAGCAGAGTCAAACCTGCCTACAATAATCAGACAGCAAGGGCCTAGTTAGCCATGGATGTCCACCACAACAAGTCCACCTAGCAGAGTCAATCCTGCCTACAATAATCAGACAGTAGCGGCCTCGATAGCCATGGATGTCTACCACAACAAGTCCACCTAGCAGAGTCAAACCTGCCTACAATAATCAGACAGCAAGGGCCTAGTTAGCCATGGATGTCCACCACAACAAGTCCACCGAGCAGAGTCAAACCTGCCTACAATAATCAGACAGCAACGGCCTCGTTAGCCATGGATGTCCACCACAACAAGTCCACCTAGCAGAGTCCAACCTGTTTGCAGTGGTTGGATAGTAACAGTCCATTACCCAGGGATGTCCAATGTGGTACATTTTTTGAATGCCAGTGTCACTTCGCATTAGTTGCTTAATTGGTTTATATTTCACGATCTCTTTGAACGTAACCGCACCAAAGAGAGGGGTCCCTCACTGCTTCATGGAGGTCTGTTGCAAAGGTATAAATTTCTATGCAATGCATCAGGCAGATGCCTTCACCATATACGTGAAATAATCGTGGAGTGACATAAAACAATAATCAATCAATCCCCTTTGTGTTAAAAATGCCATGTCATCCTACTTTTGTCTGTCTTGGTACATCCTGGTTCTCCAGCATTTTTCACCACTTAAAATATATCC